>CM041295.1:71283782-71883782 GCA_023052935.1 Piezodorus guildinii
CAACCCCACTCACCCCAACATGTCATACTTAACAATCATAGAGGAGGCCAAGACATTTAAAGATTGGTTTTTACGTATAATAATATCTATAATAAAAAAAAAATTTAAAAAAAAACCCTATCATTTAATTTAAAATATGAATAAGTTAGTGGCCATTTAATATAAATTCAGCATAAAGAAATAATTTGTGTGATGTGTGGAATAGTTTTTTAAATATAAGTCATGTATTAATCTCGTATTGACGATCGTAGAAATATATAATACTTTAATGCATATAAAAGTATGATTCCATCATCAGAAATAAGGCAAAGATTCCCATGAAAAATAAATGTTACCAGATTTTTCAAATAAATGAATTTATATATATATATATATATATATATATATATATATATATATATATATATATATATATTTTTTTTTTTTTTTTTATCTTTTCCTCCTATGGTAACCCCAAAGAAGGAGAGTTTATTAATTTTATGTTTATATACATGTTCCATGCCTATTTTTAGGCACACTACACGTAATATATATTATATTTCACAAATTATTAAGTTTACATTATTTTGATCTTCATTTTAAACATTATATATATATCGAAAAATAACAAAAATAAGATTAATTTAGCATTTATATATATATATATATATATAATATATATATATATATATATATATATATATATATATATATATATAAGAAGCTAATAACCATAGTTAATACTAACCATAGTCTATCTGATAAACGATATCTGACGTTTTTATGATTAATTACATGAAATTTAAAAGAACACAGAATGCAAAGAATTTTTTCCTGCACAACCGATTATCAATGTTTTTGAAATATAACATAAACAAGCACCAACTAGTAGTAAAAGTGAAATAGAAATTGAATAGAGTCTTGAACGAGAAAATCTGTGATTGTCAAACTTTGGGTCTTAAGCCCCTTTGACTGTTTTAGTGTCATAAGAGATACCACTTTGACGTTGGTGGACCAGCTTGCTCGTAGAGCGAGGATGAGAATTTATTGCAATTTTCATATTGACGTTAAAAAAATGAATCTCTTTCACATATTACGACACTGTGGGACGTTTAATTCAAACTTCTTCTTTGCAAATATTACATGCGTTGAATGCAGGGAAATGGTGTAAGTGAGAAAGAGAATAAGCTGTTGGGAAACGTTATATTTTCGCACCCTCAAAACTCAAGAATAAGCTCGTTAATTAGCGTCAAGGAAAATTAAAATTTAATTAAATATTTGACAATTAACGAACGAGAGATAATAATTAATTATAATACGTTTGTCACTGAGATAAGTATACGTAACCTTGCTGAATCTTTTAAGAGATGAGATAGCGTCGCAACAGATTCGAGAAAAGCGAAGATAATGGGGGAGGATAAAGGATCATTTAAGAAGTAGAATAAACGATAATCTTGTCAAGATAAAAGAAATGATAGGTGATAAAATAAATAGTGATAAAAAAAAGTATTACAGCTAATTAATTGAACGATACAAGAATGAATGTGTTAAAGAAGTATATGCAAATATATTTTTTTTTTTCTAAAATATTTAGCTTTCCGACGGTATATTATACATTTATATTACTATTCTTACAAAACAATTACCTAGACTTAAATTCTTGTTCTGTTCTCATCAAGTTGGTTATCGAACTCGTTTAATTTGTATATTTAGCCGTATTTTTTATCAATGAAAATAAGGTGATATGTTTTATTTTTCAAATATACAAAACATTAAAGGTACCTCAGAGGAAGAATATAAAAATAATCGGCATTTAAGCCCTGTTACATTATCAAAATCCATATGAAACCTACATGAAATTAAAGCCTATTAAATTGTATTTCAATTTAGCTAGTTTAACCAAAAACGTAAATGCCGGTTTAGATAAAATCGTAAAAGAATGCAAAATGCATAGTAAAAAATATAAAATTTTAATAAAACTCATAGTTTTCGAGCAAGACTGACGACACACGCAAAGACCTTTACGCGAGATCTTTTTGAATTCAGAGGTCTCATGAACTTGTGGATAGATTTTTTTTTTTTTAGATAGATATTTATTTGTTAAAGAAAATAATAAAAAATGGAGAACCATTATCTTTCATTAGATATTAATAGAGCTTTGAACTCATCTCGTAACCCAGCCTATAAAACATTCAGCCACCTGGATTCGTCACCAGAAGAATACCAGACGTTCCATGAACATATTCATAAAATAGGAGTAGTCAGTCGACTGAGAATTTATAACTCCTACGCCATTTTTATTTTATTTATTTAACGTCCCTTTATGCTACTATGTCTAATCGGACGATGCTACAGTGGGAGTCCTAAATTTTGCCTATCCAGGTTTTATTAGGATAGGGATCTTTAACGAGTACCTGACATCGCACAGGCTCGGGACCACCTTTTAACGTCCCCTCCGAAGGACGGCGTAACTAAGGATGTTTTACTCCCATCAAAAAATCCTAAGACCACCTGCGGATTTGAACCCGTGACCTTTGGCATGGGAGGTTGTTTCCCTAGCCACCCAGCTATAAGTGATCCCAATCCCAACCCTCCTACGCCATAAATATATATTAATAAACTCATCCTATGGTCTTCATGATAATCAGATATTTAACAGCTGTATACAGTTCATAACTAACAGTCTTCACCATCTCCTTCTCCACCGCCTGTCATCTTATGAATATAGAAGAAGGTACCTACTCCAGTACATTGAAAAACTCACCACCTTTCGAAAATATCGAGAACATTGTGAAAATTGATAGCATCAAAAAAATTGGCTAATATTTATCTGTTTTTACTATCAACATCAAATATATACTCTTCTGTAGAAAAATAGATATTAATACTAATAAATTAAAAAGAAATATGAATAGTTAAGACTCAGAAGTGAATTATTAATTTATTGGAATATAATCTGATATATTATGCTATTTGATTTCCACTACGATAGGCGGAAAGGAAACTTATTGTATTTGTATATATTTGTACAAGATTATTTTCTTTAACAAATAAATATCTATCTAAAAAATCTATGAACTTGTATTTCCGTTTAAAATTGAATTTGAAAATGTACACATGTATTTAAGTGAAATTAAAAAAAAAAAGTACACTTGTAACTTATAAAAAGTCTAGGGTCAATAGTATACATTTATTAGAGGAGATCCATTGAGCCATACCCCTCGTGAGAAAATGTGGTGGCTGATCTCGGCATAATCATCTCCTTGCACGGCCGTTGGCCTAGAAGCTGTACGAATCCCCATATAGACTGAACCCAACACTCTTCATAGGTTGTAGCGGTATAGAAAATTTTAATATTAATTTTAGAAAACGGACCACACGTTTCCAAACCAGGCGTTTAACATACAACAGTATAAAAAACTGACGCTGGAATTTTCCTGGACTTCTGGAATGATCGCGGAATATTCATAGAAAAAATTTACATAGCCTTTTCGGCTAGGGTACATTCGAAAATATAATAGACTATAATTTGTGCTAAACATTCAACAGTTCTATATATGTAAATTATTCAACTCTGTTTTCCTTATGAGCTAATTCGTAGTTTTTGTTTCAAGATTAATTTTTTTTTTTACTTTGAAATTTCAGAACTGATTACAGGTAATTAAAAGTAAATCCATCTCTATAGGGAATTAAGAATTCTCGTTATTCCAGTCTTCTGTACCTAACTACAACGGACAGTTACGGTTCTGAGGGGCCGTTAAAGAGAAGTGTCCGCAAACAATATTTTGTTGAAAAATAAATACACAAGTTTATTATTTATTTTTATAAAATTTTGAAATTTAGAACTTTATTCATAAATAAATGTGTTGAATGTTATAGTAGGTTATAATATGGACTTCAATGTCTAATTTATGTCAGCATTTTTTTAGGCTTACTTCTTTAAGTATCTTCTGTGGATTAAGAGAATATATAGGGATAATACGCAACAAAATAGTGTGTGATAATGTGGCAGAGAATATGGAATTAAATCAGACATATCAAAAGTGATATGGGAATCTTAATGGTTGATTTTATTGGTGACTAAATATGTGGTATTTACGATTAGTTTATTAATTTAATTGAAATAAATTTAGTAATTCAAGTAAAAACTTTCGGTTATAACACAGAAAAACTTTTTTTTTTATAATTAAAATTTACCATCCATATTTTTCCTAGCAAAGTGCTCGATATTCTGGTTTGTTTTTGTCTTATTTTCAATTTCATTTCTTTTGAATTTACCGCCTTTACTATCAACGGGAATTCTAGATCGCTGGGTCAAATATTCTTGATTCAGTGAACGGCATTGAAACGGGGTGAACAACTGGTACCAGCCTTTTTTTCCCTCACTTCTATGTTGATATCGTACGTTTGAATTTTTGTTGGATAAACTGATGGGGTATAATTGTATAAACTTGTAGTTTAGACCTCTTTCGATTCTGTACGGGTCACGTGAATTTTATATTATTTTTAAACTCTTCAGAGAAAGATTTTTTTTTTTCATTTTATCTATTAAACATCTGTAATTTGTTGTTAACATGTCAGATTAACCTTTTCTTTATCAAAATCACAGAATAGCAAAATATTTGTTTAAATCGAAATTTTACACTAGAGAAGGATTATTTAATGTGATTACAGTATTGTGGCATTTTGTTTAAGCATTGAAACCTTATGTGCACATTAAATGCCGATACGTATTTAAATCACAACATAAAATCATCAAGTATGGTTTTATGAATTTTAAAAGGTTTGTATGGATGAAATTTATCTGTGGACAAAAATATTGCTGTCGCGTTATAAAGACAATAATTCCTAGTATTTACCACACTGTTCTTTTAAATATCCTGATAAATTTAATCATGGAAGTTATGAGCGAGATACAACAAGAAAGGATCAAGTCTCACTATAAAATTAATCATAAAATCAGACTTAAAAAAATATGAAATTTCAGTAAGTCAAATATCACCGATTTTAAAACATATTCTCTTTATTATTATTATTTTTTCAATCAGATCTTTGAAATAACCGAATGAAATTGATCAGGATTCCGTCATAAAGGTTACACATTCTCCAAAAAGACGATCCCCAATTATTGAAGAGTTAAAAGTACCAAATTACTTTTTTTGAATCGAAATAGAAGATGTAACTCGCGTGATTAATGTAACACGTAACTTGGGAACTGACGTAATATGCCAACTCCTTTATGTGGGCCGCTATAATAGTCTTGTTTGACAAAAAAAAAATTGAATCCCAAGGAATTGAAAAAGGCAATTTTTTTCAAACAATATTCCATAATCAATAAATCATCATATTCAATATAAGGAAGTTTATAATAGAATTTTAATTCTACTATAAAAATAATGATAATTATGGCATTATTTTTGTTTCTTCAAAGCCGAAACTAAGAAAGCTTTGTCATACAAGAGAACATTTAATAGAAGACTTAGATTAGTTTCGTCTCTAACGTCCTATATTATTTCAAATACTTGTAACGGGAAGCACTTACCTCTAATAATCTCATTTTAATGAAATTTTCAAACCATATACTACTTTCGCATAAACACGCACAAACAAATTTTCCTTGACATACTTATATGTTGGAGGAAAGTTACAGATTTGTGTGAAAATAGTCTAGTATTAATTTTATCAAATTATATCCCCTACTTTCGCTTACTCATGCGAAAAAAATATTTTCCTTGACACACCTATATTTCGAAAACGACAAGTCTGATAAGTCAATTTTGTTCAATGTTGGTTCTAATGTATAGTCGGTCCAGAACCAATTTCATTTAAATTCCCCCCTCCCCTACCAATATATAATATAATATATATATATATATATATATATTTATATTTCCAAAATAAATTTATTAAATAATTACAATTTTAATTTTGAAATAAAATTATATTTTTATACCTCGTGAGTGTTCAAGAGTAAGCTAAGTTAACCTGCTTGGCAGAGTTTTTGAAATCAGAGTTCTAATTTATTTCATGTTTACAAAAAATACTAATATTTTTTTAGGAAAAATATATTTTTTTCCTTAGAGCTCCTAATCAAATAGTTATAAACTACTGTATATTTTTATTAAAATTTCACAATGGATAATTAAAAAAAAATTAATACTAATCGAAGTAAGAAAACATCATTACTACTACAAAGTTTTGTTGAGTAGTTTTTTCCTCAATGCGTTCTTTGACAAGAAAATGGACGATAAAAAGGATAAATAAATGATATAATATTTGATTTATTTCACAAATATTCCATCATAAAATTTAAAACAAAATCAATTAAAAAAAAAACAGTACCTCTACAACCCATGAATGGTCTCGGGTTCAGTACGTGTAGAGATTCGTACTGTTTCACGGTCCAACGACTGTGTAAGAAAGTGATTAAGCCTAAATCATGCTCGGTCGCCAGATTTCCCCTCTAATTTAGGTACCTACTTTTTGAGGCTGGGTGTGTCCCAGGGGTCTCCATACTCCAGAGTCGCTCCACGCCAAAACAACAGAATAAATAATTGTGCCTCGGCCGGGATTCAAACCTGGGACCTTGAGAACAGTAGCGTAATGCATCCATCAACTAGGCCACGCCGATCCAGAACAAAATAAAATAATCAACAAATAACGATCAAAAGCACAAATTAGAAGGAATCGGAACTATTTGAAATATATAAATAAGAATATAAAAACGTTAAATGAACAAATAATAAAGTTTTGATAGAAATAAAGAGCCCTTATAGTTTCGAAATTGAAGGTGTAATATTATCTAAATATATAATATTATATCACTCTACACCCTCCACAATGGTTATGAAGTATAAAAAAAATATTTAGAGAAAAAAATAGTTTATTTATGAAGCATTGCTGCCCAGCTGCATCAGGTTGCTTAAAACACAGCATACTATATTTTCCTTAGAAATAGTTATTTAAAATGATTATAATAATAATGTATAACATTAATAAAATATAGTAGTATAACTAATTTTTTTCTCTAATAAAGTATTTCTTTCTTTGTTTTCTAATCTAAGTTTTAACATATTTTATAAATATAAATAAAAACTTTCGAATAAAAAAACAAATTAAAAAAACTTTACAAATTAACCTTAAAGTATTGATAATGACACAGTTACTTGTATTTCTATTTTAATAAAAATTTGCTAGTTTATTTATTAAACATCCCTTTATGCTATTGTGGATAATCAAAGATGCAACAATGGAAGTCTAAATTTTGAATATCCAGGTTTTATTGTAGGATCATAGGTGATCCAAAGGTCGGGAGCCATTAACTCTAAAGGAGTTTATTTTTACCCATTAAAAAATTCTACGGACCCCTTTGGGTTTGAACCCGTGACCTTAGCATAGGAGGCTGTTACGGTAGCCACCCTGCTACAGGTGATCCCTATTAACAATTTTATTTGTATTAAAAAATATAATATATTTTGATTATTTTATTGCGAATTTTCTATTATAAATTATAAAAGAAAAGTATATGTTTTTTTGTTGTTTGTTTAACTATTAAACGTCACTTTAATGTATATTTTTTAATTAGTATAATATTTAGAAATAGTATCGCATACTTGATTTAGTATTTTGCAACTAACTATCCAATAATATATGTTTCATTTCCCTGATAAATGCATAATGTTTTGAGACAACTTTTGGGCAACATTACTCGTTAATTAAAAGTTAATCTTTGAGAGTATACAATAATAACGATTGACCAGGCTAAGGTGTCTGAGTAAAATAAAATAAACTATTTTACTTATAATATAAATATAAACTTGTTATCAATTAGGTGTAGATCCTTTAAGGAGAAGGTCAAATTCTATGAATAAAATTGGAGCCTGATATATAACTATAAGAGTGGTAACTTTTATTAAATATTGATGCAAAAGGTTTCGGCTAAAATGCCATCTTCAGGTACAAAAGACCAATTTTATCTCAACTTGATCCTGCTTCTAATAATTTTGTCAGAAACATTGATTATACTACTAATGTCTCTACTTTGTACTTCACTTAAACCATTAATGAACTTCTTAAAATTGTTCTAAAATTCTACGCTTTTACCAGTCAGCCTGTTACTGGTCATTCTAATTAGATGTAGATTCTTTAAGATGAAGGTCAAATTCTATTAATAATATTGGAAGCTTTAAGAAGTTCATTAATGGTTTAAGTGAAGTACAAAGTAGAGACATCAGTAGTACAATCAATTTTTCTGACAAAATTATTAGAGGCAGGATCGAGTTGAGATAAAATTGTTCTTTTGTACCTGAAGATGGCATTTTAGCCGAAACTTAGTGCATCAACATTTAATAATTAGTTATATATCAGCCTCTAATTTTATTCATAAACTTGTTACATTAAAAAAAAATCTCTAATTTTCTCCTTACTAATTCTCATTAAATCTTAAACTTAGGAGTCATTGAGTAAACGGAATAGGGCTATAAAGCGGCTGTAAAACCCAAATAGAATAAAATAAATAAAATGTGACGTGTGATATATATCGGAGAATAAAAAAATTACCTATAAGTTTTGAATTACCCTCTCTTGAAATACCGAAGATACAAGTTATGTGATTGGATGTATTACTGACCCACTAAACTCCTACACGGTGAATAGGGAACACTGGTTACCTTGCGCTCTTCTTCAACGCCCACAGCCTTGCGGATCAGGAAGTCTCGTCAGCCTGAGGGACCGATTCCTCTCACTACGCCGTGGATCAATATCGACTAGGCATGTGAAGAGGACTCCAGTAGAAGAACAAGCCGGTTTTAGAAACTGGTCGACCGACTGCACGGAACGGGATTCAGGATTCGCGTCCTATTTATGTTGTAACGTTTCGCCGATTATTTAATCGATAACTGTTTTGTCCGAATACATTATTTTACATTCCTCCGTACCGTTTAAAAACGCATTCGTTCGTAGCTCATCAACTTTAAGCCAGTATAAGGATTCTGAGTGTCCTATCTTGAGAGGGTAATCAAAAGAAGGGTTTGGAGTGGCTGAGTTTTGACAAATAGTTCTTCAGTTTTGGTGATGTTCATAACTATAACTATAAACAATTATCTAAAGTGATTTATTGCACATCTTGGACATGACACTGAGGAAAAATTATAATAATTTAATAGTGCAATAATAAGACAACACTAATACAATATGGAAACAAGCAATAAAATAAAATGATAATTTTGGTACGAATTATTATATTAAATTACTGTTTGTTTCATATTTTGTCACTGTTAGCTTATTGCATCGCTGTTGAATTGTATTGTATTATTTTCCTTTAGATTGTATTGGTTGTTATCTTGTATTTCTTAGAATTGATGAAGGCCCACAACGTAGGCTGAAAGGTTGGCACACGAATGAAATAAGTTTGTCTTAGTGTGTTTTCTTGATGGCCTTGGTAGTGCGTTCTTGATAGTTAACATTTTTGAGACCAGTGATGTGTTTTTATCATCATATCTAATCCCACCACGGTCCCAATTTGAAATTTATTAGGCGAACTCATAAAAAAATATATATAAATTCATAAAGATAAATATTAAGTCAAGACGAATTAAAGTTATATGGGGGCTAAGCAAACTTAGATAAAGATCAATACAATTGAAAGAAAAATAATAACATTTTGATAGTGCAATGATAAGATAATAGTAATAAAATATGGGAATGAGCAGTAAAATAAAATGATAATTTTGGTACAAAATTATTACATTATATTACTGTTCATTTCATATTTTGTTACTATTACCTTATTGCTTTACTGATGTAACGTTATTAGTTTTCTTTAAGTTCCATTGGTTTTTATCTGGTTTTTCTTAGCCTTAATGAAGACCCACAACGTAGGCCAAAATATCGGCTCAAAAATATAAGTTTGTCTTCTTGTGTTTTCTTGATGGCCTTGGTAGTGCGTTCATCCGTCCGCGCGGTCTCCATCAAGCAAAAAGATCCTCGTAGTTTCGGTTTTTAGGTACTGTAAAACAATCTTTAGTAATCAAACGTGATGATCAAACTATAAACGATTATCTAAATTGATTTATTGCATATCCTGGACATGACACTAAACATTTCAATATATTAGCTCTTAGTAACGTCCTGAAGGGATTTTTCAGCTTTCCTTATTACTCCAGGATCCATGTTATTAGCGGGAAACCCAATGACATACAGTCTTACCAACTGAGAGGAACAAGTATTTCTCCATTAAGAATTTCTTTTACGTTTTTTATAGTTTCAGGGGGGAAGAATACATATAGCAAAAGGATCTTTGAAGTTTCGGTTCTCGGAAACTGTAAATAATAAATAAACTGTAGATAATAATATAATAGATTATTTAATAAAACATATGTTTTAGGTATTTAAAAATTCTCAAATTGATTATAACAACGGAGATAGGTCAAAGTTGTGTGTTGCGCGCAACAGATTTTTAATGTCCTAATTAAAACAAACTGTCATATAACTAAATAAAATTGTTTTTTCAAAAAAAAATAGTTACAACTCAATTTAATGGAAGCATCGATTGCATTACGAGTGATACGCTCTTTTACTCATTAAACGACTGAGGATAATGGTTTCTTCATATCCACCACTGGCCATGGCTGGTGTTCAAGGCTACATAGGCGATCAAAGTGTTGTACATCGCGTAACTTGTAGTATCACATTAAGCATAATATTTCTTTTTCGTAAATAACGAATTAGCGAATCATTGAAAAATGAGATGATAATTATAAAATAAACAGTAGCTAATAATCCATAAATCTGAGAATCAGCCTGGTGGTTTGTGCGTTCGTTATATTCTTTCATAATAAAAGTTTTCTGGTCCGAAAATCGGATAGGATTATCAATGTATGTTTTTACAGAGGTTTCTGGGTTCATCTATGAATATATAAAGTAACGCTTATCTTCATGAAAGTACTATTCAAAAGTAGGTAACAGATTGACACAGCGGTGTAAGAACTCCAAAATTTCTTATATAGGTTGTTTAACGCGTCGAGTTTTTATCATGAAATGAGAGCTTATTTTCAAAGGAAGCTGCTAAGTTAAAAACGCCATAAAATTTTTGGCCACCGCGTTCTCTGTGCTTTACTAAATATCCAACTATATATCCATGGTGGCATAATAGAAAACAGTTTTTGAAAAACATAACATAAAATAACACACCAAGAAATTTTACTGAACATAAATCAAAAGAAGATTCGATTGAATAATACAAACGTATTCTTCCCCCCCTGAAACTATAAAAAACGTAAAAGAAATTCTTAATGGAGAAATACTTGTTCCTCTCAGTTGGTAAGACTGTATGTCATTGGGTTTCCCGCTTATTACATGGATCCTGGAGTAATAAGGAAAGCTGAAAATTCCCTCAGGATGTTACTAAGAGCTAATATATTGAAATGTTTAGTGTCATGTCCAGGATATGCTATAAATCAATTTAGATAATCTTTATAGTTTGATAATCACGTTTGATTACTAAAGATTGTTTTACAGTACTTTAAAACCGAAAGTACGAGGATCTTTTTGCTTGATGGAGACCGCACGATCGAATGAACGCTCCATCAAGGCCACCAAGAAAACACAAGAAGACAAACTTATTATATTTTTGATCCGATATTTTGGCCTACGTTGTGGGCCTTCATCAAGGCTAAGAAAAACCAGATAACAAACAATGGAACTTAAAGAAAACTAATAACGTTACATCAGTAAAGCAATAAGGTAACAGTAACAAAATATGGAAGGAACAGTAATATAATATAATAATTTCGTACCAAAATTATCATTTTATTTTACTGCTCATTCCCATATTTTATTACTATTATCTTATCATTGCACTATCAAAATGTTATTACTTTTCTTTTAATTGTATTGATCTTTATCTTAGTTTGCTTAGCCCCCATATAACTTTAATTCGTCTTGACTTAATATTTATCTTTATGAATTTATATATATATATTTTTTTTTTTTGTGAGTTCGCCTAACAAATTTCAAATTGGGATTAGATATGATGATAAAAACACATCACTGGTCTCAAAAATGTTAACTATCAATAAACGTACAAAATATACCAATCTCGTACCAGATATACCACTTTCAATTCTATACTCCCAACCCCCATAAATCCTCTTGTTCGCAACCTAACTACCTCACATAATCCTGATAACCCTCCAAGGCGATTGAAAAGAAGAAGTTCAACCGCTGGGTACTTTCTTCAAAAGTCATTCACGCCCTTTATTATGATTCAACACTATTACTTGTTGTTTTTATGTTATATAATAATAATAATATTTTATTGCTTTTAAGATTTACATCTTTTAGCAAGAGGTTTGGCCTCTATTTCATTTAGACAGAATCATTTTTTACATTTAGTAAGGAAATATTATAAATATTGAAATAATAGTTGAACTAACTACTTTAGAAACGACATTATAAGAAAAAAAAACAATTAACAAAATAACTAAGAATACAAATCTTGATTAAATAATGAACAAATAAACTTTAAATAAAAAATAAATAATAATAAACTCAAGAAAACCGAACAAAAATTTTTTTAAATAATACGTATCTTGATAACAATTTTATATAAACAAAAAGTAATGACATAACAAATGCATATAAATTTTGCACTAGTCGTTTGTAACAAAACCTCTATCTTTAAAGCTTCTATTGAAAACAAAAATAAATCGTCCAACTTCCTATAGGTGGTAATTGTTAACAAGTCTTCTAAATTAAAATTTTTCATAACATACTAAAATAAATAGAATCTTCTGACTGGATCTAAAACTGGACACGATATTAGAAAATGTTGAATATTATCATAACCATCGGTATTACATAGAGGGGACATGCTGGGTTCAAATTTATAATGTAATCCATTCACTATTATCCTCTGTGATTTCTCGCCTGCCAGTCTTAGTTGAGCGATTAACCTTATTTTGTTTACATTGCATCTAAGATTTAAATATTCTTCTCCGAGTTGGAAGTTGGTTATATGGCGATATATTTTACTGTAAGAGGAATTTTCTATAGCTTCTATATCCCTGGAATATAAATGATTAGCCATTTTCTCAAACAGTTTGCTCTTTGAATTTTTTAAAACAGCTGGATCATTGAGAGCCCATATTTCCTCTGAACCTATAAGAATCAGTGACCTACGAACTTCTGCGGTCCAGTTAAAAGGCACGTTTTTATTTTTTTCTAGGTCTCTAAGTCTATTGTAACATATTTTTGGAAGTCTGGTATTTTCCATTTCTAAAATTTTCTGCCACCAATTTATCATTTTTTTAAATATTTTAAATTTTAAATGTATAAAACCAGACTCAATCCTGACATATGAGTTAGGTGTGTTTTTTGGAATTGAGAGTAATCTTTTCAAAAATTTTAATTGAACAGTCTCCAATTTATCGGCATAATACATTCCCCACACTTCTGTGCTACATAACAACGTGCCCAATACTATTGAATTGTACAATTGCTTTTTTGTGTCCCATGTATCAGATTTACTTTTTATAAGGATTTCCAAAACTTTGCTAAATGCTATGTTTCCTTTGACTATTGTGTTGTTGCTAGCCAGGTTAAATTTGCATGATTTAGCTATTGTGACCCCAAGGCAGTTTACCGAGCGTGCTATTTTAATTTCCTTGCCTTGGCAAATAGGTAGTTTTAATTTCTTCTTACTTATATGACCCTTATGAAATGGAAGAATAACTGTTTTTGTGGTATTGATTGCAAGTTTTTATGTTATATACAGTAGTCAAATTAAATAAAGTATAAATTAAAAAAATATTTGAGTTCAGGATGTCGGATAGTATAAATATACAAAGTTTTAACCTTTGTTCTGAATTCTGAAACGGGATTCCATGTTGGTTTTTCATGGTATTACCCTATGACAAGAAATTCTCTGACCCTTGTCTGATAGTTTTCGTCCTCGTATAACCGAAAAATGTATTATTGAAATCGGTTCTTCCACGTTCATAGCCACCCTTTATTAGCAGAAAAACTATGTTTTACTGGAATGGCTTAAACACAAGATAGTAGAGTAAAAAGTACTGTATTAACTGGGAAATCCCCGGGAAAGGCTTTTCCAATTCACTGTCACCTCTCCATTAAAGAAGCTTGTTCGCAAGAGTCGATGCCTCGTTTAGTTTCCTCAAGAAAAACCTTTCTGGAAATTTCCCTCAGTATATATCCATGGAAAAAAAATTAAAGGTATTTGATGAGGGGAGAAAAAGTAAGAGAGGAATAGAGAAAGTTTTTAAAAGTACAAGTTCACTTTCGGCTTAAAAAGTTTTCCGTTATATGTCACCGTGGCTTTAAAAGTCTATGAAAATTATAAAAAAAAAAAATAAATTACATTCTAGCAGAAATTAATAATAATAGTATTTGTGTCTTAAATTTCATACATAGATCTTGTTATAATAAGCTAGGAGTCCTTAATACTTTAAACATTTTTTTTTTGTTCACAGTTATTACTAACAAACCAAAAAAAAATTGACATCTTTACCTTAAAGACAATCAGAAACAAAAATCTTACCCGTAAATAAAAATTTGTTATAAAGGAAACAATACTATATAACATATTTTTTATTATTTTTTTTACATATTTTGCTGTACAATTTATAGATAGATAATACTTACACTCACACATATACATACATATATGCACACGTACATGCATAGATACAGTGATCATTCCTAACTTATTTTTAATTTATTTATTTTTATTTATCTTAAATTCATTCATAACAGTTAAATTGAGAAATGTCCATACTTCTAGGAACTAAGGTGGTACTTGTGAAAAATGTCATGAAATGAAACAGTATACAATTAACAAGTCATATTGTCTTAAAAAAGCCAGTTAAAAATAATTTTTCTTTTAACTATATATATACGTATTCTCGACTGTTGATAATTTAAGTTTTCTACTGTTCTTAGGTTCCAGTCAATAAATAAACAATTTTATTTATGCAAAGTTTAGAGACTTTACTGTTCTCATATTCACGCCTTAACGGTGGAAAAACAAAAAACTGTATATTAATATTTTTATACAATAATTAATAGATGATGTTACTGTTAGAGAACCATAAATTCTCGAAACGTTTTATAAATGTTTTTATTTATTTATTGACTGAAACCTAAGAACAGAAGATAACTTAAATTATCAACAGTCGAGAACTAAACAAAAAAAAAAAAAAAAAAAAAAAAAAAAAAAAAAATATATATAAAATATATATATATATATATATATATATATATATATATATATATATATATATATATATATATATATATATTACAATAAGAAAACTCATAAAAGGAGCTGTTTAAAATAAAAGCTTTGGAAATAAATGAAAAGGAAAAGATAAGTCATTGTAATTTTTTAGTTGTTTATTAAATTATTTATATAAGTTCAAGAATTTCGGGTTTTTATTTGATATCATGAGACCATTTAATTATAAGTTGTTTTCGAGATATGGTAAATGTTTATGAATGTAATATTATATAAAGTAGTGCATCTGGTCAGTCGATTTCAGTGACAAATTTGTAACATCCCATGCAGAGATATTATAAAAAACGTGAAATTTCACTTTGGCGGAACTTTTCGACTAACACACTGACCGTTATGCGGGACTTGGTTATTTAGACCTAGGTGAGCTTACAAACATGTTCTGTCGTCGAAAACTTTTCAAAATTAATGTAAATTATTTTATTTTTTAAAAATAATTTAAATACTTCGCCTACTATATATATATATATATATATATATATATATATATATATATATACTATATAGTTGAGTGAAAGTGAAAATACTATACAATAAAATAAAATATAGGTTAGACTTTTAAAAATACCTGCATTGCACTGTACAGTCTCTTACCTGCAACAAATAAGAGAAAAATTAATAATGCTATTAATAAATTAAAAAAAAAACAAAAACTCGTATTATTAAAAGTAGTGATATAGCAAAAATGTATTCATTCTTAACAAAATTATTTAATTTTGAAATACGTTCACTGACGGAACGGATTATTTTTATGTCCGTTTCCTTAACTTCTATTTTATCTAGAAATATACAATGTTATTTCTATTATGTTATTCGGTACTGTGCCGAACTCTACGAGGAGCTATTTGGAGAATCTCAGCCTGGATATTGGGGACGGAGCTAGGGTGGCAGAAAATAAAATATTGGACTCCCTAGGTATTATCCACCACCATATGCTCGGTGTCCGGTAAGTGGCAGGTGTACATGTAAATATTTTAAATTTGTTAGGATTAATCTGAAAATATTCTGTTTTTATTTTTAGGAGATCTTTTTTTATGCAAAACAGAAAAAAAAATTATAAAACTAAATTAAGAAAAAAAATTTAACTATATAATTTAACTTTATTCTGTTATACATAGTATTATAATTATTTAAACAAATTTTCCTAAAGAAATTGTAGGATTCTGTGTCTTGAGCAACCCAATATATTTAAATAGCATTACTTTATAAATAAAGTATTTTCTCTCTGGAAAAATAAAAAAAAAAGTTTATTTTTGTCTGTAAATAATAAAAAATCTATTGCGCACAACAAACGACTTTCATTTACCTACTTAGCTTAAATTAATATTAATTTAAGCTAAAAAAAAAAATTTAATTTTGAAATATTTTCACTGTCGGATCTAATATAAGAGAGTAAAACATCAACCAATTGTTATATTATACAGATGGATAATTTATAATGTTATATTTTATGAACTAAGTGTTTTCACGGAAACTCATTCAATTTAAAATTGATATAAAGCTGAAAATATTGTTTTATGTATGTACCAGATTTTCTTGTATATTTCACTCTCATGTTTTTCTTATTCTCACTATTCATAGATTGCAATATCTTAAGTGTATTTAAAACGTTTAATAAATTGAAATATAAAAAAAACGACTATATTTTTATGCTGAATTGAAAATGGGGTTAACGCATAATATTTAATATAAATTTATGCGCAAAAAAAAAAAAAAAAGAAACTAGAGAATAGGTATATCTCTTAATTAATTTTGTTAGAAACTAAGTAAATATCACCGAGACAGAATCTAGTTCAAAATGAAAGTCGAAAAAAAAAATGATAACTAGTATATCAGGAAATCCTCACAGCTACTAATTTAACAGTCAAAGTCAGCGAGCGAAAAGTTCAAAATTTCCATGTTATGACATTTATTTCAAAACTAGGAAAAAATTAACATGTTATTTTTTAGCATTTTATTTACCAATGTAAATAATTGTAACCTTCTGATAAGATTGAAAACCGTTGCTACATATGAAATATAATACATTACAAAATAAAATGTTCTATACAGCTAGTAAATTTTTTTTTTTGGCTTGTGAAATAATTGTCTTTAGAAATACAGCTGGAAAATGCCTAGCTGTAAAATCGTGTTTTTTTGTTTCAAATCGTCAAAGGAGAGAATCAAATCTCTTGGATTATTGTTTTTTTAAATCTTATGTTATTCATTTTTATTATTACTATTATTTTTTTTAAGATGTATAACTTCCATTATATCTAAAAAAAATGTGGTGCGGGCAACACAGGACTTTCACTTACTTCGGTTTTTAATATAAATTTTTAAAAAAAATATTTTTATTGAAATTTACAACTGTAAAATCGTGTTTTTTTGTTTCAAATCGTCAAAGGAGAGAATCAAATCTCTTGGATTCATGTTTTTTTTTAATCTTATTTTATTCATTTTTATGATTACTATTACTATTTTTTTTTAAGATGTATAACTTCCATTATATCTAAAAAAAATGTGGTGCGGGCAACACAGGACTTTCACTTACTTCGGTTTTAATATAAATTTTTTAAAATATTTTTATTGAAATTTACAACTGTATTTTGTAATACAACAAGTAAATATGCTGGTAAAGATAAAATACATGAAAAAACATGAAGAGAGACTGCCCATTGGCAGCACTCTAGTATTCAATCTAAACAAGAAGGTCTCGAGGCCATCTTCTTTTCAGACGCCTCGGAGGGTTATCAGGGATCGAAGAGGAAGCTTAAAGTCTCAGACAAAAACAAAGGTGACTGGGCAGTTAACGTGGCCCAGAACTTAAAGTCACGAAGTAAACTGCAATAACTGTAGAGGATTAGAGCCACGTTGCTATCTCAACCAGATATCTGTCAGTTTATAACTTATCACTTATTGTAACAGAAGTTCTCTCACCTAACTATACGTGAATTTTAAAAATTTTAATAGTTTGTAAACTGACTGTTCATGGAGTTTTATAGTTTTAATCATGAAAGCGCCGGGATGACAATGTTACAAAGAACTAATATAAATTTTAGTCTATTAAATACAGTTAGTTTGAATTATATAAAGAGTTCAACAAATTTAAAAGAAATATATTAAGTTTCGATGGAAAAATATGTTTTAGATTAAGCAATATAACAGCATAACATTGTTATGTACAATAATCACTTAATGCTATGCCCTGTCCTTCACATTCAGCGCAAATGCAGTCATTTGACGCACCATTCGTGACAGCTGAGGAGCTAAAGGATGTTTGCTCCAGTCTTCAGATTAGAAAAGCTCCAGGTATGGATGGCATTCTAACAACATTTTCACTAAAATCGGTTGAAGTGTTACCGTACCATGTACCATGCATTTTCGTTTTAAGATTTTCTAGAAAACGGCTATAACGATTTTGAATTAACTCGTTATATCGATGTAACATTTATTGGGCTTTAATATGATGTAGGTTTTATTCTGATTGCAGTCTGAAATAGGTTAAATGCCGATATTTTAAATTGTATATATCTAAAGTAATTTTAATTTTGTAGATTCCGACAAATGAACCATACCATCTTGTTAAAATTGATAAAAAAGGGTAAATATATAAGTTGAATGGATTTAGTCACCAACTAACGGATATATGGGCAAATACATTTTTGTATGTAACTTTTTTGTGCTTATACTGCTAATACAGATGTAAAATATTCCATTGGAAAGCTAAAGATTTAAAAACAAATGTAATGTGTAAAAGAGGGCATAAACTTAGGTAAGTATTGGATATAGTAATTTTATATTGTATTAATATTTAATCTAAAACAGATGTTTTCAACGAAACTGAATAAAATTCTTAAAACTTTTTTTAACATTCACTTTATTTAAACTTTATTAACCCGCACCAGATTATTTCTTCTGTTTGAGAATGTGGCGGCACCATCCCCAAATCATTGTTTCATAATTTTATGTTAAAATGTATAATTTATTAAATAAATGGAACACTTATAATAATAAGTATTTGGTAAATATTTTGTTAGTAAATTATTTTGTTGGCATTGATTGTTTGGTCGGGTCCAACTAAGGACGCCAAAAATCTCACTTGTGTGTAAAGTGCGGTCATCATGGTATACTGTGTTCTATCTACAATAAATGCTTAATGTGTTATTGTATTTTACTAACGAGTGAAACCGCTACAAGAATATGTTTGGTTCAGGTTTATGGCTCTCACTATCCAACCATTCATATCATATTTACTGGCAAATACGTTATAACATAATAATTGCAACAACAAAAGGATAACAAATAAGTAGATCTGAGTATTAAGCTTAAAGTGAATGATTTCCTTGCGTAAGAACTCAATATTGGTGACCCGCCAATGGTAACGATTCCGAATTTGGAACGACTACATAGAAACTATCTTCTTGAGGAACTGTGCCAGCCTTCCCTATTCCGATTGAAACGTGGAGTAACAGTAAGTGCCACTTTCTATGGGTTGGCAACCGCATATTAACCTTGGCAGGCGACGGAGAAAATCAATGTGGGTGCATTATCTAACATTAACTATCCGCTAAGCTATTTCATTCTAGTCTTGAGACAGGTTCCGTGGTGAAAGGTTCGCTATTGGACAAGTTTAGCGATCTATGATTTGTCAGTCTTATTTTCGAAGGGGCATTTTAAAATCTTAGAGGTTTAAACACGTTTTTAAATAATAATATCATTCGATTTCTTGTTGTGTTTTTTTCTGTGCTTCGAAGTTGAGAAAATGTTTGAAAATGTTGAAAAATTATATTGTGATTTTTATTGACAGTCTAAAAGACCATAGATCTGTTAATGTTTTTTTTATAAATTTTTAGATTGTTATTTTTTTGTTGTAATATACTGAAAAAAAACTATCTCTCTATATTGTGATAATAATATTGTAATTTTTAATCTTTATTTTTAACTTAAACAAAAACATTTCTGATAATTATATATATATATATATATATATATATATATATATATATATATTCTTGACTGTTGATAATATAAGTTTTCTACTGTTCTTAGGTGTCAGTCAATAAATAACAACGTTTCGGGAATTCATTGTTCTCATGCCTTAACTGTGAAAAAACAAAATACAGAACAATAAAATTTTTATACAGTAATTAATGAATGATGTTATTATGGGAGACAAAAAATGAATACATTGAACAATTAATGAATAGATATACAGGTAGTTAAGTAGATATTTCGATCGATTTACATTCAGATATTATTAGAAATTTACTTACAATTTTAGATAAAATAGCTTCTTATGTAGAAATATGTGTAAACTATAAACTTTAAAAGAACACATCTTTTCTCGTGAAGAAAAATGCAGAAAATCTTATACTGGAACATCAGAACAATATTTAAAAGAAGAGTGTATCAACACAAATACAACTGTAAAAAACAAAAAAAAAACACCTAGTAAACCAGATCAAACTGCCCTCACCACTTATTTCAGAAAAACGGGACATACATTTAAATTCCATTCACCCAAAATTATATATTATGAAATAAACAACTTCAAACGAAATATGGAAGAAATGATTACCCAAGAAAAATATAAAAATCGTGCCAAAAATAAAAAAGCTGACGGCCTTTATTCATGTGATTCACATTTAATAAACACATGTTAACAATTCGTCTGAATAATAATAAAAATAATTAATAAATAAATAAAATAAAATCAAAATAAATAAACAAAAGAGAAAACCCCGGACTCCTGACGTCACAAATCAGGAAAATCCTCTATACCTGAACTATTCCTTGCATCTTTGCTTCAGTGTCTTTCAAAGTTTATAGTTTACATATATGACTATGTAAGACACTATTTTATATAAAATTATAAGTAAATTTCTAATAATATCTTTAAAGTAAATTCTAATTGGAATATCTATTTACCTACTGTATATCTATTTATTATTCAATGCATTCTTTGCTGTCTCTCTAACAATACCATCATCCATTAATTATTGTATAAAAATTGTGATGTTCTGTTTTTTGTTTTTCCACTGTCAAGGTATGAATATGAGAAAAATGTATTCTCGAAACTTTGCATGAATAAAATTGTAAAATTTATTGACCGAAACCTAAGACCAGTACAAAACTTAGTTGGCAAGAATCAAAAAGAAAAAAAATACATAAAAGAAATTTTGTGTTTCATATGTGTCTGATGCGGCATGGTCTAGCGCTAGTCTACTGCGCCCGGGTCCTGGGTTCGAATCCCGGTTATGACGGAATATTATTTATTCTGTTATTTCAGCCGGGGGAGGTGGGGTCCTTCCTGGGGCAAACCCATCCTCTAAGGTCATCCAGAAATGGGGAAAAAATCGGGCCGAATACCTCATTGCACGACCGTTGGCCTAAAAACAGTACAAAACTCTATATGTACTGAGCCCAAGACCTTTTAAGGGTTTTAGTGGTACACTTTTTTTTCTTTTTATATGTGTCTGATAAATGTCTAGTCATGTTGTGGGAGCCGAAAGCAGACCTTAAGAGAAGTTATTAAAGTTTGAATGTTCTAAAAAAAATATATATATAAAATAATAATAAAATAAATAATACAGAATCAGAAGGCAACTGAGCTTATAGATGTTGCTGCACCTAATGATGGGAATATTGATTCAGTCTGTGCCAAAAAATTCAAATTTTGAGATTTTGCTGTACTCCATCGTCATAATTGAACAGCAAACATATCTTATGTTTTCATCTCCATGGTACATTAAACATGGATTCGACAAGCGATTAAGAAATTAACCAATTAGACTCTAAACTGTCATAACAAGGCTTGAGATTTTTTAATAGCTGTAGCAATGATTTATAATTTCATCTTGTAAAGGTGCTCGTAAATTATCAATTACACGCTCGTATAAGTGTGCCGCGTAATTAAGGAATAGATTGAATAGATTTCTTTAATTTTTCATGAAATAACATTTCCAAGTCAATCTAACTGGATATGTGTACATTGTAAGGTAGGAATTTTTTTGGTACAATATCAGGGACGCTGTTGCTACAATTCTAAAGGAGTGAGGTGAGGTAGGGAAAAAAGTTTATTTCCACTCTCGCTAATAAAATACATCTTGTAAATAAAAGACACTAATAAATGTAAAAATCTTGTGCGGGCAACACACGACTTTCACTTACCTTCACTGACAAAATCAATTTAAAAAGTACTAAATATACTTCAATTTGAAAAATATTTGAAGTTGATTTTAATAAAACGTGAATTCATTTTCGTTGGAAACATATGATTTAAATTAAATAATATAAGTATATTAAATTGCTAATCAGTAATTAGTTTATTCCCCATTTTTCAATTTATATAACCTTTAATAACTCTGTGTATCAGATAATATTTTTTCTAATATCTTTTTCTTTCCATCGGTTTATTATACGTTTGGATTACTGTTCTTTATTTAAAAACAAAACAAAATTACTTTTAAAAATAGTTTTTCTCTTTTTTCCTTTATTTGGTCATCATTTTTGTCCAACTTCTATATTCAGCCGCCCTTCATTAAATGTCATTAAGATTACATGGTTAATCTTTTGGAATGTACAAAATTAAAGGTGGTTTAGAGGAAGAAAATTTAAATATCGGCATTTAGACTCTGTCAGACTATTTCAATCAGAATGAAACCTAAATGTCATTAAAGCACATTAAATTTTACATTAATATAGCCAGTTTAATCAAAATCGTTAGAGCGGTTTTTGATTAAGTCTTTAAAAGGTGCAAAATGCATGGTGTGTTGGCAAAGTAGCACTTCTGGTTAGCCGATTTTGATGGAAAAATTGCTGTAACATCTGGGGCGTATAGTTGTCTTAGATATGAAATTTTAGTTTTGTACGACTTATCGTTTTTGCGCTAAGCTTACCACACACCCGGACACACAAACTTTGTTTCGGTACTTGGTTATTTGGACTCAGGAAACCCTAAAACGTGTATTTCCGTCTAAAACTGGTATTAGAGAATTTTCATGATCGCAATACTTCCCCTTACTATATATTCCATATATAGGTAAGTGAATGTAAAAAAATAAATAAATAATTTGATCAAAAGTTATAGAATATTAGTTATTTTTATTCCACTGTAGGCCGCAACGAATTTCCATCCGTCCAAGTCGGATTCGATCTGGCACTGTGTGCAATAAAAAACCTCATGACTCCCTCGGCCACTGCATCCTTTTTTCAAATAAGACTCATGAATACATTTTTTTTAAATTTATATATTATGGAGTTCAAGATGTATGATCACCATATATACATAAAGTAGTCTACCCTCTAAGCTCTAAGGAAAAGATTAAAAAAAACAACGTAATATTTTATATTTTATAAAAGTGCTGCACTTCATAACAGGATACGGCTTTAAAAGTAGTATTCCTTGAACCTTCTACTGCAAATAGCAACCTATGGCCCATTACTCGCTTAACTACTCGGCGAGACGTCAAAACCAGACGAACCCGGGGTATGCCAGCGCGAAAAGCTATGAAGAAGTTAGCTATAATGTCAAGTCCAACGGGTTCTGAACAGTCTGACATTTGCTACTTGGTAGTTATTGATCGACGTTTGCGCCATATCATTATAACTATTTCGCTCCGAGAAGTCTCTGCGATTTAAAGAGGAAAGTACATTGGAAAACGTCTTAAAGCAAACCATCGCAACCTACGACAAACGTAAATCGTGAAAATCTGATACTTATCTAATACAACGCTCTAAACCAATATAAAAAGAAAAAACCTGTACAGCTACAACCCATGGAGGGTCTTGGGCTCAGTACATATAGAGATTCGTTCTGTTTCTAGGCCAACGGCCGTGCAATAAAGTGATTTGGCCTTGATTACGCTTAGCCGCCAGGTTTTCCCACAATTTTTTGGATACCCACTATATACTGCCGCAGGAGGGTCTCCATACCATAGGATCGATGAATTAACAGAATAAATAATACTCTGCGACTGTGAGGATTCGAACCAAGGACCCGGAAAACAGTAGAATAGTGCTCCAGCTACTAGACCACGCCGCTCCCTTAATATTAAAATAACAAAACAATAATTCTATTTAGTTTCAAGAGTAGCCATTTCGGCTCTGCTGTACTGCTCCACCGTTGAAGTCTCCATAAATATATTATATTGATAAAAAGTGATCAATAATAGGTTGATCAATTAGTGAAAATAAGTGGTTCGACAACATAATGTTTTTACTCCCTGAATTAAATAGTATTTTGGTGTGAATGAGGTAGCAGCGTGGTCTAGTGGATAGAGTACTTGATTACTGTTCTCCATGTCCTAGTTTCGAATCCCGGCTGTGGCAGAATATTATTTATTCTGTTAGCTCAGTTGGGGGGCGACCCTACGGTGTGGAGTCCCCCTGGGGCATACCCGGCCTCTATAAAGTGGGTGCCCGAATTAATAAGAAAAAATGGTACGTGTGATATCGGCGTGATTACTTCATTGTACGGCCGTTGATATAGAAACAGTGCGAATACCTACATACATACATATATATTATATAACTGAGATCAAGACTCTCATAGGCTGTTGAGGTACAGGTTTATTTTTTAATTATTTTATTTTATATAGCTAAAAGTAAAGACTTAATTTAAAATGAAATATTTATTGACATTAGTCAATTGAAGCTTATCTGTTGGTTTTAGCTACGATTGTGGAACTAATATTATTTTTTTACTCTCACATTACTCACAAATCAAAAACATCGTAAGGAAAAAAATTCCGGTCGTGAAAAGGTTTGATTGCGAATTTTGAAAAGTGTGTATTTAGTGATGATTATGATGAGCTGGATGTACTGAATTCATGTACATCCAGCTCAAGAACCGAACATTTCTTAAGTTAAATAAAGGTTTTAAGCATACATATCCCGGGAGCGGAATGGTCTAGCGGATAGAGCACTAGTCTACAGTTCTCTAGTTCCCGGGTTCGAATCTCGATTATTAATTATTCTGTAATAACATCCGTGAGGCGACCCTGGGGTATAGAGACCCTCCCAAGGCACATCCAGCGTCTATAAAGTAGGTATCTAAAAATGGGGGTAAAATCTATCTTCCAAAGCCTGATCCAGACCTAATTTGCCGTGAAAATCTATATGTACGAACCGAAGTAGAGGTACAGTTTTTTTTTTTTTAATTAGCGGCATTCTTGGGATGTTTTATTAAAATCGACTAGTGCCAATTCATGTATTTGATTTTACACATTTTTAGTACTTTCTTTATTACGAAAAAGTTTTCAACGAATTCTCAATATCAATATCTAATATATATATATATATATATATATATATATATATATATATATATATATATATATATATAGTCCTTAATATCAAAGAGGTTCTATTGAAACGGTCTGACAGAGTTTAGATGCCGATGTTTAATGAAAACCAAGGTGACAAACAGTGACTCTAAACACGTAAACCTAAGTCTTAGTTATTCAAGTGATTATTTTTGTTGATAATTATTTCTGTTTATATATTATTTAATACAAAATTTTCATCGGAAATAAATATAATATCAGGTTGCAGTCATAAAAGAGTATAAAATAGTAAAAAAGGATTTATTATCTAACATTTCGACCCACATTGCAAGTATTTATTAGCGCTTCCCTCTACAAAGTACAGAGGCATAATGAAGCATGTGTGGAGAAAAGGCTGATGAAGACCAAAAAAGTCGGGTTGAAACATTAGGTAATAAACAGTTTTTTGTTTGTTTTTTCACTATCTTCTACTCTGTTATGACCTAAAACCGAAATATCTCATCATTCATATTCATATCCCAAACAACCATTTGATATTAATTAGAATTTCCATTGAAACATAATCTGAATAACTTAAATTGTGAAGAAGCTCTAAATCTCTGTGGCTATTGCTTCATCTATCCACAGATAAAGGCTATAGGTAAAGAAAAGATTTAAAAAAGTAAAGAAGAGTTATCCATGTTTTTCATAGTGACAGTTCTTCAATGAGGTTAATAGATTCAAAAATGTTTAATACTAAAATTATTTTAGTGCATCTCAATGATCCAATTGAAAAAAAATATATTAAAAAAATACTGGAAGGAATTAGTCCGGGTGGCGGTCATTAAATGAAACAACTATATAGTTTCAACTATTTTATTGTTTGCCAACGTTTCGACCCCCTTTGTGGGTCATCATCAGGGCTAAAAAGATACAAAAGAATATAATTTCAATGACAATAAATACAATATTATATAACGTATTTAGCTAGAGAACGTCGGTATTAAAAAATAACAGAATAACTGTATATGTAAAAAAAAAAAACTTAATTAAAATACAATGACCATATTACAATAATGAAAGTGTTATACAGAAAAAATAAAAATGTTCACTAAACAAAATTTACACAGGTATCAATAATTTACATGAAATATGAAATATAAAAATATGAAGTAGAGTGGAGATGCGTACCGCATGGTGGGAGAATGGAAACTAGGTACTGTTTGGTAGATGGGGGGTAGGTAGGATGGAAAATACGTACTGATTTAAGGACAGGGTCTGACAACAATGACTAAAATTCTTAATACTACCATACAAAGAATCAATGAAATTTAACTTATGATTATAATAATGATACAGGATAAAAAATTCGAATTTAATTCTTGAAATATCACCTATATAATAGTAAGAACAGTGATGGAAGATGTATATGGAGAAAAACTGACTGTACCTCCCAACTTAATTATCCCTAATTCTGTTTAAGGTATCCAAAGATAACAGGGTGGGAAAAATAATAATGGAACATTGTAAAATACCTTAATTGACAAATCTTACAGGTTGATAAAAAAGTTAAATAAACATAAATACAAGTTGGAATAAATTGAATAGTGAAGACATTTAGAAAATTTTAAATACATAAACAAAACAAAATAAATACATATATAGCATTATATGGATACCTAAAATAGATTTAAAAAGATAAAAAATATAAATAAAAACCAACAAACAATAATAATGAAAAACAAAACAATATATATGGTGGGATAGACAGAGAAATATGCTACTTAATAGAGTTTAATATGTGGCTATATGTGGAGGAAATGCATTGTTTATCCGTTTTGTGGTTAACAGGATTGGATTGGAGGTGGATGTGGACGGATTCAGCGATTAGTCTTTTCTTATGGTTTGGAACATAATCTAAAATGGAGCAGTCGTCAAAGTTAAAGGAATGATTTAAATGTATGGAGTGTTCAGAAAGTTTTGAGGCTAGAGGGTTTCGAGAGGATACGGAGAGTTTATGTTGCGATATTCTGGTTTTTAGGTAATTTTTGGTTTCTCCTACATAGGATACATCACAATCTGAACATGAAATTTTATACACAATATTGGAACGATATATAGGAGTGATCGGGTCTTTTGTATTGGTAAAAAGGTGAGAAAGCTTGTTCTGGGTCTTTAGTCCTAGTTTTAAGGAAGGTAAGAAAAATTTAAGGATTTTTTTTATATTTTCAGAAAGGTGTGGAATGTAAGGTAGGGATCTATATAAAGATATCATGGGTGAATCACGGTCGGGAATTGTAGGGAAAGTAACGGTGGTTTTTGTGTTATTATAAGAATCTATAAGGTTTTTAATGACTTTTTTTGGGAAGCTGTTTAAGGTTAATATTTTTTTAATACGTTCGATATTATTAGGATGGTACTTTGGATCAGACAAGGATAGGCAACGGTGGACGAGATTCTTGGCAACATTTAATTTCTGATGATATGGGTGTTGGGAGAAGAAGTTGAGCAGTCTACCGGAATAGGTGGATTTGGTGTACCAGTCAGTTGAAATAGAACCGTCAGTATTTCTAGTGATAAGTAAGTCTAAAAAGGGGATTGTCAAGTTGTTTTCTCTATATGATCCACGCCTCCGTTTTACCGTAGAAAGAGATTAATAACCTTTAATAAAAAAACAGAATTTAAACAGTTTTTGCTGTAATGTATTGAGGATACTGAGGGGAGTTCATAATTAAATAATTTTAATATTAAACAATTAATGATGACGAACCTTTGTCGGCAAAACATCAAAAGGTGTTTACCTAGCCCCCTAGATTTCCCATCGGTATGGGCCCCCCAGCGGTACCAGAAACCTCTGGTAGTTTCCCCCCAGCGGCGGCCAACAAGAATATTAAGATTGGTGAAAAGATAAGAATAATAGCACAAAGGCTATACCGCCAACCGGGGCACTTCCCATCTCGGCCCACCCGAGGTGACAAGAATGAGAGAGAAGGACCGGAGAGTTAGTCAAGTTTTATCCTCAAGAAGAGGAGTTTCCATCTACAAGAAGAGGAGGTGGCCGTCGGGGTTTTGAGAGCAGCTGGAGGATGATGCCGAGAAAGGGGACCTAAGACTGATTTCATCTTCGCCAGCCGGTTAAGTGTTTCAAAGGTATATTGTTATTTGTAATATTGTATGCCAAAGGTAGTAAAATGTCCCTCAGTATTCTCAATCAGAGTTCTAGGCAATGGGTTAATATAATTTATATGTGTAAATTAATAATTATAGTAATGTATTAATTGAATCTTGTTTACTTCAATCTTACCCTGCATACCACCTATTGGATTGTTAAACACGATACCTTTGGAAAGGAGATCCAATAGTATCATTAAATATAGTTTATATATTAACTAAATATATTAAGTAAGCTAGTCTTTGAAGCTATCGCTGCCTTAGAAAAGCAGCCGGTCAAAAACATAGCATTGCGTAATATGGTATATCATCAAAATGCTTAAATTACAGATAAAGTTTCAGTTTCAAGGTTGAAGGTTCTATCGATAATTAATGATCGCCATAAATATTTCGAATTAACATTTCTGCCAAGATAGTTAAAGTGCACTTATATCCAATTTTCATTTATCTTCTGCACGAATTTTCGAGGTATGTAGATAAGTTTCATTTGAATGAAACCAAAAAAAACGTTTTGAAAAGTTTTTTTTATAAAACTTGGTAAGTAAGTGTTCGTTCGTTTTAATAAAAAAATAACAGAGAAACCAGTTAATGAATCATTAAACCCCGGATAGTGACTCAGAGTTATATAACTTTTTTTTTTGCTTTACTTCGCGGCAGTTTGTACATTACTCAAATGCTTACGGGAATAATGTCTATTTTATTTTGTTGTAGTTTGTCATTCACTAATCGATTATTAATAAAACCTTGGGCGTTCAAATAAATAAAATAACTGAGCTATCGTTATTACCCTTCTATAAAGTTTTGATATATTATTCTAATTATACATAGATATAAATTTTCAGTCAATTTATTGTTAGTTCAAATCTTTGTTTGATGATCTGGGACATATCTATTTCCGATAAAACTAGTGGCTAGTGAAATGAAGATGACAGTAATTTTAACAGTAGGTCAAAATTAAATAATTATAGATATTTTAAATACTAATACAATTTCTTAATCTTCGTACCTTCACATATGCACCTTAAATGAAATAAGACATTGTTAGCGGTCAAAGTGCCGTTTGAGATTTGTGAAAAAAACAAGTGTGGTAAACCATTTTCACTAATTATCTAATTTATCATATTACAAATACCAAACAAAATTTTTCAGATGAACTGAATAAATAGAAAACATTCAGTTATTTCAACAGTTTCATAAAATTTTCTTTGATGAAAAAAATTACAATATCCAGGCAGAAATCGAAAATTGTTATTTAAGGTCCTTGCTTTGATTTAATGTAGGCTAGTAGTAAGAGCGCTCGACTTTAAATTGTTTTGTTTTTTACCTGAAACATTTTCACTTAATTTTTTTTTTTTTACATTGTTTTATTTAGACATAATACAATCTGCCACAATCGTGGGCAATGAGTATCAGTAATATGACTATAAGAAGTCATTCATTCCATATGTACAGTAAATAAAAATAAAATAAAATTCTACAAAGAAGAATAAATAAACCTTAATAAAAATAAAAATAAAAGTAAAATAAACAAATAATAAAAGCTTGGCCACATTGATACATAAACATAATATTAACATATTGCTACTGGGAGCTCCAAATCAAATCCCGACGCCAACTATTGGATGTCGGGACCCGAGGCCAGGAGATCCCAGCGCCTCTCAGTCATTAGTCTATATAATTAGCCGTATCGTCTGTTGAGTTCTTGTCGTTTAAGGCAAGTGTGTGGGTTCCAGGCTAGTGTTTATTTTCACGATCTAAAATGCTTTTACGATTGATGAGTACGTGTATCCGATGGTTTCGTGAGGTAATTGAATATGTTTATTTTAAAAAAAGTTGAATTAGAGTTGGATTAAGAAGATAGAAGCTGACTCAAACATCTCATATATTTCTTCTGTAACGGTTATATTACAGGAACTACGATAAGATCGTTAGAAGCAGGAATAAGAGAAAACTAGGTTTCCCAGTCGTAATGAAGTTCATTGACACTTTATGTGTGTTAGATGTTTATCAATGGTAGCTCTTGAAAACAATGTTATTGTATGCTAATGGTTTACACACTTTTTTCGTATCCATTTACGTCACAAGCCGTTATGTTTACTTCCATTCAACAATATAGTATATATATATATATATATCAAGGGAAAGTTTCCTGTCATAAAAAAATTATATTGCGTTTATTCAACAAAAGCATTCGTCTGAAGGCCCTATCACACATAGCGGTAGAACAGTGTGCGTTTGAAAATACTAGCTCAAGTCTGAAAATGTCCTGAAATGTTACAATACTTTCCATAAAATCGACTTATCGTAAAAGCCACTTTAAAACGCAAAAAGACTTTATTTGGACGATACTTGCAAAAAATTTTATATTTTTTATATGTAGCATTTCTCCGTGAGATATGTACGTATAAACAGTATCTTCTGTTATTTTAGATATGGAGATAAGGGGAAAAACTTTTTTTTTCTATATCTCCGTGAACGAGCATAGTATCAAGTTGTACGAAAATTAAATGTTATTCTTGCACAACTCTATAAAAATGGATATGTTTCATGAATTCGTTGATATATAATATATGAAAACCATATACAATTAATACAAACGGTTTTTAAACCAAGAAATAAACTCATAAATTTAAATTGTAAATCATGGGGACATGTTATTGTTTATAACCATTCTATTTGGTATATAAACCACAGAACTATAACTTTTGATCGTTCTTTTATGCCCGATCTGCAACCTCTGGAATTCGCTATGCTTCACAGCTTCTCTCATTCAAATCCCATATTTTCTAACATTGACAACAAAGACGTTATGTTTCATTCATATATGGAATGATTAATTTATTTTAAATTTATACATCTCCAGTATATTTTGATCAATTTTTGTTTCTCTTTTTTCCTTTTTTGTTTGATTATACTCCACATATTTGGTACACATATATAGTTGGTTTTTTTACAAATCCCTATATAAAAATTATTTTTGTTGGTCTCTCGGCCTGATATGTTGTATAATAGCTTCTATTTAGTGTACAACATTATTCTTAAAGGCCATAGTTCCAGTACAAAGTTAATTATTGTTATTATTTATAATAGTAAAGGAGGTGAAAATATGACGTATTTAATAGGTAAATGTTCTGATGAAAAAAGAAAAACTTTTACGTCAACAACCCATAAAGGGTCTTGGATTCAGTATATATATATATATATATATATATATATATAGAGAGAGAAGAGAGAGAGAGAGAGGAGAGATTCGTACTGTTTCACGGCCAACGGCGATGTAAGGAAGTGATTATTAGTCCTTAATCACGCTCAGCCGCCAGGTTCCCCAACCGATTCGGGTACCCACATTATAGAGTCTGGGTGTGCCCTAGGAGGGTCTCCATGCCTCAGTCAGGGCTCGAACCCAGGATCCGGAGAACAGCAGACTTGAGGTCTATCCACTTGACTACGCCGCTTCCTTCTGATTTTAATAGAAACATATATTTCAGCGAGTTTTGTTGGCGGAAAACATAATTAAATCAAAAGTTTTTTAACTCATTATTTATATACATGAAATGTAAATAAAACATAGAGGATTTTTAATAAAAGAGTTGAACTGTAATAAATAAATATAAATATCAGTAAAGCGATGTCAGATAAGCCATTTTTATAGTTAGTTCGTTCTAAATGGGAAACAAATTATTTTGTAAATAAAACACTTTTCTCTATCTATCAATCCATCTTTTTATATACATATACATACCACTAACCTGTATTTCCCGTATCATAGAACGTCTATCTTTTAAAAATTATTTACTTTGCGTGCCACTTTGTTCTGGAATTACATACCTACAGTGAGTGTCAAAAGTATTCGGAATTCACTACTATTCTGTTATTCACTTGTTTTTAACTTATTTTTTATGTTTTTAAAGAGTTATTAACCACTTTATAATGTTAAAAGGAAGGTATACATTAGCTAAAACCAAAAATAACGACAACAATCATTTTATTATTAACGTATTGAACGTTTATTTACGAAAAAATTAGAAATAGTGTATGTTAATGGTGTCAAAAGTATTCGGAATTTCGTGGTTTCCTTGTTATATTAATGCAGTGATCATAAATAAACATCCTGTTGGTAAAAAAATTTGTATAATTATAGATTTTAGCCAATTAGGAATTGATCTTACAAATTAATTAATTGTTTAGTGTGAAATATTACCCCACTCCAACACTTATTGTATCTTGAGGCCATTTTTATTTTGAATATAGTATTTCCTGATTTTCCTTTTTAGTAAGGCCCAAAAATAGTTAATTAAATTTTAAAGAAATGATGGAAGAAGGATTTCGAGAACTTTTTGAAACTTTTGCAGCAACTAAATATGAATAAATAACGTATATATGTCCAGAGTCATGGTCGCGCGTATGTTAATAATGTTGATTTATTCCTAATTTTTCTTCTACTTTTAATTCTGGCTTTTCATACTTAAAAAATACACAAACCTATCAATAATTCTGTCCATGAATCCAATGTTATCAAACTTTTTCAAAGAAAAACGCACGTAAATATCACTGATCGCTCAAGGTGTTTTACTATGGCATACTGAATTCATTATTTGGTTTCCTCTAAACCATAATGTTTTCATAAGAACCATGTATTTTAGTATGGGAGTCATCTGTTAACATTTTAAATCACCAATCTTCTCTTTGAAAAATGTTCCAAATATTAGGTCTATCCTCTTGTTGTCTTGCATGCTGAAAGACGTTTTCCGTGCTTCTTGTACTATGTTTTTCTTTTTGTCATATTTTTTTAGAACGCGGCGAACAGTGAACACTTATTGTGTATCCAGAAGTTCTGAAAAATACATAAATAAGCTAAGATTGACTCATTTAGTTATTGTTTTCTTATTTGGTGAATAATCAGTCTTTCTGTTTTAACATTTAATAATTTTTGGGGGCTTACTTTTTTTATTTCATATTTTATTATTATATCCTCTACACTTTACTCAGCCATCCAGATGTTCTCACAATTTTTTTTTTTTACATTTCAATCATTTTTCTGTAAAAAAAGGTTCACAGCCGTTGTTCGATCGTTGGGTTTTATTTTAGGGCCTTATTTTTAAAATAATTCTATCCAAGGTTGATTATATGTTACATGAGGGAGAATAATTGTTTAGAACATAAAATTATGTCGAAGATTAGTGAAAATATGAACATTTGAAGCCATTAAACAGTAGGATATTACGATTTCCGAATACTTTTGACACTGAATGATCTTGTAATTTTACATTATTAATCAGATACTTTTAATAACAATAAACTTTCCGGTTATCTGGTCAGTGATTTTCCTTGAAGGGGGTCTATTTTAAAGATTTATGAGTTGAAAAGAATTATATAAATTGATAGTTGTGAAATGTACTTATTAAATGAAAATAAATACGAATTTCGAATACTTTTGACACTCACTGTATATACGCAGAGCATCACAACCTATTTTAAAAACATATTATTTCTCTATCTTCTCGGCCATCAATCTTCCGAATTAATGTAAACACGAAGTTAGAATAATATTACTGGTCATATTCCATTCTAAAATAAGGACCACAACTGATATGTAAATATAACTTTTTTCTACAAGTTTATCATTTTAGTGAACAGCATAATGATATTATATGTATGTACGCACATGTTTACTATTATTTTTATTTTTTTAAATAAATCGTAAGTCGTATAAATAATGTAAGTTATACAAGTATAACCTTGATTTTGTTTTTAATGTATTTTTTGTGTGCAAGCACGAGATTCTGTTTTTGTACACCACTGTTATTCTTAGGAACTTGAAGTCCTGTAGTAAAATTTACTTTTTTTTTTTTCTTAAATATATATTTTTATGATGGTAATAAAATTTCTTTTGGTAAAAGTTGAGGACTGCTGTCTTAAGGTTTTTATTTTATTCTACGTATATTTGGGTTCAAATTTTGAGGTAGTTCAATTTTTTTTTTTTTTTTTGTCTGACTAAAACGGTTCATTATTATACAATATTAACTTAAAATACCGTTTCTAATGAGATAATTTTATGAGATAGGAAGATAAAGATTTTATTTCTCTTGAAAACATTCACTTTTATGTAAAAACAGATGCATAATTCTATATATACGAGGCATGTTTTTTAAGTAAGTACCGTTTTGGGATTAAAAAAAGACGTGCAAAGATATCGCAATAATTTTACTTTTACATGAAAGCCTGTATCTTAATAATTTCCATGAATTTTGAGGCACTTGTCATAACGCGGCACCAGTTTTTGAATACTTTCCTCAAAAAATTCTGCCGCCTGACTGGTTAACCACTGCATCACAAATGTTTTGACTTCGTTATCGTCTTGAAGACGCCGACCGCCCAGGTGTTTCTTCAAGTGAAGGAACAAATAGTAGTCGCTGGGCGCCAGATCAGGGCTGTATGGAGGATGATCTAGAGTTTCCCATTTAAATGATTTGATGAGATCTTTGGTCCGATTAGCCACTTGTGGACGGGCATTGTCATGCAGCAAAACGATATTCTTATTCAACTTGCCACGTCTTTTGTTCTGGATTGCACGATGCAGATTTTTCAATGTCTCACAATAAGACGCTGCATTGATTGTCTCATTACGAGGCAGAAACTCATCTAACAATACTTCTTTTCTGTCCCAAAAAACTGTGCACATGATTTTACGGGCAGATATTGTTTGCTTAAACTTCACTCTTTTGGTTGATGATGAATATCGCCATTCCATGGATTGTTGTTTTGATTCTGGTGTGACGTAGGTCACCCATGTTTCATCACCAGTAACACTTTGGTCTAAAAGAAAGTGTGGTTAACATGTCAGGCGGCAGAATTTTTTGAGGAAAGTATTCAAAAACTGGTGCCGCGTTATGACAAGTGCCTCAAAATTCATGGCATACAGGCTTTCATGTAAAAATAAAATTATTGCGATATCTTTGCACGTCTGTTTTAATTCCAAAACGGTACTTACTTAAAAAACATGCTTGGTAGAAAAGAAGACCGTATCAAATGAAATTCCCAATCTCGGATCTGTTTATGTTGAAATAACCTGTTGGAGATTGACCTGTGTAACCCATGATGAACCCAGCTTTGCGTTTCTTCATTGGCTAAAGGGAAGGGATAGTTGTTCACATCAGTGGATAGGTCATGGATGAGCCTGCCTAGAAGGTAAGGAAGGGAATGTTGAAGCACTCTTACTTATTACGTAAGACGATTTAAATACAAATAAAAAAAAAGCATAATTTTTTTATAATATTTAATATAATTAGTTCAATTTTTATACTGATCATCGGTTCAAAAAAAATGTCAAATATTTGATAAAATAAAATTAAATTTATTTAATAAAATTCCAGGGCGGGCAACACACAACTTGCACTTACCTTGGTTATTAAAATCATTTTAATAAGTATTAAATAAAGTTAGAGTTAAAATATCTGGTGTGCGCAACACACTACTTTCACTTACTTCCGTTGTTAAAATCAATTTTAGAAGTTTTAAATAAATTTAGAGATTAAAATAAATTGTTAAAGAAATAATTGAATTATGTTCGAATAGAAACGTGTTTTATTAAATAATCAGTTCTATTTATTATTATCTACGACAATCGGTTTGTTTTATTGGCTTTTTATCACCTTCCTTTTACTCTTAAAATTTTGTGTATATGAGATTTTTTTTCTAAAATCTTTAGCTTTCCAACGGTATATTGTACATCTATATTTCTGTTTTAATGTTAAAAAAACTAAACAAAAATCGTATAAAAAATATTGTTGCACTTTTCTCCTTTAGTTGTATATCAAATTTGCTAAACTTGCATATTCATCAAGTTATTTAGCAATTCTAATAAGATGATGTGCCTGATTTTTTTAATTAAAGGCACTTTAGAGAAAGAACATTTAAAATATCGGCATTTAAGCCGTGTCAGACAATTTTAATTAGAAAGAACCCTACATAATATTAAAGCCTATTAAATTTTACATCGATATAGCGAGTTTAAACAAAATCGTTAGAAAGATTTTTGAGAAAATCAGAAAAAGGTGCAACATGCGTGGTGTAAAGTAGCTCTTCTAGCAAGCTGATTTTCTTGATTGCTGTAACATCTCGGGCGTATAGTCATCTTAAATATGTAGCTTCGGTTTTATAGGACTTTTCGTTTTTGCGCTGGACCACAAACATACGGACACACGGACTCACGGACACACAGAAACCTTTTTGCGGGACTTGGTGATTTGGACTCAGGGGACCCTATTACGTATATTTCCGTTTAAAACTGGAATTCGAAAATTTTCACGATCGAAATACACTTTCTCACTATATATTTTATATAAAAGGAAAGTGAAAGTAAAATGTATTAACAAATATATTCAGTTTCGTTAGAAATATATGTTTTAGATTTAACAATAATCACTCGAGTTTATACCCTATGCGTCACTTTACATTACCTTCACAACTATTAGGGTACCCCTAACGTTTGCTATAGCATGCTATTTGTGTTATTTTGCTAAACCCGTCGAGTTTCTACAGTTATTTCCTGTATAAAATTGATGGGTTTAGCACAATAGCACAAATAGCATGCTATAGCAAACGTAGTGAGTACCCCTAATATAAAATTGTCATGTACAATAATCACTCGAGTTTATACCCTATGCGTCACTTTACATTACCTTCACAACTATTAGGGTACCTCAACGTCATACGTATTGGCTATCGAGCAAGTTCATAATTGATGGTTGCTATAGATGCTATAACAACACCCAATGTCATAATTTATTATACATGGATTACATATCAACTTAGGTATATAGAAACTCGACGGGTTTAGCAAAATAACACAAATAGCATGCTATAGCAAACGTAGTGAGTACCCCTTATGTATATAAGATAATTTTTTGTTTAAACCTTTGGTTTTTCAACGGTATATTATAAATCTATATTAATAATCTAATATTACATACAAAATTACCCCCCAAAAATTATATTTGCTCTTTTACCTTTTAATTTACTATCAAATTTGTTTCACTTGTATATTCAGCAGTTTTTTAACAATCTTAATAAGGTTATATGGTTGATTGTTTGAAATTTACTAAAATTAGGTTTTTAAGCCCTATCAGGCTATTTCAATTAGAATGAAACCTAAATGATATTATCGCCCATTAAATGTTACATCGCTATAGTGTGTTTAATCATCATTTTTAAATCGTATAAAGATACGAAATGCACTGTATAAAATGACTCTTCTGGTTGATCGATTATGATGAAAAGGTAGCTGTAACAACCCAGACATATGCGCTTCTAAACATGAAATTTCAGTTTTCTAAAACTTACTGTTTTCGAGCTTGATTTATCACACACGCAGATTTTTTTGTGGGACTTGATTATTTTGACTCAGGGGATCCTAAAACGTGTATTTCCAGTGAAAACTCGAATTCAAAAATTTTCACGAGCGCAATACTTTCTTTTAGAATAGAATAGAATAGAAAAATAATTTTTATTCTGGTACTTAAGAACCAGATCAGTCCCTTAAGAACAATATGATATGTACAATTAATATATACAATGTGTCTGGCCACAAGACCAAACGATTATAATTAATTCTTATTTACAAAGCTTTAAGAAGAAAACAAAAGAGTAAAATAACTAAAAGAGTAAAATAGATGAATAACTTCTGATATGTTGAACAAAACTTAACATTGAAACTGATTCATAATAATTGATCGATACAGAAACATGAACAATAAATAATAAATTTTCTTTTTGAATAGATATTTGATTTGAAATATCAGGCTTTTGGAGCGTCTGTTTGAGATGACAACAGGTACTCGAACAGCTGGGACTTGAATGATGGAAGGAAAGAAGCATGGCGGATATGAGTAGGTAGGGAATTCCAGAGAGTAGTAGAGCGGACAAGAAAGGAATGTTTAAAACTTATTGTTCTGTGGGCAGGAATATAAAGGTCAGAATGGCGCGATCTTGTTTGGATGGAGCAGACTGACGATTTAAATTGCAGAAGTTTGTGGATATAGGGAGGTAGCTGGTGGAAGTCGATGGTTTGGTAAAGGAATGATCCAAGGAAATATTGTCTGCGGTTTGAGGGAAGGAGTCACCTTAACTCACTGTATAAATGGGTCACATGAGACCTCTTCTGTGTGCCGTTCGTGTTACACATAGGTAAGTAGAGGTAAAAATGAAATTTCAATAAGTTGTGTATTAAAAACGTATCAAGGAATCTATATTACGGGGGAATATCAGAAGCGATTTTTATTTATTTTTTAATTTTATTAAATATGTTCCTTAATGAAATTTATATATCAACTGTTTACTGCATTTTTAGGTTAATTGCGATAGCTCTGGTCGGTTTATTACGTATAGCCAGGACTCTGCTATTAAAAATTGAGTAAAATACTTTTTTTTGTTTTCTATTTTCTAGATATACACGTTTATACTTGTATACTTGTTTTGTTTTTCACTCTTGAAGATGATTTCTGACCTTGTTTTATTTATGAAGGTTGTAAATCCAGGTTATCGATTGAACAAGTCAAGTAGAATTGTCAGTGAAGTAGCTTATGTCCTTAAAATGAGCTTACCATTTTCGCTCTGAATCTTATATAGTTTTTTTCATCCATTATGGCAACTTTTGCAATAAAAATAAATTGCTAACTTTCTGAATTAGGAATCGGCCATGAGGGGTCAGAGGTCACGCTATCCCTAAAAAGGGGATTTTCCTGACATTTTTTTTTCCATTATTGCGCGCAGCAAAACCATTAAAGACTACTTCTGTTGGATGACAACTCATGGTATCCTTCGGCATTGAGTTGCGCCATTCGATACTTAATTGCTTAACTACTTAAATGACAGTAATAAAACTAAGACGGGTTATGGCCGATTATAAAATCAGAGCCTTCAGGAATCCATTTTATTTATCGATTAATAAAAGATAATAAAGCAATACACGGGTTCTATCTTTGAGCTACGCATTGGAATACATTTTATTTTAAATTGACATCTGTATTTTCATGTTAATTTATATGAATATAATGCATCTTTTAGGCTTTTTAAAATTGATTAGGGTTGTTTTACTTTTACATACCGATATATGAAATATATATACGCACGAAAAGGACTAATTTTACTATTTCAAAGGATATGCCCAATTTTCATATTTTAAGGACTGTTTTAATTTTTTTTTTTTTTTATTCTAAGTTAAAATCGCCATTCTCGTTGGTGGATTGTTAACAATTGACACATTTTGTAACAAGAGTACTTTTCAAAATGGAATAGAACCACCATTTTTCACTCGATTCTCTTTTTAAAAGGATACGAATCAAAATATTCAAAAATATTCTGGAAACTAGGATTGCCAAACTAAAAAGGACACTTTTTAATATAGAAACTTTCTTCCCGATGCAAGAATCAGCCCAAAATAGCGTAAGTCTAACTATCTATATAAGGGAGGGAGGGTGCTTTACGCATGAAAAGGACTGACTAATTTAAGTTAAAATTATTGCGATCGTGAAAATTTTCGAATTTTGGTTTTCAACGGATATACACGTTTTCTACGAGTCCGTATGGTCAAGTCCCGAAAAAAGGTCTTTGTGTGTGGTAAGTCTACCTCAAAACGATAAGTTGTATGCAACTGTATATTACTAAAAATTTATATTTTTAAATCACATATGTTTAAGCTGTTACAGCAACTTTTTCACCAACATCGGATGACTGGAAGGGCTTATAAAGTGCATTTTGCTCTTTTTTTACAATTTTTTCGTAAGTGGCTCTGACGATTTTGATTAAACTCGCTCTATCAATGTGAAATTTAATGGGTTTTAATATTATTTAGGTTTCATTCTGCTTGAAATAGCCTAAAAGACTTCAATGCCGATTTATAGAATTTTCTTCTTATAAATTATCTTTTATTTTGTAGATTATAAAAAAAAAAAAAAAAAACTATATCATTGATAATAGCCGGATAAATATATTGGTTGAACATATTCAATATCCAACAGAAGGTGGAAAGAACAAACATATGTTTGTATGCATTTATTGTGCTTTTGAACATAAAAACAGTTATGTAGATGTATAATATAATATACCGTTGGAAAGCTTAAGATTATTGAAAAAAAATATACTATCTTAAAAAGTTGTTAAAGTTAATGGAGAGTGATAAATAACCAATAACAGTAACTGATTGTTGTAGTTAATAATACAATAAATTCGTTAATAAAACACATGTTTCTACAGAAACTCAATGTAATTAATTATTTAACAATTTATGATGAATATGAACAAGATGAATCTTTAACTGTATTTTAAAATTCTTAAATTGATTTTAACAACGGAGGTAAGTGAAAGTCGTGTGTTTCGCGTACCAGATTTTTTGAATTATGGTAAGCCCTTCTAACCTTTGATAATCTATTGAGAATCAAACATCGCTCAACATTTTGATTTTCATAACAACCAGTTGTTCATTTTCATAATAAACACTTATTTTCTAAATATAAATCTGTTGTTGAACCTTTTTCTGGCCCATCCTTTTAGTTATGCAGCCATTTTAAGTTAGCATTGTCCCAGAAAATGTGTTGGGAATTGTTTATCTTTACTAATTTCTCATATATCAAATCAAAACCACGCTTTGATATTTTGATAAAGACTGAATTTTATCCAAGTAGCGAATTTGACCTAGGTTAACATTTTTTCTTTCTTTCAGAAGATGATTAATAAGTGTTGACATTGATACAAATGAATAATCGAGGAAACATAAACAGTATATAATAATAATAATTCTTTATTTATTCTGGGACAAGTCCCTTCAGAATAATATAATAGGAAATAAAAAGTGGATTTAAGACAAGCGTCTTAGAGTACAATAATTAAAAACAATTGAATTAAACTAATACAATTAACAAATAAAATAACTCAAAAGATAAAGTCTAGTAAATGTACAAATTACATTTAAAAAAATGCATGTTAACATGAAAACAGAAAATTAAGATATAATAATAAAAATATAATAATATTTAAAAAAATTAAAATATACAGTTAAAAAAAAGAAATTACAATTCTTCAGAATGTTTTCAAAATAATATACAATTTATTCTTACATCTTTGAAAGATAATCGTTTCAAATAATATTAGCTCTTGGATGCTCCAATGAAAATAACAATTGAATAAATAAATAAACGTATAGGTCTGCTTTATTTGGCGATTTTTCCTGAAATTAGCATCTAATTGCTAGTATTTGGGAATATAATTGATATAAAATGGCTGAATATACAGAATTTAAATGTTGTAAGAGTTTGGGAGTCTCGGATTTTAGAAGGAATGGAGTTCCAGAGAGAAGCGGAACGATCATCAATGGGACGTTTTATAAAGATCAGAATGCCGCGATCGTGTATTGCGGGAACTTATTTTATTTACATTTATATATAGGGAAAAAAAACAAGCGAAAAAACCTAAAATCTGGCATTATTTTCTGGGAAGCCAATATATAGGAAACTAACTAGATGCATATTTATCTTTTTATTTATAACACCTCTAGTTCTTGTTTTTGTTATTTATTTTATTTTATTTTTTATTATATACCGCATGGATCTTTTAAATACCTCAGATTCTAGTGTTTAGTAGTGTGTTAAGGGGAGCCCGTGGCTGAGTGGCTAGCGCGCTAGTCTCTCATGCTACAGGTTCTGAGTTCGAATCCCAGTCCCGGTGGGGCTTTATAAGGATAAAAAAAAAATGTGGATTCACTCACAACCTCTCCCCCCGGTATGTGAGACCCGTCAGCCAAAGGGTGGCCACTCACTAAGTTAGTCGTAGGAAGTGATGACCCTACACTAAAAATTGCATCATGAAACGTGAGTGTAAACTCGCAGGAGTTTACACCGCGAGGCCCAGGGCCTACACGGCCTGTCGCGCCACTGGAAGAAGAAGAAGAAGATTCTAGTGTTTATAATTTTCTGTTAAATTTTGTAAAACTTTTTAAAAACTAAGATAAGCTGTAGTATTTACACTTAGAGGGGAAAACCTTCAGGGTTTTTACATGAACCCCTCCCCATACTACCTATGTTTATGGTTTTCCTCAGTTTATGCTTGGACATGGCTCAGTAATGTTATATATATACGTTTATATATATGTTTTTTTTTTACTTCTTTATTACAGTCTAAAGTTCTGTAAAATTTGTTATGCTTATCATCATCAGATTATGTATCATATTATCATTACATGTATCTATAATATTTAAGTATGTTGCTGTATTTTCTGTTTTATTTCAAATTTTATCATTGTCACTACATTCAAAAGAAAATTTTCATTATCATATTAATATGTATCTCTTTTGTTCTGATGTTTGTAGCCCTGATGATGGCTCAAAAGCTTGAGCCGAAACGTTGGCAAAATTAAAAACTTTTCAAAAAATGCCTGATTCCTGACTATTCCACCTATAATAGTTTCTACAGTCGACTATACATCCTCAATATAATTTTCTACAATTTATCTTTATACTCTACTTTATTGTGCATTAACTTTTGTTATGTGTAAAGTGTTTTGAACCAAAAAAGAGAAAGGTACTCTACATTTGCATTGACTTAATAATTTGCATTAAATAAGGTACTTTCTTGACTTAATGGGCCCAGCTTTCGTAAAATACAATTGGATATAACCCTAATGGAACATGGCAATCCTAGGTAGTCAAATGCACACTTTCATTCCCAGTTCCATATATTCATAAATCCATTAGTTTCTGATCGTATTTTCTTAAATTTACATACGCCTTAGGGAGAATCTTCAGAATACAAATTAAACAGCGATAAATTTCTTCAACTCACGAATCGGTTTTAAGTGGTTCATTCACTAATAAATTTGAACCGTTTAAACCTGAAGCGTGGGAGGGATTGCTTCAGGTGTTGCACATCCCTGAGTCCTCCTCTTGTACTAGTCACGAGTCTGACTTAACGTGGCGTTATCACTTGCTGGAGTTAGTCTGTACGTGCTGTATTTTCTGATACACTTTTTTCAAAGTCGGTCCTTGCCACAAGAAACTTCATTTTATGAAGGCTGATTTTTTTAAATGTCTTTACTCTTAGGATGTTGATAAGAATCAGCCTTCAACTACTGAGGATATCATTTGTAAATGCAAAATAATTGCATTTTCAAAACATTTATAGGAAGCAAGCTGGGGCTAACAATTAACATAATATAATTCGGTTACGGTAACATTCGTGGACTACATCAGTTACTACATTCGTGGACTACATCAGTCCAACAAGTGGTCCGCGAGATGACATTGGAAAATTATTTTTTAATACCTTAATAATGTATATTTGGTAAGATTGGGCTTGTTCGAAAACATCACTCTCAAATTTCATGCGTACATTAAAATTCGTGTGGTATTTGATGTGAAATGGTTACCTTACTATGTTTCTAAATTTTAGTAAAAATATCAGCGTACAATGTTTCGCGGACTGTAGTCGGTTTTTAGAGCATGGATCTAGCATATACTATCTTGGATTGTTTTTAATAATTTATTTAAATCGTTAATCCATTATTTATAGAACGATTTAGTCCAACTGTAATTGAAAATAAATTCTGTTAGTTGTATACGTCTTAAAATTAAGACGATGAAATAGGTTCTTTATCTATCTTAGGAAATATTCAGTATGGACGAGTGTAACTGATTATCTTTGCATTGAAATATAGAATTGTTTATAAAATATGTTAATAACTTTTTATATTTAGTTTTTTTTACGTTATGAAAAGAAATATTTTAGTATGCTTTGGAACCAAACTAAATATTTTTAAATATTTATAGGTAGGCAATCCATGCTCCCTTTTCAAGGAATTTCGTAATATTTAGATGGAGTCAGATGAAGGAGTAAAATATATATATATATATATATATATATATATATATATATATACAGTAAGAAATAATAAGATCAGAGAGAGGATTTTGTCAATACTGATGTATTGAATATATATATATATATATATATATATATATATATATATATATATATATATATATGTAATTCTTCTTCTAATTTAAATAAATCAGGAGTTAAACGATGCTAAAATAAAGTTTTAATTATTACAATTTGTATGACATAAAATAATCAATTGGATAACATACATAATCAACAATGAACCTACCTAAAATAAAGAATTGTTTAACAGTCCTTTTATAATACAATTAACTATCATAACAGAGATATAACCTCCCTTGAAAACCTCCACACATATGATAATGAAATCAAGAATAATAAAATTCTTGATTTTACATATATATATATGTTGATTATGTAAATGTGTGTACACTATTTTTTTTAGATCTGGGGATCCTTGTCACTCTACTGATTGGATAAAAAGGTCCGCGAAATTTTTTTGTCGGAAACCACATGACCATATGAATTGTATAGTACTATGTTTGTTTAATACGTTATCAAATTTTTTTCTGCTAACTTTAATTTTCCACCTGTATATACCCGTATGTATGATAAAAATATTTTTAGATTGGAAAAATATTTCTCCAAAGTTAATAAATTGTTTTCATACTTTATGTGTAAATATTTATAAAATGAAAACCGGTTGATTATTAAAGTAAAAATAGAATAGCGACGAAAACAATTTTTGAAATCTCGGCATTTAGAACCTATTGAGGATAACCCATGGTATTGAAAACAATTGAATCATAAACTGATATCAAGAGTTTAATCAACAATTTTACTTTCACCTACCTGTAAATAAAATACATAGTAAGAGAAGGTATTGCGATCGCGAAAATTCTCGAATATCAGTTTTCACCGGAAATACACGTTTTAGGATACCATGAGTCCAAATGACCAAGTCCCGCAAAAAGGTATGTGCATGTGAGGTAAGTGTAGGAAAGGAGTAGAAAGGATATATATATATATATATATATATATATATATTTTTTTTTTTATTTATTTAAAGAAATTTACAACTGTATTAAATACATACAACAAGTAAATAGGCTTTATATATGATTAGTACACGTGGTAGTCCTGAAAAGAAACTACCCATTGGTAGCACTCCAATGTCTTATGTTAGAAGGTCTCTTGGCCATCTTCTTTTAAGGCGCCTCGGTGGGTTGTCGGGAATAGATATGGAGGAGAGGTCACGGATAAGCGGGTTTGAGTGGGCAGGGAGTTTGGAATGAAAAGAGGTATATCTGTAACGGGCCAAGTCTTCAACTAATGGGATATTTAGGTCTTTATGGATGATTTTATTAGTAACAAAGTAAGGAACATTAAGGATTTTACGAAGGATTTTGGACTGCAAGGATTGGATGCGAGAGGAATTCGATGGTTTAGTAGACCCCCATAGCTCAATGCCATAGGTCCAAATAGGCCTGATAATTGTGATATAAATGAGTTTTTTGTAGTAAGTAGGAAGTTTTGAGCGTTTGTCAAGTAAGTGTTGTAGTAATCTGTATCTACGAGCAGTTTCCTGTCGTTTCAGTCTAGTATGAGGATTCCATGTTAGGCGCTTGTCGAGGTGGAGTCCTAAGTACCGAATCTGTTCAACAGGAGTAAGTAGGATATTGTTAAAGGATAGGATATTTGTTTAGGTTTTTTTATATATTTTTTTTATTTATTATTTTTACATAACAATAGTAATATTGATGTATAATATACTGTTGGAAAGCCAAAGATTTGAGCGAAAAAAAGTCACCTTATACATAAATTTGTGGAAGATAATGTATAGTAACAAAATTAGGTGATTATTGTACGTAACAGTTTTATACTGCGATACTGAACATAACTATTTAAACCTTTTTCAATTGTTGTTAATAGCTTTTAAAAGTTATAGTCGTGTGTCGCCCGGCCTAGATTTTTAGTTAATGAAAGTGAAAATACAATATGCTAATATGTTATTTGATTAATAAATTATGTTAGTTATCCGTAAAAAATAAGATAAACTTTGGTAGCACTCCAGACACCGTTCTGTATTAGAAGTTTCATAGCCATTTCGGAGATATTTGTAATAGTTTTATCTAAGGTCAATCATGTTGATGACAAAAATATGGGAAATAGCTGTTGTGCAATCCGAAGTAGTTAGGTGTGTTGAAACTTTTAATTATTTGAGGAGATAATTCACTAGACAACAACCCTTTTCAAGAATTATGGAGATACCGATCAAACAATTGGAACGATTTGAGTAAGGCTGCAGGTTGTGAAAGTTGTGCTTCGGTTTTGACTAAATCAACGACATAAGTGAGTTTTTGAGGTCATAATAGATTGTTGCAGCTATTAGCCAACACTGCTAAATCAGATATGCAACATCAAACAAAGGTGGTTTTTTTCTTAGAATATTTCGAACAAATTCTCTCAGAAATCCTTGGAAGCCTTTGCGGCTTATTTATTTGTGTGCAATTGCAACCATAAGTAGAATTGGATGTAACGAAAAGCCACAAGATCTGAAAGTTGTGAAACTTTGTAAAATGCTATCAAATCTTTATATTTATTCGTATCAGATGATATTTTAAAAATTCGTACTATATGGTTAGTATGTTTTAGTTCAACTTCTTTTGTTTCAAGGGTTTTTGATTTAGTATGTAATATAGATCGATATGTTTCTTGACCAAGAGTCTCAAACTCTGTGATAATTGATAATTTGTCCTCAAGGCGCCAATTTTGAGCGCAGAAAAAACTGTACCAGCCTAGCATAACCTCTACAAATGTTTTACGTCGCACAGTGGGAACAAATCTCGATTTAGTAGCCAACATTCTATAACTCTTGATCTAATAAAGATAAATTATAAATTCTTTTTTCATTTATGAGTAGAGAAAGTCCTTTATTAAAGAGTGTGAAAAAATTTTCCTCGTTACATTTCATAATATTTTAATCATTATTCAATGTTACTGATTTCAAACATTTTTTTTGTATTTGATAAATTTATAGTATCATTTGAATAGACAAAAATAATCTATTTTACCTTTATATGGAGTTTTTTTGCGTTTATAATTGCCTTACTCAGGAATTTAAGACATGTACAAAATGTCTTAGGAATTACTGTTTAAAGGCAAAAAATCAACAAATTTAACTTAACAAACTAATATATTTTCAATTCCTATCCTGTGAATAATTTGAATGAATTTTTTTAATCCAATGGAACAAAGAAAGAGGAATTATAAAATATGTGGCATATGTCAAAAAATATGGCGTAAAATATTTAAATCGATATAACACTGATCGATCACATTTGACTGATCAAATTTTATCATGGTATTTTAGTACCATTAACTCCCTAAAACATTAAAAAGACAAGTTCAACACCGAAGAAATTGGCTTAAGTAACACAGCGTTGCATTCAAGGTTTTCATTATGTTTTTAAACAAAATATCTTATTAAATGTGGATATTATAAAAGATTTTACGTTCAGTACATATAATACATACAGCAGGAAATGGAGGAGGCTTATGTTGCTCTGAGAGAGGAATCATCAAGGAAGGAAGGGCTGGTCTTGAGGTTCGAGAAGACCAAGCTAATGATAGTTGAAAGAATAAAAACAAACAAAACAGCAAGAACAAGAAGAAAAACACAGAAGAAGAAGGCACCCTTCTTTCTACAACATTGGCGGAAAAAACAATAAAATAGTGTTTGCCTTCTCGTACTTGTGATCCTTGGTGACAAAAGGAGAGAACGAAGTAGAGGAAGAAAAAAGAAGGATTCTGGCAGTTAACAGAGCATACTTTGCTTTAAGGAACTAGGTAAGGAGTAACATTCTTTCTCGCTCCACAAAGACCCACATTTACATACCCTAATAAGACCAGTGGTAACCTATGTAAGTGAAACATGGACTTGGACTCGAGCCAGTGACTGAAAGACTTGAAAGAAAAGAGTAGCGAAGGATGGGTGGTAGCATGTTTAAGGGAGATGTTAAATGGCACATACGGGGAAATAAAAAAAATTGTGGGACATTTAACGAGCTGCGCTTATCTGACGCCATGAGATTGAATAGATTGAGATGGTATGGACATCTGAACAGGAGGGTTGAGGACAGGCAGTGCGGGCATCCCTATAGTGGAGGATAGCTTAGAGGAGAGCTTTGATAGGTCATGTTAAGTCAGACCGGGAAATGCTTTGGTCGGTTGTGCCAGTGGAAGAATGCCAAAGAACCTATAATATCCAGTACATAACTGAATAAATAATTATCCAGCCAAAGCCATGTTCTTACCTTGGACCTGGAGAACGGTAGTCCAGTGGCCTATTCACATGACTACGGCGCCATATTTAGATCGAATAAAAACATACGAAATATATTGTGCCCGCTACCTAACACATAATTTTAATGTGCCTTCTTGTAGGAAAAGGTTGAGGACTTCTGTTCTAGGCCAACGGATGTGCAAGGTGATAAGGCCTAGATCAAGGTTTTCTTTCCCAATGAAGGGTTACAATTATAAATGGTAGGAGGGCCTCAAGGCCACAGGATTGATCCAGGGCTATTATTACAGATCAAATAATTATCCTGCCATATTGATAAAAAAATAATTATTTGAATGTCGAGAAAACAAAAAGATAAAATAGGTTGATATATCCTGATATGTCAACCATATAAGGAAAACAGTATTTCAAGGGTAAATAATTGATTCTGAGATTTCAGAGCGTGATAAATGTAACCATTAAAAATGGATACCGTGTCCCATTTCCTCGTATATTCCACACTCACTGAAATGTAATTTTGTTAACTCTTAAATCTCATTGAATTTCAAGAGGCTGATGATGGAACATCCATTGAACATTTCAATCCCCATAAAGATTACGAGCCAGTGGCAAGCTATCTACAACCACCTGCTCTTATCAATTTCCTTACGCTGCTATCTACGACGCCTCGCCAGACAGGACGCATTGTCCCGGTCCTTTCCACCATTGAGAGAACAATATGAAGTGAAAAGAGACACGGTTGAGGTTATTGATACTGCATTATAGGATAGAAAGTGGGTGCATCTGTTATTCTATGTAACGTTTCTGCCTAAGCTTTCTAGCCAAACAATGCAACAACAATTACAATCTTATCATTAATAACATCAGTTGGAGATATAGATAAGTTTCATATCTGCTCTACATTCACGAACCTCTATCCATAAGGTTAAGACCTGATTTCTACACCTATTGTTTCCAATGCTAAAGTATTTGAAATAATTATTCAATTAAACTATTTAGACAGTTGAGGCGTTGATTTACAAAAGGTACTATATCCACTTTGGACAATTTTACAGGAAACGCAAAAATCTGTGATTTATTTATTATTGGACCAATTTACCTAATTCTTTTTTTATTTATTTATTTATTTATTGTAATTTACAACTGTATTAAAGAACACAATAAGTAAATATGAGGAATGAAAAAAAAAATGTCATGAAAATGTCTTGAGAAAGAACAACCAAGTGGTAGCACTTCACTAACTATTTTAACTCAGTAGGTCCCGAGGCCACCTTCTTTTCAGTCGCCTTGGAGGATTATCTGGGATATCTAAGGAAGATAAATTACGGACAAGTGGATTTGTATGGGCAGGGAGTTTAGAATGAAAAGAGGAGTATCTATCACGGGCTATGTCTGCAACAAATGGAATGTTAAGGTCATTATGAATGAGTTGATTTTTAACAAAATAAGGAGCATTCAGGATTTTTCGAAGGATTTTGGATTGTAAGGACTGGATGAGGGAGGAATTAGATGGTTTCGTAGAGTCCCAAAGCTCGATTCCATACGTCAAAATAGGTCTGATAATAGTGATGTAAATGAGTCTTTTGTAATATACTGAAAGTTTTGAACGTTTGTCTAGTAAGTGTTGTAGTAATCGATATCTTCGAGCAGTTTCTTGTCGTTTCAGTCTTGTGTGAGGATTCCAAGTAAGGCGCTTGTCAAGATGGAGACCTAGGTATCGGATTTGCTCAACAGGAGTAAGGGTAATGTTATTAAAGGATACTGGGGGGCAGGAACTCATCGGTTTGCGACGAAGGGTAAAGGTGATTTGGTGGGATTTGTTAGGGTTTATTTTAATCCTCCAATTTTGACACCATTCTTCAATGGCTGTGATGTGGGACTGAAGGGTTTGGGATGCAGTAGTTGGATCATTATGGACAGATAAGACACACGTGTCGTCAGCATAAGTATTAAGGACAGTATGAGGATGGAGTGGAATGTCAGCTGTATAAAGGGAATAGAGGATAGGACCTAAGATACTACCTTGAGGACTCCAGCAGATTGGGAAAATATGGATGAGTAGGAAAAGTTATGGTTAACCTTAAAGGTTATGCCAGTAAGGTAGGAACGCATTAATAGGAAATATGTAGGGGTGAGGAATTGACGGAGTTTGTAAAGCAGTCCCTTTTTTTATTAAAATCAAAAGTTGATTTTAAGTGTGTTGCCAACTCATTTTTCCAAATCATTGCACTTTTCCGATGATTTTAAACAATATAATATGGATATAGTACTTTTTGGAACGAAACGTGGATATAGTACTTTTTGGAAGAATATAACGCGAGATAAGTTGGTAACAGTCACTATAACCTTCCTGATACATTAGTGATAACTAACGTCTTTATATCATTAATTACTAAGTTATGTATATTTCCTTATTCTCGCTCTGAGAAATATCTTTTTTTGTTGGTTAATTACATTGATTATCTATTATTCATAAAGAAAGTGAATATTCGAAGGACAATTTATCTATTTATGGGACTATAGTAAGAAAATATGTAATTATGAATTTTGTTTGGAGCTTGTATTTACTATTTGTGTGAATTTAGCAAATTTAACTATATTATTAACGACTTGTAAACAATATTTAACCATAGATACTGATAAATAATAACTTTTGAGCTTCTATTTTACATAAAAAAATCGACTAAGCTAGATCATGCACGGATTTTCTGCACATATTTAGCAAGTTCGTGGAATGCTAATTCCAACTATTTGCTGCATCAAATACCATTATTCTATTAAAATGTGAGTTTCTGAGAAATTTTAAACCAAATTTATGTTGCTGCAAGAAGAAATACTAGGAAAAAACTTAATTTATTTGACAACCTAAAAGAACCAAAGCGAAGCAACTAAGTTGTTTCAAATAGCCTAAAAACTGATTATTAGGTTAAAGCCAGTGATCAAAATAATAGCGGTGATTCAAGACGTGCTAAATGAACCAATAAAAATGCATAAAATGATGAAAACAATAAATTAATGGTGATATATTACAGGATTAGGTGCTTCTGCCGTATAGTAGGAAATATAGTACCTTTTGGAAGGAAATGAAAGGAAAGGTTATATCTATTTATATAGGATATAGTACGTTTTGGAACGAAACATGGATATAGTACTTTTTGGGATGAAATAAAATGTGGATTTAGTACCTTTTGGAATGAAATGCAATTTTTAAATACTTTTTTAAATGAATTTTATGTTTTTTAGATATAATTTGATGACGGATTTAGATAAAACTAAACCATTAGAATACTAATATGTGAAAATATCAACTTTGAAAAAAATATCCTTTAGTACCTTTTGGAAATCAACGTCTCAATTGTTAATATATAAAATAAAAATTCTAATGCACGTTTCTCAATATTACCACATACCTTCTTACTTTAAATGTGTACATAACGAAATAAATTATTTTCTAAAATTTATATTTAGCAATTGTTTAACCCGCTTCAAAAGTGTCATCTTTGGGATATCCAGGAACACCTCTGTAACCCTATTATACAAAATGTTATAGTGACTTTACCCCTCCTTCCGTCGTAAATACTTTCTTGCATCCTACCTTTTTATTTATCCACCCTTCCTTGCATAATATACAACACCGGTTAAAGCAACATTAACTCGCGGTATATCGGCAAGTAAATGTTGCCAACAAACTTCTTTAAGATCGTCCGACTTCCATTTCTTTCCTAGCATCCTACCTGTCCTAAGTTAGATACATTAGATACATCGTAGATACATTTCCATTCAAGGTCTCCGTCCACTCTTTACACTAGTTCGCTTCAGACATATACATGACGCCTCCTCGAACAGTTTTTTTACAGATCATTCCTAATCCGATCTTCGTTTATATGGAATTCTATTCCTTCTTAAATTTGTCACTTCGATACTCTGCCTACCTTGAAATCCCGTCTATATACACACTTCCTGTTTATCCAGTTCCCAAAGAAGATTTGTTAAAATCAATGGTAATCAGTAAAAAAAAAAAAAAAAAAAAAAAAAAACCAGAGACAAACGAAAAAACAACCTATGAAGGGTCTCGGGTTCATTACTTAAAAATATTCGTACTGTTTCACGTCGAACGACCGTGCAATGAGATGATAAGGCCTAAATCACGCTCGGTCGCCAGGATTCCCCCTATTTTGGGTATCCACTTTATAGAGCCTGGGTGTGCCCCAGGAGGGTCTCCATCCTGCTGAATTAACAGAATAAAAAATTCTGCCTCAGCCAGGGTTCGAACCTGGGACTCGGAGAACAGTAACCTAATGCTCTATCCACTAGGCACGCTATATAAATTATTTCATCAAAATTTCCCAACCATTTGTTTTTATATTTGTATATATGTACATAGTTTATTAGTGTTTAGCTTCGTTTATAGTTTGTCTCCTAAATTATTATTAGAAGCTACCTGTGAATTTATTATTGTTTATTTTTATCGATTATTTATTTTGTTTTACTTTTTTTGTACTCTAAGACACTGCAGTTCTATTTTAATTTTTCTGTTGCATTATTATAAAGGGACTTTAGTCCCAGAATAAATATAAAATTTATTATTATTAAATTACTTTGTAAATGTTATATTTAGATTTTAATTAACAATATGAGATACTTTGGGAGCGGCTAGCGTCCGCGCTAGTCTCCCAAGCCAGAGTTGTGAGTTTGAGTCCCAGTCCCAGCGGGACTTTTATAAGAATATAACTAAATGGGGACTCATTCACAGCCTCTCCCCCGGGTAGTGGGACTCGTCAGCCTACTGTTGGCAACTCGCAAAAATAGGCGGAAGGAGTGATGACCCTACCCTAAACATTTCATCGAGAAACGTGAGTATATTCTCCCAGGAGTTTATACCACGTGGCCTGTTGCGCCAGAGAAAAAAAAAATATATGAGATACTTTAGAGGATTTTAATTGTGCATTTAGAGCATTTTAATTATGTATCGATAAAATTTTGGTAATATTGCGAGATACAATCCAAAAATAAGTAAAAAAAACCTTCTGTTTCAGGTCGATTTGGGCAAAGAGTCGCTATATATTTTTTCTTTATCTCTTTTTTAGTTTTAATTTTCCACATAGGCATAGACACATACAAATACAAACTATTTTGTGATTTTGACTTATGCGACCTTAAAAGTGTATTATTGTTGAAAACTTGAACTCAAAAATTTTCATGATCACAATATATTTAATATTTTGGGGTTTGTGATAGTAAAAAAATAGTTGAAAATAAATTGATTGCCGAAGGCGAAATATACTTAAACTAAATATCTTAAATTGGCTATTGGTAAAAACATAATTTCTTGCTTTGACAAGCCATTCAAGAGAATGTCGTTGATTCTAAACAATGAATGGGAACTACTAATGTCTTATTAATTAATTTTCATGGCTTGCAATAAAGAAAGCAATAAAGATTAAATCGATTAAGCATTTCATCTGTTTGTTAAACGAGATATTTTAGAGATATCTATTTAAACATCAAGGTTCCTGAACAGCTATGCAATTATAATTCATCATAAAAGGCGCTTGTAAACTGGTCGATTGAGATATGAATGATTGTGCGTTCAAGGAAAGGTATTTCATTAGTTTCCGGTTTTTGATGCTTCTAACGGTCTCGGTCATTTAAGAACAATTATTCCAATCCGTTATGAGGAAAAGTTGAAGTAAAAATATTTCTAAATGATGCCTAGCAGGTTCTCCATGCAATTTTACATTTTGTAGATCTGTCTGATGTTGTTTTCAATGATGAATCTTTGTATTCGACCGAAGAACCTAAGGAACGATATTAGTAGGTAGTGGCTAACCTATATAAACTAATATAACTCTATATTAGACAGCGTATATAATTAATTTACTAAATTAAGTGTTGATTTAAACTTAGTCTTACCAATCAAATGAGAGCCTCAAGTATTGCAGTACATACCTGAAACAGAAAATGTTACTGTAAATATGTGATTTATATTAGACAATACAAACGAATTCGGTTAAACATATTAAAAAAGAAAAGAAAACCCATAATGAAATTGTATGAACCGTTTGTTTTGAAAGTGGCATAAATTCATTTATAGTTAAATTAAGATATTTTTTGTTTAAATTAAATTTTATTGAACTGCATTAATAAACTAATGTAAATGTCCAAAAATCTGAGGTTATCTGGTTTAATAATAATTATTTAAAAACACATTTATCACTGCCACAGTTTTGCTTGCTGTAAAATTTCGATCTTCAGAACATAGTCCTCTTTTTTGTATATGAATTTTCTAAATTGGTAAAAGATCGTTTTCGTAATGTTTACACGCAAATATCACAAATGGGACTGAGTAAAAAATTACGAAATTGATAAAGATTACCCATCTATACAATGAGCTTAAGTGATAGAATTCGGTCATAGAGTTTCGCTTTGCTGTTAAAATAACGTTTCCTTTAAAAAATATTAGCTCCGATAATTTTGCATAAACAAAAACTAAAATGATGATAAGAGAATTTTATATAATTTGGTCCTTATGCTACATTACCTAAAAAGACAAGAAGATGGTTTAAAGATTCACGAAAGTTAACATAAACTGAAAAAATGCAGCAGTTGTACTTGTTGAAAAGGAAGTCAAAAGGAGTCTCACGCTTAATTTTTTTTTATGTAGTCTTATCATTGCACTACTTGTTAGTAGAAATTTTTAACGTATAAATATTGTCCTTTTTTTAATTAAACATTTTAAAAACGGGTTATTGGGGTATCTACAAAACTACAAGAATTAGAACGATTTTCCCAACACATGTTTTCAGCCGCGAAGTTGGATTAAAACAGCTATAGAAATAAAAGTATTGACAAAAAAAAAAAAAAAAAAATTGATTTACGGTTCTATATTTAGGAAATTATAGAGAATAACTGATCGAAAAATCATGAAAATTAAAATTGTTTAGAGGCAACATTAATGAAAACTCGAGGATTCCAAATGGGTTAAGACAGAAAATCAGAATTACATTGAATAAAGTAAATAAGCAACTCAAAAACTAGTCTTAAAATCTTAGAGTCTGAAAAGGTAGATAATAATGTTAGATAATACTGAAACTTAGAGTAGGAATCTTGGCATTGCATACGGCAAGTAACGAGATCTGGGTTCCAATTTCAATCCAGGGTTCAAGGAACGGCCCCGACACTGAATAAGACCATTAGCTCTCTCTAACCGATATCTGGATTGACAAATGGTTAAGGATATCTCGGCATAGATATCATGGATATCTATTGATCCTTTCGACGAGATCCATCAAGGAGCTACTAATAGAGCCCATTCACCACGGGCACTTTAGACGGCTATTGTTCCGTCCTGATAAGGACTTAGTAAGCAGTTAGTGGTTCGGAAGTCGTTCGGAAACTATCTCATAACGACGGAAAAACATCGTTCTATATAAATGGGACAGCTGTTATTAGCCTTTTTATAGCTTTCCAAGCTTCGTTCCTGTAATTGAATACTTCTTAGCTCCTTAGAACATAAGTTATATTGTAAGAATAATAAACTTTATTATAAGTTCATTCTATAATTAAGTGACGGTTTTGGTATTAAAAATTCAAACAAATATTCATACATTTAAATTAAACGATAACATAAAACTAATTCATTAATGCATGTTAAAAAAAACATTGGCGTATAACATTATTTTTTTATTTTATTATTATTATTATTATATATATTTTTTTTAATTTAATTTTTTTTCTAAATCTGGTGAGCGCAGCACTAAACATTTGCTTGCATATCTTCTTAAAATCAAGTTTTAAATAAACTTAAACTTTAGTTTTTTTTTTTTTTTTAATTTTGATGAAATCAACTCATAAAAAATAATAATAATATTAAAAGTTGACAACAGCTGATGCGCTCGATGATAACAGTCATACGTTACTTCGTCTCTCAGATTTTTGCTCTTTTCAATAGGAATTCGCTTGAGTTCAGTCTGGAAAACATCACTAGACTTCAAGAAAACCACAGCAGTGAATATTGGAGAAATATCGGTAAGCAAAGTTAAAATTTACTTTGTAGAATCGCGAAAAGTGAAAGGAGGGTCACTGATCAGCTGATTGCCGATAGCTCGGCAAGCTCGGGCTTGCTTTTCTTTAGCTTATCTTTCTTTTATTATCTTTCCTTCTCATTCTCATCTCATTATTTATTTAGTTTTTTTTTTTTTTTTTTTTTAATCAATGAGATATTTCCATCAAGTTATGTCCTCAAAAGCTACAAGTAAAAGATCTAGATCTGCAGGTTCAAACTCGTCTTCTACAAAACAGAGACCTCGCCGTGAAAATAATAAAAAAATGAATCCACCAGCGACCGCTTCAGCTACCTCTTTAGGATCTGAACCACAGCCTAGCACATCATCACAAGGATTAACTGATGAATCGCCGTTTTTTACACCGAATCCATTTCAGATCCTCCAAAATGAAAAAGAAACCATGGAATCTTCTCCTATACCCAGGGAACCACTACCTTCACCAATATTTGTTAAAAATATTAAAAAATTTCAACTGATGTGTGCGCATTTAAACAAAGTAACTGATCCTAATAGTTATTCTTGTATAAGTAGAACCAGTGATACTAAAATATCCCCGACTACCGCCGAAAGCTACAGAAAAATAGTGAAATATCTGACTGAGACCAAAGCTGATTTTCATACCTATCAGTTGCGCCAGGAGAGAGCTTTAAGGGTTGTAATTAGAAACCTACACCCTTCGACACCAGTTACAGCTATCAAAGAAGAACTGACGGAGATAGGCTATAAAGTGCGGCAAGTGACCAATGTCCTAAAAGATAAAATTCCACTGCCTCTATTCTTCGTGGACTTGGAGCCATCAGCAGGAGTTGAAAAAATTTACGACCTCAATAGGTTGTACTATACTAGTGTAAGAGTTGAGAAACCTTACACTAAGAAAGAAATAGTTCAGTGCCATAATTGTCAGGCATATGGTCATACGAGAACTTACTGTCACCACACACCACGCTGTGTGAAATGCGGTGAGCAAATAAATCAGAAGAATGTACACGATTAAGATCAACACCCGCTGTATGTGCTCTGTGCCTAGAGGACCACCCGGCTAACAAGGGATGTCAAATCTACAAGAACCTCAAAAGCAGATACCAAAAACCTCAGAATCTGGATGAAACAGCTGAACCGATCAGAAGCAGACGACAACCTTCAAAAACAATTGATTCCAATGTAACATTTGCCCATCTACTTGGAGGTGGGAACCAGAACAAAGAGGCCCTGCCGGAACAACGCATACTTCAAAATCCTGAACCCCTTCCACAACCACCTATTCCTCAAAATTTACCCAACCCTCAAAAACCTCATCCGCATCAAATTTCTCATATTCCTCCTCCATCAAATGTCACAGACCTTACAAGTTTGATGACATCCTTCATCACTGAAATCAAATCTCTTGTTATGCCGCTAATATCACTACTCACTAATCTCGTATCAAATTTAATCCCTTCCTTAAAAAATCCTTAAATGACTACACATAACTCCTTGTCCATTCTCCTTTGGAATGCGAATGGTGTTAGAAATCACACTGACGAACTTACAGCTTTATTGCAAGAAAAAAACGTTGATGTAGCACTTATTACTGAAACTAGACTAACCACTAAACAGTTCTTTAAAATACCGCAATACGTAACATACCGTACAGAACACCCAGACGGAAAAGCCCATGCCGGTACTGCTGTCATTGTGCACCAGTCCCTCTCCCACCATATACTCCCAGTTCCCACCTATGATTTCCTACAATGCACCGCCATAGTAATCAAGACTTTTTCTTTTCCGATCACCCTCGCATCAGCGTACTGCCCTCCTAAACATTCCATCTCCGACATTCTATTCGAATCCTTCCTTAATGCCTTAGGAATTCACTTCATTCTGGGTGCAGACATGAATGCTAAGAACCAACAATGGGGTTGCAGATCCACGAATTGTCGTGGGCGGAATTTACAGTCTGCACTCAGCTCTAGACGTTTCAACCTCCTGCCTCCTGACTCCCCTACCTACTGGCCAACTGATCCTAACCGTAATCCTGACATCCTTGACTTCTTCATTCACAGCGGATTAGGCTCCCTAAACATGTCGGTGACTCGCCTTGATGAACTGTCCTCTGACCATAGTCCATTGCTCCTTAAAGTATCCCTAATTCCTATTCCTAAACCCACCCCACCGTCATTTATCAGAGGACCAGTAAACTGGGACCTTTTTCGCCAAATCCTGACCAGTGATATTGACCTCAGAGTGAAACTCAAAACTCCAGATGACCTTGACGATGCCGTAAACTCCTTCACCATCGCTATTCAACAAGCTGTTTGGACTGCCTCCTCTCCCAAGCACTCCCAGATAAGTCATAACCAAAATCATTTACCACAACACCTCATAGACCTCATCCGCACCAAACGCCGATCCAGATCCTTATGGCAACGCACCCGTCACCCCACAGATCGCCGCTCCTATAACTTTTATTGTAGACAATTAAAGAGGGAGTTGGCGACCTTCCGTTCCCAATCCTTTAGTTCCTTCCTTTCTTCTCTTTCGGCTTGTGACAATTCCCTGTGGAATGTCACCAAGAAAATTCTAAAATCCCACCATATTTCCCATCCCCTCCGTCGTAGTAATGGTTCCTGGGCTGCGTCTGATGAAGACAAAGCCGAGGAACTTGCCAAATACGTTTCCCAAGTCTTCACACCTCATCCAGAATCCAATCCAAACCACACTTCAGTAGTGGAACAGTTCCTTCAGTCTCCAATCCCGCTTTCATTACCTCCTAAAGCAGTTAATCCCTCTGAGGTCAAATATCTTCTCCGAAAACTTGCACTCCGTAAATCTCCTGGATACGATCTCCTCACTCCTCAGATTCTCAGACAGCTTCCATCTAAAGCTGTTATATTTCTTACATATATTTACAACTCCATTCTACGCACTACTCATTTTTCTCTCTTATGGAAACATTCCACAATAATTGTCTTCCTAAAACCAGGTAAACCTCCTAACACTACGACATCATATAGACCTATCAGCCTACTCCCAATCCTTTCAAAAATCTTTGAAAAAATCCTCCTCAAACGAATATTACCGTTATTAGAATCCCACACTATTCCTTCCCATCAATTTGGATTCCGTTCCCAACATTCAACCGTTCAGCAAGGGCTCCGAGTCGTTGACCATATTTCCTCTGCCCTTGAGAACAAGGAGTACTGCTCGGGTGCATTTCTGGACATAACGCAAGCATTTGACCGGGTGTGGCACCCGGGATTGCTCTTTAAGCTCAAAAACCATTTACCCCTATCCTTATACCTAGTCCTCCGATCCTATCTATCAAACCGCTCCTTCCGAGTTCGTTGTGGTGCAGAATATTCCAATTATTATCCAGTCGAATCCGGTGTTCCTCAGGGTAGTGTCCTTGGTCCTATCCTGTACAATATATACACGGCTGATATTCCTCTCTGCCCTAATACCTTCCTAGCAACGTACGCTGATGACACAGCTATCCTATCCTCTCACTTAGATCCCGAAATTGCATCTACAGGCCTCCAAACACACCTTTCTCAAATTGAAGACTGGTGTAACAACTGGAGAATCAAAGTAAATCAATCCAAATGCAGACATGTCACCTTTACCCTTCGAAGACAATCCTGCCCTCCAGTTCTCTTTAACTCCGTTCCGCTTCCTTTCTCCGACACAGTCCGGTATCTTGGCTTCCTTCTGGACAAAAGACTAACTTGGAACCCGCATACTAGACATAAACGACAAGAACTTAATCGACGATTTGGACAATTATACAGACTACTGAACAGAAATTCTAAATTATCTATCGAGAACAAACTGCTAATATACAAGACAGTACTGAAACCTATCTGGACCTGCGGACTTGAACTGTGGGGGACAGCTAAATTTTCTAACATCAAACGCATTCAATCCTTCCAATCAAAAGTCCTCCGAACAATAGTTAATGCTCCTTATTATGTATCCACCTACCTTACACCGCGACCTAAATATTCCATTTATTTTAGACCTTATACCATTAAAATTCTCTAAATTCCATCAGAACCTTATCCATCACCCTAATCCCCTAGCTCAATCCTTATCCAGCTCCACACATCCTTACCATCCTCCTAGAAGGTTGAAACGGCAGTGGCCTCGAGACCTCTTGTAAAATGTATATTGGAGTTCTAGCATTGGCTAGATTCTCTACTCACGTGCTGTATGCTTGTGAATTGTATATAGGTATGAGTGACTTTTGTATATATTTTTATTGATTTTGTTTTGTATTTATTTATATTATATATATTTATTGTTTTGTATATATCGTGTGAATGCAGTATGAATGTTGTACTTTATCCCTATTAAAAATGTCCTAAATTGGACAGATTGTAATATTGTTCAAAAAAAAAAAAAAAAAAAAAAAAAAAAAGTTGAAAACAGAATTATCTAGTTTCGATGGAAATGTTTATTCTACATTAAATAATATAAGGGGTACTCACTACGTTTGCTATAGCATGCTATTTGTGTTATTTTGCTAAACCCGTCGAGTTTCAACAGTTATTTCCTGTATAAAATTGATGGGTTTAGCACAATAGCACAAATAGCATACTATAGCAAACGTAGTGAGTACCCCTATAATCACAGAAATTTTTATTAACAACAATTTTAGAAAAAGATATTATCATATACAAAAAACTTTGAAAGTTATTGGAGAGTGATGAAAAGCAAATAAAACTGATTATTGTAGATAAAAATATAATGGATTATTTAATAAAACAGATTTATTAAAGATAACGTTTTAGGAAAATCATGTAAGATCACACACTAATAGATTCTTCACCGAAAATAACTAATTATAGATGGTCGGAAGAACGCAAAAAAGAACATAGTGAACGTATGAAAAGAATTTAGGAAGAACGAAGAAAGAAGAAGAAAACATCATTAAGTGTCAAGTTCAACAGCTCTCTTAAAAGGTGAAAAAAATAAAGTAAATAACAGTTTACTGTTAAAAAAATAAAACAGATGTTTCTATCGAAACTTTACGTAATTAATTCTTTGATCTTTTTTCATCTCTAAGTGTCTTAAAAATTTCTTAAATTAATTTTAACAACTGGGGTAAGTGAAAGTCGTGTGTTGCGCGCACCAGATTTTTTTAATGCGTATGTTAACTATTAAATCGCTCCATTCTTTTGTGTTCATTAATATATTACTGCTTACAACGAGAGTTACTAATTATGATCTCAAATAAGAAAAAACTACCTGCGTGGATGCTATTTTGAAAATCCGCTATTTAAGCCCTGTCAGACTATTTCAAGATAAGATCTAACTGATGTTAAATACCAATAAAAAAATACATTTATATAACGAGTATAATCAAGGAGAGGTATAGAAAATTGCAAAATTGGCTATATAAAGTTATTTTTATCATAATCACCTTATTTTAGTTCCTTAAAACTTTACCTTTTTGAGCAAGGTTGTTCGCATTCATGCATGCCCATAGTCTATTTTACACGGTGTTGACTTCCTTATTGAACCCAACTAACGTTTCAAGTATTCCACTGAAAATTAAGATTCTAAATATTTCACGATCACAGCACTTCTACTCACAAAATATTTCAAATATACCTAAAAAAATCTGGTGGGCGCAAAACATGACATTCACACCGTGAAATGACATTCCGTTGTTAAAATCAATTTAATAATTTTTAAATACATTTAGAGGTGTTTAAACAATTTTTATGCTAAATAAAAATACCTGTTTTGTAGTTGAGGTTTTTTGTATACTTATTTTTGATTTTCTTTTTTTGAATTATTTGCTTTCCTTCAATATTTTATTTATTTATCTATTTATTTCTTACTATATCCAACTACTGTAAATTCCTCCGTATGGGCGAGGCTTTTGTCTATAATGATGCCAATAAAGCTATTATTATTACATTTAGAGATAAAAATAAATTGTTAAAGAATCAATTAAACTGAGCTTCCATAGAAACATGGGATTTATTAAATAATCTATTATATTATTATCTACAATACTCTTGTCAGTTTTATCGGCTTTCAATCACTCTCCATTAACTTTTACAAGCTTGTGTGCAAGATATTCTATCTATCCCATTATTTATTTTATCTATTTTCTCCTTAAGGTGGTAATAAAATCCGTTCATCTTTTATATTTAGCAATTTTAATTAATCTAAAATGCATAGTATAAAGTGGCTCTTGTGGTTAGCTGATTGTAATGAAAATGTTCCTGTATGCTCGAGCGTATAGTTATCTCAAATATGAAATTTCAGTTATGTAAGAATTTTCATTTTAGCGCTTGACTTACCACACACATACACACACACACACACACACACACACACACACACACACACACACACACACACACACACACACACACACACACACTAACACACACACACACACACACAATATATATATATATATATATATATATATATATATATATATATATATATATTTAGTATCGCAGTATAAAATTGTTACGTACAATAATCCTCTAGTTTCGTTACTTTACATTACCTTCCACTAATTTGTGTTGTACATAAGGTAACATTTCTTTTTTTTAAATCTTTGGCATTCCAACAGTATATTATACATCAATATTAATATTCTTATGTAAAAAAATTATAAATATAAAAAACCCTGAACAAATATTCTTGCTCCTTTCTACTCCTTTCCTTGACTCACCTCATATACACATACATTTTTGCGGGACTTGGTCATTTGGAATCAGGGGACCCTAAAACATGTATTTCTCTTGAGACTTGGAATTCGAAAATTTTCACGATCGCAATACTTTCTCCTACTATATATTCCATAAATAGGTAAGTGAAAGTAAGAAATGAAATATTTCCGTGTATGCGTTTATTTCTTATGTATAAACCGTACCTCTACAACCCATGAAGGGTCTTGGGCTCAGTAAATATAGAGATTCGTACTGTTTCTAGGCCAACGGCCGTGCAATGAGGTGTTTAGGCCTTGACTGGGTCTGCCTCAGGGGGGTGTCCACACCCTATGGTCGCCCTCAGGCTGAATCAAAAGAATAAATAATATTCAAACCAGGACCGGAGAACCGTAGACTAGTTTATATATATATATATATATATATATATATATATATATATATATATATATATATATATATATATTATTTATTTTTTTATTTTTTTAATCCGAAAAAATAGTAGTAAGACAGATATGTCGGAAAGCTAAATATTTCAAACAAATAAATGTGAAAAAATAGATTTACTGGATGAATACAGATTTCCGGAAATAAGTGTAATAAATTAACTGTGTAAACATTTTATTCAACGTTTAAAACTGGTAAAAGTTTTTAGAGAGAGGTAAACGGAATATTTTATTGTTGTAAATAATACTTATTACTTTATTATCTTTATTGAACGTTAAAATTTTCCATGGTAACTAAATAGACATTTAAAATTGATTTTAAGTAAGGATGCTGGGTAAATGTTTAATTCCTTTTCACCCCCCAAAAAAGAAGTTTAATGAAGAACATTTAAACGAGAAAAATAAAGAGAAAAAAGTAACTTTTTTGTAAAAAAATAAATTGCTTCTGAATCACTCAAGATCGAATGCTACAGATAAGATATTTCTACAACTTGCATTATTATTGTTCCCTTTCAATACTGAATTAAACAAAGCTTGTATAATGATAAAATAATGTGCAAGAAATCAATAAATTCAAATAGATTATTTTTGGTGATTAAAAATTATGGCTTTATTATAGTCAAAATCATACCTTAAATTCATATTTGACAAAGAAATCGTGTCTGTTTCGAATATCAGGTTTTTTATTTTAAATTTTTGGATTTGAAATTTTTTTAAGAATTGGGAAGATGCATGGATGATCATAGTAGAAATGGATTTCCATTTTTGGGGAACGATTATTACTTTTAATGTGTTATTTTACATATTATTTACTTCGAATTAAAAGCTATAAATAATATTTAATGTGTTTTCTAACATCAGAATCTATTATAAATTAACACAACTAAGGGGTAATGATGAGTTCAGACTAAGCATTTTGAATGGGAAGAGGAAATGAGAAAGGCAGGATATAGCATAAGGAGATATTATGTAAGTCTTATGGTTTGCAGAATGACTTATAATGTCTGAAGAAGCACAAAGAAAACGAATCATTTCGTCACGCTTTGATAATCAGTCTCTTTCTTTTTTAATAATAGGCTTACTTTTTGATCAACGGAACTCAATCTTTTTGTCTAATAATCTTTTTGTCTAATAATAACAATAACTTTTTTGATCAACGGAACTCAATCTTTTTGTCTAATAACAGCATATTTCCTTCTTAGGTAGCATACATTACTATAGAAAATTGTTCGTACCAAATATAACTAAATGATAATAAAAAAGTAGAGTTGTACCTTTAATAGGAGAAAATATACATCATCCAGTAAGGCCATAAGGACTTTGACATAAGGATTTTAACTCTGACATTTGTTACAAACAGCCTAAATGCTTAACCTCATTTAAATTTAAAGATAATGAATTGTATAAGAATTTTTCAATTTAAGATAATTCAGGATCCTTTCTTAATTGTTTTTTAAAAATATTACAACAGATAAAGTCATTTATTATTAATTTTTATTACAATTGAAAACTTGTTTGAATGAATAAATGACTTGTTAGGTCCTTTTTTAATTAAATTGATCCATTTTCATTCAACTTTTTATTTATGTTGTTTTATTTATGTTTTTTTATTTATTATTATTTTATTGTATATATATGAATTTATTTATTTTCTATTTTATGTTATTTGACTATCATTATCATTTTCTGTATATATAGTATGAATGTGGTCTCATATCAATAGTATTATTGTTCATTTTGTAACAAATTGTAATATATCTGAATAAAAAAAAAAAAAAATTAAAAAAAAAAAAAAAATTTTCATTCAACATTTTTTTATTTCATTTTTCCTTCTCCCTACCTTTCGGCCTTTGCCAATTTTGAGGGATCTATAAACATTATTTATTTTAAAATTAAAAGATAAACAACATTAATTTTTACATTGTTGTGAGACATTTTACATACCTCTAATATTCTTTCGTATTGCACATCTATAAAAAATACATTTTGTCATATTTTAAAAAAAAACTGTTACAGGCTGTCCAGCCAGCCCTGTCAGGCTTGTCATCACCTACTGGATTAAAGCAATGTATCCCTTCACTTTTAACAATAGTTGATATTAAAAACAATATTTTTCTTTATTTTTATTTAGAATGTAATAGCTTCAAAACTATATCAAATAACAATTAAATTCATATTTTTTATATATACATTGTTTCATTTCCTCCTCCTCTAATTAATCAATTCCACTTTATTTATTAATTATTATTTTATTTTTTGTATTACTTTATATATATATATATATATATATATATATATATATATATATATATATATATATATATATATATATTCGTGTGTGTGTGATGATTTAAAAAAAAATTAAATAAATTAACAAAATTTAAAAGAAAATATTTGGCTGTGAAAATAATTGGGAATTGATTAATTAGAGGAGGAGGAAATGAAACAATGTATATATAAAAATTTTAATTTAATTGTTATTTGATATGAATACGAAAGAATATTAGAGGTATGTAAAATGTCTTATAAAATTGTAAAAATTAATGTTGTTTATCTTTTAATTTTAAAATAAATGATGCTTATAGATCTCTTGAAAATGGCAAAGGCCGAAACGTAGGGAGAAGGAAAAAAGAAATAAAAAATGTTGAATGAAAATGGATCAATTTAATTAAAAAAGGCCCTAACATCATTTATTATTTTGTTTTATTTTACTGTGACTATTTTCGATCAAATGATGTATTTTTTTTTTTTTTTTTTTTTGTAGTATATAAAGATCTTCGATATAAATGATTTATATTTCTTAACAGAAACTAGAAATAAACCCGTATATATTACAGACCGGTCAGGGCACCGACTAGGAAAGTCGAACTGAATTTAAGAGCAGTATAAATACTGTCTCCATTTAGTTCAAGGGCGCTTGCATTAAGTTCATGAACAAGTGAATGTAGTGATTATTTCTTAAGATCGAAAAATATAGTTTAGATAGATGTTTTAAATATATATATTTATATATATATCAATTACAACAAATTCAGAGATTAAGTAAATCCAGATTTCTATTTATTTTTTCTTGTATGAATATCATTCTCCAGCTTATTTAAACACAATTCAAATTAATACATATTAATGGATGAAACATTTCGTCCAAAAACCCATCATTCACATACAGAAATGGAAAGGTTATCGTAACATTTATCTCTACCAGTGGCTTGTAACGTTTCTGCGAATAATCTGTAACATCAAATTTACGCGGAGAACCGCTATGATGTAGAATTTCGAAAGATCAGCACGCTGCATTTGAAACATGGCTTCTCTTCTAATGCCAAGGCTGCGGCTTAGGTAATTCCATGCGTGAGCTCGGAACGAACATCCGGAGAGGTTGAGGGCATGGTTGAAGGTTCGAGCTCACGATGAACTTGATAATGAGAGATTGTAACAGGAGATCTGATTCTGGTGACACATCCGTCGAGCTCAGATATCATCGAAGGCCTCTTGTGTAATACTCCCATCTCCGAACAAAAGCTCGAAAATAGCTGTTATTATTTCTAGAGATTTATAAGCGGATGGAGTAAAAATTTAATTTGACATGTAAAATTGCTAAAAAAAAAAGAAAAGTGAAAGGAAAGGCTTTGTTTGGATTGCTATTCCCATAAGCAATTCAAATTCAAAGCAATTTTCTCTAGAATCACTTACCGAACAGTAAGCACTACCTAATCATATTAATTAAAAATTAAAAGTAAAATCAATGAATAAAAATCCTTGATGGATGGCTTGGATGGATAAAAAAGAACGATTGTGTGAAGGTACTTCGGTTCGTCGTTCGAAACCGACGGTTTCCCCCCACTATTTTCCTTCCTTCGAACCGATGGACTGGAACGACAAAATGAACGTCTGAGGGAGCCTTTAGACTATTTCAATCACAAAGAATCCTATATTATATTAAAGTTTGATCAAAATCGATTAAGCCATTTCTGAGAAAATCGTAAAAAGATGTAAAATGGATAGTATAAAGTGGCTCTTCTGATTCGCCGATTTTTATGAAAAGGTTGCTGTAGCATCCTGGGCGTATATTTGTCTCAAATATGAAATTTCAGTTTCGTAATTTTCGTTTTTGTACTAGTCCTACCACACACACTCAGAGAACGTTTTGAAGGACTTGGTTATCTGAACTAAGGGGGCCCTAAAATGCATATTTCTATTGAAACCTGGAATTCGACAATTTTCACGATCGCAATACTTTTTTTACTTCGATAATTTTTAGGCCGTTTTACAAAAGAAATTCTTGGATATTTTTTTAAAACAATTTATTTAATCCAGTCATCGCTCGCGACGTTTCAGCCTCTAGGGCCATTATCGAGCTTCTGTAATCAATTAAAGTCTCATTGCATTTATAATTTTCAACAATTCAATTACAACAACGGCCTAAAACGGCCTGATAATTATCGAACAAATATTCAAACAAAAGAAAATTACGACAATGATGAGAAAAACTTTTTTTACTGTTCATTTCATATATATATATTTTTTTTTAGAAACAATTCGTTATTGAGCAATATTACAATCTGTCCAATTTAGGACATTTTTAATAGTGATGAAGTACAACATTCATACTACATTCACACGATATATACAAAACAATAAATTTATATAATAATAATACAATATACATATATACAAAACAAAATCAATAAAATATATACAAAAGTCACTCATCCCTATATACAATTCACAAGCATACAGCACGTGACTAGAGAATCTAGCCAATGCTTGAACTCCAATATACATTTTACAAGAGGTCTCGAGGCCACTGCCGTTTCAACCTTCTAGGAGGATGGTAAGGATGTGTGGAGCTGGATAAGGATTGAGCTAGGGGATTAGGGTGATGGATAAGGTTCTGATGGAATTTAGAGAATTTTAATGGTATAAGGTCTAAAATAAATGGAATATTTAGGTCGCGGTGTGAGGTATGGTTGGATACATAATAAGGAGCATTAACTATTGTTCGGAGGACTTTTGATTGGAAGGATTGAAAGCGTTTGATGTTAGAAAATTTGGCTGTCCCCCACAGTCCAAGTCCGTAGGTCCAGATAGGTTTCAGTACTGTCTTGTATATTAGCAGTTTGTTCTCGATAGATAATTTAGAATTTCTGTTCAGTAGTCTGTATAATTGTCCAAATCGTCGATTAAGTTCTTGTCATTTAAGTCTAGTATGCGGGTTCCAAATTAGTCTTTTGTCCAGAAGGAAGCCAAGATACCGGACTGTGTCGGAGAAAGGAAGCGGAACGGAGTTAAAGAGAACTGGAGGGCAAGATTGTCTTCGAAGGGTAAAGGTGACATGTTTGCATTTGGATTGATTTACTTTGATTCTCCAGTTGTTACTCTAGTCTTTAATTTGAGAAAGGTGCGTTTGGAGGCCTATAGATGCAATTTCGGGATCTCAGTGAGAGGATAGGATAGCTGTGTCATCAGCGTACGTTGCTAGGAAGGTATTAGGGCAAACAGGAATATCAGCCGTGTATATATTGTAGAGGAAAGGACCAAGGACACTGCCCTGAGGAACACCGGATTCAACTGGATAATAATTGGAATATTCTGCACCACAGCGAACTCGGAAGGAGCGGTTTGAATTTCATGTATAAGTATGTGGAAGTAAAAATAAATACAAACGTTGACGCAGGCTTTTTTAGAACAATTGGTATAAAAATTTAATATTTCTAATTTACAAACTTTCCCTGAAAAAAAGAACAATAGATAAGGCGGAAGTAGCTTTGTATAAAAGCAAGGACGACAGGAAAAACATGAAGAATGTGATGGCGGGGAATACCAAATGTTCGCTAACACCTTTTGAAAATATAATGTTTTCCCCATTACCACTCTTTTCAGGACTTTCCTAATGTTTCTGCTTAGAAATCCAGGGAAAAAAAAAAAAAAATTGTAAATAACCACTTTTGTATTCCATGATGTTATAAAATCAATAATTGCCACCTGCAATAAACCGGTTTTATTGATTAAGTGGTTATGACTCCCTAGACACATATTTATCTTCAAAATGTAATTTCAGTTTCGTTAGACTTTTTTTTTTCTTTTTTTTTTTAATCTAGCCACCAACTAAGCACATAAATACACATTTTGCAAGATTCCGTTGTATTTACTCAGGAGGATTTATTTTTTAAACTTTATTTACTTTGCTGGAAGGAATTAGTCCGGGTGGCGGTCATTAAATGAAACAACTAAATAGTTTCAATTATTTATTGTTTGCCAACGTTTCGACCCCTCCCTTTGTGGGTCATCATCAGGGCTAAAAAGATACAAAAGAATACAATTTCAATGACATTACATACAATATTATATAACATATTTAGCTAGAGAACGTCGGTATTAAAATATACCAGAAGAACTGTATATGTAAAAAAAAAAACTTAATCAAAATACAATGACTATAGTACAATATTGAAATTGTTATACAGAAAAAAAAAAAAAAAATGCTCACTAAACAAAATTTACACAGGTATCAATAATTTACATGAAATATGAAACATAAAAATATGAAGTAGAGTGGAGATACGTACCGCAAGGTGGGAGAATGGAAACTAGGTACTGTTTGGTAGATGGAAAATACGTAGGAAAAAAAGTAGAATGGAAAGTACGTACCGATTTATGGACAGGGTCTGACAACAATGACTAAAATTCTTAATACTACCATACAAAGAATCAATGAAATTTAACTTATGATTATAATAATGTTACAGGATAAAAAAATTCTAATTTAATTCTTGAAATATCACCTATATAATAGTAAGAACAGTGATGGAAGATGTATATGGAGAAAAACTGACTGTAAACTATTTAGTTGTTTCATTTAATTACATCCAAAATTTATTTACTTGAATTCACTTTTTCGCGACAATCAGCAGATGCGCTGTATATTGTTAAAAAGCTGACATGTCAGGCATGATTGAGGTCACTAGAGAAGTTAAGTAGAGGTCACCAGCGGCACCTCCTCCTAACGTCAAAATCCTTTGAGCTTTTAGCAAGAAGATCCCTAAACCAGCTCCTTTTCAGCCTTCCTTTGATAAGTTTCGGTATGTCCGTTTTCTCCATGTTTTGAATGAGTATGTTGTAATGTCCTTAAAGTTTGTCATAGAATTTTTTTTATAAGGTATGAATGTAGTCTTGAACAGTAAGTATGAGTAGGTCTGTAAAGTTTTGTTACACATAAATACACGTTTTAGGGTCCCCTCAATCCGAATAATTCAGTCGCGCAAAAAGGTCTGTGTGTGTGTGTGTGTGTGTGTGTATGTGGTAATACTAGCACGAAAACGAAAAGTGGTACGAAACTGTAATTTCATACTTAATATATTTATAAGTCCAAGTGATAAAAAGCAGATAAAACTAACTGAACGTCATTGATAATAATATAATAGATTATTTAATAAAAACACATGTTTCTATTGAAATGTAAAATAATTAATTCTTTAAAATTTATTTTCATCTATAAATGTATTTAAAAATTCTTACATTGATTTAAACAACGGAGGGAAGTGTAAGTCGTGTTTTGCGCTCACCAGATTATTTTCTACCCTTCAAAAAAAAAATTGAATACTACTTAATGCTATATTATTCCTGGATCTCTTATTCTTATGGAAATGAGGCTAGGTGGATAGAGTTCTCTTAATGAAGACGCAACTGGTTCCGGAACAAGGAACGCGCCTTCGCTTTCAACAGTTCTATCCCTCGCTATTGCCTTTCCGTGCATCTTTCGCGTAATACCAATCCGACGTTTCTATGAGGAAATCGTTTTCATCCGTGGAAATGACAGGATGCGGGTGAGATATTACCAGAAGAAAACGAAAAGCATCTCGAATAGAATTCATAATCAAGTTATTCGCATGGAGAATTTTGATTTAAAAGGAAAAAGTTACAGTCGTACAGTTATAATCGTGAAAATACCATATAATAGTGGTGAGCATCTTTATATGAAAAAAAAAAGAAAAAAAAAAAAAAAAAGTGTACCTCTACATCCTATGAAGGGTTGTAAATATAGACATTAGTACTGTTTCTAGGCCAACGGTCGTTCAATGAGGTGATTAGGCCTTGATCACGCTCAACTGCAGGTTTTCCCCCCAATTTGGTTACCCACTTTAAAGAGAATGGGTTGGCCCTAAGAGATTCCCTATACCTTAGGGTCGCCCACAGGCTGCCTATATTGGGTTGTAAAATAAGTTTGTAGCGTTTTTTATCTTCATCATCAATCCGGCGCTACAACTCGGTGACGAGTCCTGGTCTCCTCCACCAGCCCTCTCCAGTTATTTCTATCCTGTGCAGCCGTCATCCAGTTTCTCACTCCCAGGATACCTCTTGCATCTGCTGTCACACCATCCGTCCATCTAAGTTTCGGTCTTCCTCTTCTTCTGATGCCGTGTAGAGGTTCAGTCATAACGGCCTTAGGGATCTTCTCATCCTCCATTCTTGCCACGTGACCAGCCCACCGCAGTCTGCCAAGCTTCAAGGTCATAACGACATCATTGTCCTTAAAACCTGTATAGAGTTCATCATTGGTCCGCCTCCTCCAATGTCCATTGAGATGAACTCCTCCGAAAATTCGTCGAAGTACTTTTCTCTCAAAGACTTGTAGGTCTTTCAGTTCTTTTACTAATAGCCCATATTTCTGATCCATACAACAGGACTGGGCGAACCAACGTCTTATATAGATGGAGCTTAGTCGGCCTGTCTAGGAGCCGGGAGGTGAACTCTCTTCGGAGGCCAAAGTAGCACCTGTTTGCCATCGAAATTCTTCTTTTCACCTCCACTTCTGGTGCATTATCTTGCGTTACAAGAGAACCCAGATAAGTGAACTGGGCCACTTTTTCAAAGTTAAAGGGGCCAACATTGATGGTCTCACCGGGTAGGGGTTCTTCTCCTGTTGCCATGTACTTTGTTTTCCCCGCGTTTACCTCCAGTCCAAGCAGCCTCCATTAGGGCCAAAAATCCATCTTTGACAGACTGCAACGACCGTCCTATGATGTCAACGTCATCCGCGTAAGCTAATAGCTGGATCATATGATTGTAAACGGTGCTATTTGTTTGGATACCAGCGTCTCTCACAGCTTTCTCAAGTGCCAAGTTGAACAATAGGCATGCTAACGCATCTCCTTGGCGGAGCCCTCCTTGAGGAAAACTCTTCCGTTCGATGCCCACCTACCTGCACTGTACACTTCACATCCCTCATGGTCATCTTTATCAGCCGTATCAATTTATCGGGGATACTGAACCCTTCCAGGGCTTTGTACAGTTTTTTACAAGTGATTTAAATAAATACTTTTCTTCTTCTTTAAAAACAGATTCTTGTAAATATATCCCGTGTCGTAGAGTAAAGAATGTCTGTGACCAATGCTTAAATTTTGTCATCATCAACAATTGAAGGACGATCCGAGCGCTTGGCGTCTACCAAGTAAAACTTTCCGGTTGCAAACCGAGCCAACCACTTACTTTACTCTGCTTTCTTCTAAGGCATCATCGGCATACACACTGATTTTCCTTTTCGGAAATGAAAACTCATTAAATGATTTTTTTCTCTTCCATTTTGAACAAGCAAAATACCACTTAAAGACAAGGAAACTAGGTTGAATCTGATGCTTAAAAGCACCTTATTAAATCCTTTTTTAAAATATGTAAACATTATTGACCAAGTAAACATGGATTAAATTGAAATATTAAAAAATGCTACGAACTTATATTACAACTTAATATTATGAAATATACCAGAGGTGTGACCGTATGTGCCGTTTAAGCACCAATTAAACGGCCTGCGAAAAATGCCACTTTATAAGATTAAATTTTGCAAAACGGATGTAACGATTTCGATTAAACTTTTAATATACAATAAATTTATAATAAACTAGTGATCAGCCTTTTCTTCGTATTTTAAATGTGGTGTTGATAATGATAAAAAAAGTACAGTTTGACCAATTTAGTGTTTACTACTTTGTGATTGTCAGTTCATCGAAACGAAAATTGCACTTAAGAAGAAAATATTATGTTACAAATTAACAAATTACATAGATCTGGTACGTAATATGTTTGAGTACTACATGGAAGAATATAATCTGCACAATACTGTGCGGTGGCAATATTGAATCACCATAACCTACCTTATCATAACATAACAAATAACATATGTTGATGAATTTGTGGGATTTTAACAACTGTCTATTAACTTTTATGTTATACACAAACACACACACACACACACACACATATATATATATATATATATATATATATATATATATATATATATATATATATATATATATATATTACTACTCATATTTTAGGAATAATTTTTTGATGACTTGATTATAGAAAATTTAATTTTCCTTTCAAAAGAAAACTTAATTGAAATGTATTTTACTTATAAACTTTCATAAAAGAATGCTTTAAGTGATAGTAAAGACCATATTAAAATCCGTCACCTAGTTTAGGAGTTTGTGAAAACTTCGGAAATATCAAGAAATCATTTTATATGAATAGAGTTGATCTATAAATAGAATACCATGTAGATTTATCGAGTATAAAAAATTCTAATAGAATGTACATGTCGAATGTTCTAAATTCTTCTTCTAAAGTTCTTTCAGTAATGTTTATTTTAATATCATTTACCATCTATTGTTATAAGTAGTAATCAAAAAAGTATTTGATAAAATGTGCATGAACATAAGAGCTTGTTATACATAATCCGTTCGATAATACTATTTGATATTGAATCAAATAATCCAAAGGAAACTCTATGTCATTTTTATAGGATTTTTTATAAAAGAAATAAATGTTGTGCGTAACGCACAGAATTTTTTTTGTATATGTATGTAATCTATTTTGTCTTATCACGTTATTATGCTTGATTTATATTTATTAATATTCAATTTTATAGGTATAAACTGCATAATTTCACTATTTTTACTTACTAGTTTTTTTAACTTTGAAGAAACATTAAAATTAAAATGTGTTTTCTTCTTAATCGTACATCTTCTCTTAACACAACCAAATTTAGTAACTGTTCACAATATCTTTACCATTATAAAAATATCTCGTTGATCTAAGGTGGTCCTGTTCAGAAATAATATTATGTTTTTGTTTGTTTTTTATAACAAGGAAAATCTAAAAAAAAAAAAAAAAAAAAATATATAATTCGAATACCTGTAACATTTTCTTTCCATGGCCTACTTCCAAATGATCCTTTCTAAGCTTCATTCCTCACGTCCGTATGTTCACTATTTTTATTTTTTCAAAGTATTTCTTTAGAAAGGGAAATCCTACAGTATGAACTAAAAGATTGAGAAAACTCTTATATAATGCACTATTCTGAATATATTAAGATAATTCAAAATCTCTCGCGAACTTCGTCACTCCTTATGTATATCAAAAGAATAGAAAGGTTTAATGTTGTAATAGATTGTGGCTTAACTAGGTAATATACCACAGGTATGACATAAGAAAACCAGTCAAGACTAATTTGTATGCTATCAATACAAGTACTGTATTCGCATTAAGTTGGTACTTTTACTAAACAGTTTTAAATTGGTCTTACAGGTAATAGAGAAACCTTTTTTATAATGCTGGTGAAATAAAAAAAAAAATAAGTATATATCTCATTTCTGTTAAAGGACAAGTTGAAGAAATAAGCAAGTGGTGCATTCAAGGATGGCGCACACTCTTCAAGTTTAAGGAGGTGTATAGATCATCTTTGAGCTCCGAAGTCAAGAAGAAACTCTGTATAAGCACTGTGCTACCTACCATGGATTAAGACTGCGAAACATGGGTAATAGACAAGTTGAGAGTACCGGTCAGAGGAATGGAGCGATACCTTCTCAGAATATCTTGACGAGATCGGAAACCAAATAAGTGGGTAAGGTCATGGACCAATCTCCCAGATATTGTGGAAAAGTCCATCAAAGGGAGTGAACCTGGACCGGACATGTCATCAGGAGAAATATTATAACGCGGACCAGGCAGCTTATGGATTGGTACCCAAGAGAGTATACAAGTAAGCGAGGACGTCCACCGACAGACTGGGACAAGAGGATGAAGAAGAGCTTCGGAGGGGCAACCTGGAAGAGAGTGGCATTGGATAGGAAAGAATGAAAACGGATCGGGAACGTACATTTTTTAGTATGGTTTCAAGAGTGAATCAATTGAAAGATTGAACCAATCGAACTTTAAGCCTCAGAAAAAGGCTGATTTTGTACATATATGTGTGTGTGTGTGTGTGTGTGTGTGTGTGTGTGTGTGTGTGTGTGTGTATAAGATAAGATAAGATAAGATAAGCCTTTATTTACACATATTTACAATATTTGTTGGTACATAAACTTTATATATATTTATTTTTATTTTAAAAACACTTTTAATAATTGATGTAAATAAAACAATGTGACCAAATATTATATACAACTTTTAAATAAAATTTGCTAACATCTTTTTTACTAAAATTGCCAAAAAACAAACAAACAAAAAAACTTGATTAAATAAAAATTTGTATCTTTAGATAAATAAAAATAAAATGGATTTCTACTAATGTGTAGGCCTCTCCTGAAGGAGGAATAGTCTTGATCGGTGACCAGCCGTACCTTCTGGGTTATGAGTTCGCCGCTGGTTTTTCAATAACTTGGCATTTTAATTCCCAATATTTTCGATCTTCTGTTTTCCTATGCCAAGATATTCCTTCTTGTTTCCTAATTTCGTCCGACCATCTTTTGAGTTGCCCTCCTTGCTTACGTTGCTTTCCGAGAGGTGTCCATTCGGTAATTGCCTTGCTCCATCTGGTGTCTTTTATCCGCATTAAATGGCCAGCCCATTCCCATTTCAGCTTCCTTATACAACCCACAGCATCCCTCACCAAAGTGGTCTCTCTCAGAGTCGTATTTTTTACTTTATGCTTTAAATTCACATTTGTCATACTCCTCTCCATTCTTCTTTGCCAAACGTTAATTCTTCTTTCCTGGGATTTAGTGAGAGACCATGTCTGGCTTCCATAAGTCAAAGTTGGGAGAATGCAGGTATTGAATACTAACCTTTTCCATTTAATTTCGGTGGAGCTTTTCATTAAGTTTTTAAAAACCCAAAATTTTTTCCAGCAAGAGGCAATCCGTTTTTGAATTTCTTTGGAAAGGCGGTCATCGAATGAAATGGTCTGTCCTAGGTAAGTGGTGTCTTTGACTAATTCTATTTTTGCGAGAACATTTTCTATTTTGGATATATTTTCTGAATTTGTCATTATTTTAGTTTTAGATAAATTCATCACAAGACCAACCTGACCACACACTCTCTCCAAGTCTTTCAGCATTTCTATTAACTCGTCCTGGGTACTTGATATCAACACTTTGTCGTCTGCAAAATTTAGATGATTTAATTTGTTTCCGTTGATATTAATTCCTTTGGTTTGCCATTCCAAATTTCTAAGAGCGAATTCTAGGACCGCTATAAAGAGAGTTGGAGAGAGAGGGTCGCCTTGCCTAACTCCCTTTTTTACAGGAAATATAGGTCCTTTAATATCTGTTTCAACATAGGCGATGTTATCACTGTATAGTTCAGTAATTATAGAAATGTATTTTTCTGCCACGCCTATGTGTTTTAGAGCTGAAAATATACTGTCATGCTTGAGGCTGTCAAAAGCTTTAGTGAAGTCAACAAATGCTAGATACAGAGTAATATTATACTCTTTTGATTTTTCTATTAACTGGTTCACAGTGTGAAGATGGTCTATGGTTGAGAAACCCTTCCTGAATCCTGCCTGTTCAACTGTTAAATAGTATTCAATTCGTTTCTTTATTCTATCATTTAAAATTTTTGTGAATAGCTTACCAATAGCCGAAATCAAAGATATGGGTCGATAATTTCCAATTTCTTCTTTATCCCCTTTTTTGTGTAAAAGAATTATTTTAGATCTTTTCCATTGTGCTGGGACTTGCTCTTTAATCAGTACTTCGTTAAATATTGTGCACAAAGCCTCGACTAGGATGCTGCCTCCAGCTTTTAACATTTCATTTGTTTAACCGTCTTCTCCTGGACTCTTTCTTGTTTTCAGTTTATTTATAGCGTTCTCTACCTCTGATTTAAGAATATTTGGTTCTTCATCTTCTTCATTTTTTCCAGTATATTGTTTAGATGCTTTCGATGAATGCTCTTCTTTGTAGAGGTTTTTGTAGAAAGATGTTGCTATTGAAATCATCTCTTGTCTATTTGTTGTGCTTTGTCCTTGTCTGTTTTTAATTGAAAGGATCCAATGTTTGCCTGGGTTAAGTTCTTTTCTTAATTGTTTAGTTGATTTGTTGTTTTCCAAAATTTCTACAATTTTTCTTTCTCGGAATATTTTTAGGTCTGTTTTTATTTGAGTCCTGATTTCTCGATTGAGCTGTCTGATTTCGCTCTCCTCTCCCGAGTTTATTTTTATTTTTCTTCTTTTTTCTAAAAGAGAAAGCGTATTTTCTGATAGTTTATTTACATAGCCCTTTTTCTTACCCACTTTATTTTTTACTTCTATTGCACTGTTAATTATGGTATCTGTTATTTTATTATATCTTTGTTGGATATCTGGAAGTTTGTTTTGCTCTTCTATATTTAAATTGGATATAAATTTTTCTTGAAACATTTCCATCTCCATGTTATTTAGGGTGTTGGAAATTATTTTTCTTATTTTTAAATCTTCTTTCTTTCTTTAGCGTGTCAATATTTAATGATGTTCTGACAAGGCGGTGATCTGAATTGAAATTAAATTTCGTTAAAACTTCTATATTCTTAACTGAGCTTAAACTGTTTATTAAAACGTAATCATATTCATACGTTTTTTTGTCTGGAGCCATCCATGTCCATTTGTTTTTTAGTTTATTGTTGAAATAAGTATTTCCTATTTTTAACTGCTGGCCGTATGCAAAATCGATTATCATCTCGCCCCCTTCGTTCCTGAAGCCGTAGTTAGATGCTCCCATTATCGCTTCTTCCCCATCTAAGCGCTGACCAACTCTTCCGTTCCAGTCACCCATTACTAGCACCGTGCTTTTCTTATTCCTATGTGTTGTAAGCGTTGTCACTAATTCTGAATAAAATAATTCTTTGACTATATTAGAAGATCTAGCAGTAGGAGCGTGTATTTGTATTAGTAGCAATTCTTTTCCCTTATTTATCCTTAACTTCAAAAGGGCTATTCTTGAGTTAATTTCTTTAAATTCAATAACATTATTTTTCCATATTTTATTTATGATAAAACCGACACCATACTGTCCTTTTTCAGAGTATGTATGCATAAAAATTTCTCCTGTTTTTGTTTCCATTATTTGCGTATTTCTTCTTCTTATTTCACATAGACCGACTACATCCCAATTAATATTGTTTAGAGCCTTTTCTAATTCAATCCATCTTTCTTCCCCTAGTAAAGTTCTTGTATTAAATGTACATATTCTGATGATATTTTTAGTAGTCCGATAATTGATGTTTTCCTGATTTGAAATTTCCTCTGTCTGTCGAATAGGTTTTCCGTCGGTAATTTCGGTTTTTTGTCAGTCCTCTGTTTCACTTGCGCTATCCTGTATTTTTTTTGGGTTTAGATTATGAACTTTAGAGTTTTTTTTAAAGAAAAAATTATCTAAGCTATTGCTCCTATGACGCTTCACTTCTGTTTTAATTGTTGCAATACTAACACCATTCCTATTTTTCAGTTCTTTTGGTTTAGGAGATTTCTCTTCACTTCTCTGTCGTTTTCCTGTTTTTTGTGGTTCCTTTCTCAGATTTTCCAACGAATATAATTTGTCATTGATCAACAGTTTATCGTATCTGTAAACGGCTTTATCCCCTCTTTCTTTGTGAAATTTTAGAAACGGGAATAATTCCTTTCTAATTGCTCTAATGTTCTGAGGTAGATCTTCTTTAATAACAATATGTTTAAAATCTTCGTTTTTCCTTAATATGCCTTTTTTCCTGATTATTTCATTTCTAAGATATATTGAATTAAATTTTACCAGTATTGGACCAGAAGCATTTTTTTTGTTTAGCCTAATAATATTATCGATGCAATAATCTTTACTAGGTAATATACCACAGGTATGACATAAGAAAACCAGTCAAGACTAATTTGTATGCTATCAATACAAGTACTGTATTCGCATTAAGTTGGTACTTTTACTAAACAGTTTTAAATTGGTCTTACAGGTAATAGAGAAACCTTTTTTATAATGCTGGTGAAATAAAAAAAAAAATAAGTATATATCTCATTTCTGTTAAAGGACAAGTTGAAGAAATAAGCAAGTGGTGCATTCAAGGATGGCGCACACTCTTCAAGTTTAAGGAGGTGTATAGATCATCTTTGAGCTCCGAAGTCAAGAAGAAACTCTGTATAAGCACTGTGCTACCTACCATGGATTAAGACTGCGAAACATGGGTAATAGACAAGTTGAGAGTACCGGTCAGAGGAATGGAGCGATACCTTCTCAGAATATCTTGACGAGATCGGAAACCAAATAAGTGGGTAAGGTCATGGACCAATCTCCCAGATATTGTGGAAAAGTCCATCAAAGGGAGTGAACCTGGACCGGACATGTCATCAGGAGAAATATTATAACGCGGACCAGGCAGCTTATGGATTGGTACCCAAGAGAGTATACAAGTAAGCGAGGACGTCCACCGACAGACTGGGACAAGAGGATGAAGAAGAGCTTCGGAGGGGCAACCTGGAAGAGAGTGGCATTGGATAGGAAAGAATGAAAACGGATCGGGAACGTACATTTTTTAGTATGGTTTCAAGAGTGAATCAATTGAAAGATTGAACCAATCGAACTTTAAGCCTCAGAAAAAGGCTGATTTTGTACATATATGTGTGTGTGTGTGTGTGTGTGTGTGTGTGTATATATAAATAAATGAACTAAACAAAATAGGAAGTTTCTGTATATATTTTTTGTTATATTTTATGTACAAATAAAGGTTATAAAGGTTATTATAAATAAATATATATATATATATATAAAAATAGAGAGAGAGAGAGAGAGAGAGAGAGAGAAAGAGAGAGAGAGAGAGAGAGAGAGAGAGAGAGAGAGAGAGAGAGAGAGAGAGAGAGAGAGAGAGAGAGAGAGAAGAGATGTTTGGCACCTTAGAAAAGTACGCTGTTAGAGCATCCCATCTCCCCAAAAATAGAAAATTATGAAAATTTAATAAGCCCTTTGGTTAATATATAAAAAAATAAAGACATTCTCATTTATTTCAATGTTGTTATTATGGAATAGCGACCACTTGGTAGGAATCAGCATTCAGCAAAATTAAGGAAAGGCGGATATATTGGAGTAATCCCGCTTTCGATACAATGAAAGAGCCAGTCTCAGTTAAGTCGATGTTAACAATTAAATCAAATATCGGCGAAAAAAAAAAAAAATCCTGACATCATAGAAAGGCTTTTGGTCAACATTTGATTGTAAAATCAAGAGAAATATATTTTGGAAGGGGCTGTCTTTTGTCTAGACATCGAAATCAAGGTTATGTGATTAGGTATGATTAATTTGATTTCGAACGTCTAGAAGGTTTTGAAAGATGCCATATATGGAAGATTTCTTAAAAAGCAATCGGCATTCCAATAAATTTTACACATTCAACATTCATAATTATACAAAAAACCTTCTTAGTTTTTGTATTTTTATTGAAATACCTAAAATATATATTTTTTTTAAACATATTTATTGATATTTACAACTGTATTAAACAAAAATACATCTAGTAAATGTGATGGTAATATGTAAAACTGTCATGAAATACATGTAGAGACACTACCCAGTGGCAGCACTCTAAAAACACTCTAAACTAGAAGGTCCCGTGGCCATCTTCTTTTCAGACGCTTCGGAGGATTATCAGGGATTGAAGAGGAAGCAAGGATTGAAACTAATGGATTGTAGTGGGAATGGAGCTTTTCATGGAAGGAATGGTACCTGGTTCGGGCTAAGTCAGCAACATATGGAATATAAAGGTCTTTATGAATGAGTGTGTTTGTGACAAAATAAGGAGCATTGAGGATTTTCCGAAGGATTTTGGATTGTAAGGATTGGATACGAGAGGAATTCGATGGTTTAGTGTGGCCTCATAGCTCAACTCTGTAAGTCCATATCGGTCTTAAGATGGTCATATAAATGAGTCTTTTATAATTAAGTGGATGTTTGGAGCGTTTGTCCAGTAAGTGTTGAAGTAGTCGAAAACGTCGGGCAGTTTCTTGTGTTTAAGTCTTGTATGGGGATTCCAAGTTAGACGTTTGTCAAGGTGGAGTCCTAGGTATCGAATCTGTTCAACAGGGGCTAATGGAGTGTCATTAAAGGATACTGTAGGGCAGGAAGTCATTGGTTTACGACGAAGGGTAAAGGTTATCTGGTGGGATTTGTTAGAATTAATTTTAATCCTCCAATTCTGGCACCATACAAGGTCTCGGATGTGGGATTGAAGAGTGTGGGAGGCAGTAACTGGATCATTATCTACTGATAGCACACACGTGTCATCAGCATAGGTAGAAAGGAATGTGTTAGGATGGGTTGGGATATCAGCTGTATAGACTGTATAAAGAACGGGTCCTAGGATACTGCCTTGAGGAACACCAGCAGATTGAGAAAACAGGGAGGAATAGGAACTATTGTGATTTATTTTGAAAGATCTATCAGCGAGGTAGGACTGGATAATAAGAAAATAGGTAGGAAGGAGGAATAGACGGAGCTTGTAAAGCAATCCAGGGTGCCAGACTAAAATAATAATTTTATTTATTTCAAATTTATATATTTTCGTTCGTCGTCTCCTTCAACGCTTATAGACTTACGGTCAAAAGATCAAGAAGGCAGAAGATTTTTTTTTTTTTTTTTTATTATGAACTTCTCAGTTTAGAGTATGATCTATAATCCATGAGATAATATAGTATTTCATGTATTTTACTTAAATTAATATAATAATGCGCAGTATAAAGAAAAAACAGCTAAGTAATTTTTTCTTTAAAAAAACTTTTCTCATTATTGTTTCAAGCCCTCTTTATAATTTTTATATTTAAATTATAAACCACAGCAGATACCTTGGAGTTCATCTTAATAAAGGTTTTATAGCTTATAATCCTCATACAGGAAAATATAGCTTGGAATCCTCATACAAGACTAAAACGACAAGGAACAGGTCACCGTGTTTGGCTACTTCAACACTTACTAGACAAACGCTCAAACCTCCCTCTTCATTACAAAAGGATCATCAACACGTCAACCATTTGACCAATCTGGACTTGTAAGTTGACCTTTGGGGCTCTACTAAACCATCGAATTCTTTCCATACCCAGTCTTTACAATTCAAAATCGTCACGAAATCCACACACTCCCTACTTCATCTCAAAAAAACTCATTCATAATGACTAAATTGCTGATTTTGCCCATACCAGGTACCATTCGTCTCAAGAAAACTCCATTCCAACTCTAACCTACTAGTTTTTATCCTTGCTTCTTCTTCTTCAATTCCTGATGGTCCTCCGAGGCCTATGAAAAGAAGATGGCTTCGACATTATTTGATTTATAATATATTATGAAGTACTACCAATGGATAGTTTCTCTACCTCTATACCTCTATCACATCACGAAGTTATGTATCATGTGTGTGTGTTTTCGTTCTTAATGGTTGTCAAAGTTTATAATTTTATTCTCTTTTTTCTTTTTATTTATCAGCTTAGATGTACCTCAACTTAACTTAGGCTAAAAAAAAGCCGAGTGATTAATTGACCATATATAAATATGTACAGTTATATAAACTGATATGCAAAATAATATGTATATGTGTACAATAAAGACTGTTATTTTGAAGGTTACTGGCCTTCACAGTTAAGAACCGCACAATAATTCAGCTGTGTACTTTCGTTGATTAGAAATGATTGAAACAGATATAACGAGGTAATTGCTTTGATTAACAGACCTCATCACCGGCATTAATTTAATTAATTAGCTATGCTATGTTTTCTTAATTTGCATAAATCAGCATTCTCATCACGCAAAACTGATATTTAACCTTACTAAGATAATTAACTGTAAAGGATAACAATTTAAAGGTTTAAGTAACCAGAACCACTCTGGTTGTCATTCTAGAACTTAATTAATTAATAATGAAGTTATTGTAATTGGGGATTTTGATTAACAGCCCTATACTTATAAGGAAATAACTAGAACCAGAAATAATGATTATTAGAAAATAATAGAACAATTAAATATTCATAAGTAATTTTACAAGCCAATTTTTCAACAATGGCAGTGGTAATTCCGTTTTTGGGCTAGAGCAAGTGATAATATTAATTTCAAGAAATTATATTTTGAGGTTGAGTTAATAAACAGAAACTTAACGCCTTCATTCGGGCAGATGATACTCACACTGCCTGACCATTCAACTCTCAAGGCTATGAGCATACGGGGTGGGTATTTTATTTATTGATTTATTTTATTTATGGTACTTTTTAATATTATGATATTGTTAACTATATAAATGTGCTCTAGTTTGTATCTGAGAAGCTAATGTTTTTTACGACAGCTACTTTAGTGTACAGTATCTTCTTATTCATGACATAATTAATAATTTATGCTATGAAAATATTAAAAATAAACAAATGTATTTCTAAAATTAAAAAAGCCCTTAAGGTATTTTAAACTTTCCACATTAAGCTGACTTGATCGGAGTAGTAAAACTATAAACATTAATAGTTTCTGTTTCTGCTAGCGTAGCCTATTCATCGCCAATTTTCAGAATGGTCTCAAAAAAGACTTAGCAATGCTCGTTATAATCATTCCCAATCAACCGATTTTTTATTTTTACATAAATCTATGTTGCTGTTCCTAGGTTCAAAAATCCAAAAATTATATTAAAATAATATTTTTGATCTTCTCTCCTTTATTTAGTTATCAAATTCGTTCAACTTTTATATTTAGCCGCTTTTTATCAACCTTAAAAAGATGATATGTGTAATTTTTCTGAATATACAAAATTAAAGGTACATAAAAAATAAGATACCGGCATTTAAGCCAGTCAGATTATTTAAATCAGAATTAAACCAACATGATATTGAAGCTAATATTTTTTACAACCATATGGTGAGTTTAATCAAAATCGTAATAGCCATTTTCGAGAAAAACGTAAAAAGATGCAAAATGCATTGTATAAAGTAATGAACCTTTGTAATTGACCAAAAAATTACATAGATTTGAGTGCTTAAGTTTTAAAAACCCGATTAACCAATAAATAAAAATCCGTTTGTCCGCCGTCCGCGGCATTTCTCCAAAAGAACTGGACCAATTTTTTTTTTTTTTAATTCGCCAAAAAAGACTAGGTCGTGCAACGATGATAACACCTCGACGTTGAAATTAGCTGGTTACATTTAAAATGGCGGCCAAGTAATAGTGACTTAATTCAATAACTCAGTTATTTTTAAAGATAAAGAAAAAATGTATCAATGTTTTTTAACCAAAATAACTCATTTATTTTTAAAGACAGAGAAAAAATATGTACAGAGTTTTAGAATCAGTAAAGCGCGATAAACAAAAAAAAAAACATAATCAATAAAGGAAAAAATTGAAATGTTGCCAATATATACGCCCATAAATCAGTTATTTTTGAAGAAAGAGAGAAAACTATTTGTGTTCTTCAACCAAAAAATCGCGAACAACTATAAAAAAGAGAAAAAAGAAAAGAAAAAAATTAAAATTCTATTCATAAATACGGAGATAACTCAGTCATTTTTGAAGATACAGAAAAATATGTATACCGTTTCAGAATCAGTAAAACGCAATAAACAAATAAAATAAAAAATGGATCAGTATGTTTAAGTAAGAAATTATAATAGATGTAATTCCACCAAAAAACGGTTGATATTAAAGATAGAGAAAAATCGAAAATATTTTCGAGATCAAGACAACGTGATAAAAAAAGAGGAGACAAAAAATGAAAAAAAATAATCTTATCTGGTCAAGCCACAACTTATAAGAGATGTGATTCCATGATAACTTGGTTATTATTGATGATAGAGAAAAAAAAGTAAGGTGTTCTGAAATCAGGAAATTTTATTTAAATTATTTGAATGACAAGAGAAAAGGAAATAGTAATACAGCCTTGCACAAATGCTATTGGTTTATTATTGTCAATAGTAAACCATTGTAAACGACCAAAAAAAAAAAAATTGAAAAATTTCTTCCCCCTCCCTTCAAAATTTGAGGGCTTACGTTTCAAGATGCGAAGAGCCTGAATAAGGAATAAAAATCTGTTTCTTCTAAAGATTAAGTAAACACCAACAATTAATTTAATTGTCCACAAAAAAAAAAAAAAAAAAAATCATTGTAATTGGTTTATAACTAGCAGAGATATAGCGTTCTGAAATTAGCAGTGGTGATATGCCATTTACTTTCAATTATTTATTGCTTTTCATATTACTTAATTGCCTATCAACAGCTATATAAACAGTTATACCCTAATATTGTGTTTTGAAAATAATAAATCACTGTGTAATAATTGGCATCGTTTTGTTTAGTATTCCATGAGTATCCAATATTAATTCATATCACAAGAAATCTCTTCGTTTTTTTTTCAGGTTCAGATCTAATTTTATATTACAATAGTGTTGTAAACATATTAATGTAAGTTTGGATTTCTTGCTCTTTGAGAGGAATGCATATCGTTCGAGTACACGCAGGATGGATGGATATCCAAGAAGACCAAACAAGGTTGTCTTCGAAACCCGAACCGTTCTCCAATTAGGGCATCTTCCCGAAGGTATTGCAGTGTGTCAGGTACCGTTACAAAGGCTGTCTCAGATCCTTTCTCCCGCAACAATCGTACAACGGTGGATTGTGTATGATAGTTCCAACAATACTGTCACTCACTCATGTCTAAATATTCTTTCCAACCATTCTTACATCTTGCGTAAGCGGTCTTATCGTTAGCGTTCGATTGTTTAGATAAGGTGAATTGTTGGATAATATCGATTTTTCAGAATCGAGGGTCCGCCAAGCTAATGAGGCTCATTTGTAGAAAATGTTGAAAGATCCGTTCGGATTTCGCAAGAAGATCTCTTACACAGTTTTATTTCTAAATACAGAAATTCGATTCATTGTTATACTGTCTGGCCTTATAATAATTATGGAAATACGACATTTAGAAAATAAATCTGTCTCTACATAATATTGACATAGACATTAAACTTGACAATCAAAATAAATGGGATTTAATCCTACAGGAATTTAGAGCATCGTTAACAGAAATTTACAGATTAAAATATGTACAAAAGGCTTCAGTTTCGGAAAAAATGTATCTATATAAAAACTTAAATTATGATTATGGATCACATTACCTTGTTGATAATAAAATAAACTTTAATGGCGTTAAATGGATATTCAAAGTTATATGTGAACTTCTTTATCTCAACTACAACAGATTTTATTCAAATAGTAGTGTGATGTGTTCTTTGTGCAATATAAAAGAAACAGAAAATACATTTCATTTCCTGGCTGCATGTCCGATTCTGTCTGAAATTAGAAAAAATTGTTTCGGAAAGAGTTCTCTAAAAGTTGATGATGTGATAAAATGTCAAAATGGTGATAACTGGGTGTCTGTATACAATTTTTGTAAAATTGCATGGCCTTATAGATATAGGCTTATTAAGGAATTTAATTATAGTTTAAAAAAAAAAAAAATTCTAATGTGTAATATTATTGATATGATTGATTATTGTTATTATTTTTTTTCTGTTGTTTTATTTATAAGTTAATACAGTTAGAAGGTGAATAGAATAAGTAAGTTTTGTAAAACTAAGACCATAGTTCTACAAATGTTTTTTATATTTGTAATCTTTGTTTTTGTTGTTGTATGCTTAAAGAAATAAAAAACAATTATCTATCTATCTATTTATCTATCTACTCTCTCTGTTAAGATGAAAGATTGTTAGACGCAAAGAAATACGATTCTATGTATTCTATAATAAATGAGTATAATCACGAAGATGTAACAGTCGTTTAGTAACACTTATACTTCCGTTATTTACACTGAGTATTCAAACTTAAAGGCCACATACTTTATCCATCTGTTTGTTAATACTATGTGAAAGATAGCTCCTAAAAATTTCTCCACTTCGACCGCTACTGTGCGCTGTATAGGGGTGTCTCTTGAGATAATAATAATAATAATTTCTTTATTTATTCTGGGACAAGTCCCTTTAGAATAATACAAAATACAAAAATGTGAGATTTACTGTCTTAGAGTAAAATAAAATAAAAAAATGAAAAGAAAAGAAATATACACTGAATAATAATAAGTAAAAAAGAAAACAATAAGACAAATGACAAAAATAAAAATATGATAAGCCAATATATATCTTCGAAAAGTAATGGCTGTGAAAATATTTGTAAAAAATACACGTGATGATTAAATAATAAAAGAAATAAATCATTATCATTTAGCCATAATCTAGACAAAAGAATAAAATACAATTCTTACTTATTAAAAAAAAAAGAAAAAGAAAAATAACAAAAAGATTAAGAAACACTTCTATAACTTTTTCTGTTAACATATTTTCATAGAAAACTTGATTAGTCAGGATTATTTGGAAATTAAATAGACAGGAAGTAATGGAATAGATGAGATTTGAAAGTCGGAAGGGTATTAGAATTTCGAATATCAGAAGGAATAGAGTTCCATATGGAAGAGGATCGGATTATGAAAGATCTGTCGAAAGCAGCGGTTCGATGGGGCGTAATATACAAATCAGAAGGCCGCATACGGGTTTGCGGGTATGGATTGAGGATTTGAATAATAAGAGATCAGAGATGTATGATGGACGGCGGGATCGGATAACTTGATAGAGAAAGGAATAGAATAGAAATAGAAAAAGAATAGAAAAATAGAGGTAGATGGCAAAACTAAAACGAATGTTTAACTGCTTTATATGGTTTGTTTTTGGGATATCCAGGGACACCTCTATCACCCGATTTTACGAAGAGTTGAAGTAGCTTTACTCTCCAACCCCGGTGTCCGTTTTACATCTCAATTCTCCTTAACACCCGCTCGCGGCCTTCTGATCTGTATTTAATTTAACTATTCAGCCATTTTCTGTCAATTCAATTCCCACATGCTAATTTCAGGGAAACTCGACAAATAAAGTAGACATATATCTTTATTTATTTATTCAATTTTTATTTAGAAATTATCTTTTAAGTTATTTTATTAGTTTTATTCTGTTGTTTTCATTTATTTTATTCAAAGACTCCTGTCTTAAGACCATTGTTTATTTCCCATAATATTATTCTGAAGGGACTCATCCCAGAATAAATAAAGATTTATAATTATTATTATTAAATAAACAAAAATAACGTCAACCTTATAAGCGTTTTTGGTTCAGTTCTTAGTAAGGACCATACTGCGACTAGTTGGTAACGGTTATGCAAATCAGTGATTTAGCTGAGATCACACTTAAACGCTAGTTTATCGCCAATTAAGGGTATCCACCTTATAGAACTCGGGCGAGTACCAGAATAGTCTCCCAATCCCAGTATCGATTCACGGCTGTAATTACAGAATAAACTACTATCTTGCCATGGTTTTTAATTATTATCAAATAAGGAGAAAAATGTATATATTTCTTTCCGCTTAGCTATTCCTTGTTCAAGTTCGCGTTTTTATAGAACGAAGAAATCTAACATTTTTATAGAGGTTATGTTTTGTTTTTTTGTCTTAAATTTTAATTGTTAAATTACTTTCTTGTATTTACAAGCGGATACATGGTTACTAACTAAGGAGGTCACGAATGCTTACTGCTCAGTGAAGATGGTTCCCGGAAATTCCTAGCTTTCTATACCTGGAAGTACACCTTCACCTTTTCATTTTAGTAACTTTTATTAAGCAGTCGTTAACCTGATTAATAGGCCAACACACATTTAACATAAATAATTAGTTTTCTCACTAAAATAATACGATAATGACAAGTTTGATCGATGGCCTAATCCAAACAAACACCTAACTCAAAAATCCAAATATATGGTTTCGATATTGAAGCATTGTATTGAAATAAATTATGTGAAAAAAAAAAATCCAAAAAATCAGATATTTAGGTAGTGATTTGCTGTAATAATAAGCCTGTTGGGCTTAATTGAAGTATGTTACACCTTTTAGTAAAATAGAGAAGTATCTTCTCCTTTCCCAAAACAAAAGAACCGGTATAAGTTAGCCACTATTCCAACAAAAAATTATGAATTCTAGTTTTCAACTGAAATACACGTTTTAGGTTCCCGGAGTCCAAATAACCAAGTCCCACTAAAAGGTATGTGTATCCGTACGTGTGTCCGTTCGTATGTGTGTGTGTTTATTTGTGGTAAGTCAAGTGCGAATACGATAAGTTGTACAAAACTGAAATTTCAAAAATTAAAGTTTGGGCTGATATTTAACTTCACCACTATTTTATTAGTTATGATGCACAACTTTTCGAGAGTGGTGAAGTTAAATTTGAGCCTCCAACTTTAATTTTAGTCCTGGACCTTCATCTTAAATAGTCCACACCTAACTGAAATTTCATATTTCAAGAGCATTTATGATATGAGCGCAACTTTTTCATCAAAATCGGCAAACCAGAAGAGCCACTTCATACCCTGAATAAAACCTATATTATATTAAAGCCCATTAAATTTTACATCAATATAGCGAGTTTAATCAAAAACGATTTTGATTAAGATAGCTATATTGATGTAAAATTGAATGGGCTTTAATATGATGAAGGTTTCAAAAAGTCTGGCAGGGCTTGATGCCGATAGTTTAAATTTTTTCTTCTAAAGTAGCTCCTGTTTTATATTTCGACAAAATTAACCATTTCATAATGTTACCATTGATTAAAAAACGGATAAATATATAAGTCGGATGAATTTGAAAACCAACTAACTGAAAGAGAAAAGAACAAAAGTATTTTTAATTTAATTTTGGATATTTCGAAGATAATTGCAGTAATATAGATGTATAACATACCGTTGGAAAGCTTATGAAATAATGATTTTAGAAAAAAATATTATGTTACAAATACAAACTTTTAAAATGTAATGAGGAGTGATGGAAAGGGGATAAAATTAACGGGTTGTTGTAGATAACAATTGTATATTGTTTTATTATTTAATCTATAACATGTGTTTTCAACGAAACTAAATATATTTCTTTAAACCTTTTTGAACTCTATTTGTTAGTTGAATTGATTTTAACAACCGAGGTAAGTGAATGTCGTGTACCCGTATCTGATTTTTTTTAAATAACTCTTCAAATTAATAAAAAAAAATATTTATTTATATTAATTTAACTGTTTTTTTTGTTGTTTTTTTATGAATCTGTAAAGATTTGTTGAAAACGTTTACCCTGAAATATTAAACACTCATCTTTATTCTAATAAAATGTTTTTGGAAGAATCAATAAATTGTTCCGGATAATAAAAATAAAATAATAACATTAATAATTAGTTTAAACAGTAAATAATAAGATAATGACGAGTGTGATCGATGCCATCGACAATAGAAAATTGTAACAAAATATGGAGAAAAAAAATTAAATGTATGACTGAAAAAAAAATCAACAAATCAAACATTTAGGTAGTGAGTTGTAATAATAAGTCTGTATGTCATAAAGGTATGTTACACCTTTTACCTCTCCTAGTCCTAAACAACAGAATCGATATAATTGAGACACTATTCTAATAAAACTTACAACATTAATTTATTTTTTCTACTTAAAGTTCAACGGAACTCTACTCTCGTACCACTTTTAAGTGAAAAATATTTTTCTAGTCTCTGTTTAGACAGTAGGTTGTGAGAATAACCAATCATTCACAAAGAGAATCTATTAATCATCCTTTTTTTATCAGGTTCACATTTTACGTATATTTACACATTTTTATAAGGAAAGGCTATTTATTATTGAAACATATTAATGTCCAAATGTCAACTGCACTATAAATTAATGAATATATGATTATAAGAGGCTGGCTAAAGTTTAAATAATACTGAGTCGACTTGTAAACATTGCAATTAATGGTCTGCAATTTATAAAAGAGTAGTAGAAAGAACCAGCAACATAAGTAATGCCAGACTCCATGCGCATCAAATTTTTAGAATTTTTAATATATTGAGGTTTTGGTGGTTGTTCGTTGGTTAAAAAGCAAATTCAAGATTCAGAAGTACCACTAGTTCGAATCCAGTTTTGATTGGATATTGTTTTGTAGCGGACCTATGCAACTATGTTCAAATGTAACACTGACCTTCAAATGTATACAAATATAAAGGTTACAGGAAGGATAATTAATCCTTCCAGTAATTATTGGAGGACACAATGACATTAAAAATTAATCAAATATCGATAATAAGATTTAAATATGGCCTGTATGTACAAAGGTAGATATAATGTTGAGTATGGCACATGAGACGGTCTTCAGAAGAACAGGAATGGTTAAGGATGTAAATTATGTTTAGACATGAACCAAAATATAATTAGCGGTTTTAATTGTCAATTAAATAAAAAATGACTTTTGATACATCTAAAACAAATTATAACTTAATTATACAGTAACGTGAATAACAATGAAAGGTGAGTCAGCTAAAGTTCCTGCTTGCCAGAACGCGAGGCTAATACCAGTGTGTGTTGTAATCGCCTGATAACAACGTCGTGTCTGGAACTTGTTCCTGAACCCGGACCTCTGCGAATTGTCGCAGGATCAAACAATAAATTTAAATCAGATTTAATGACCAGCACTTCGTTTATTATAAGACAAAATGTGTTGTTTTTTTTGCATTAAAATTACAATTAAACAATCATCAATTTGATAACTTAACATTTACTTAAAAATAGTTCAAATTTTAATGAACAAAATGTGAATGGATCAAGCACAAAAAAAAAAAAAAGAGAAGAGCTCGTTCTTTATGAAAGCTTGAATTTTAATATTTTTTTTAAAGGTAATTTTTCATTAAATATTTATACTTTTTTTTAATTGAGAATATATTGTTCAAAATGTTTATAAATTAAAAAAATTGTAGCTTTAACCCTTTCTATATAACTTTTTTGTATTAAAAGTTCTTCCCTCCACAGTTTCGCCTCAGGGCTGAAAAAACAATATACATAATTATTCTGCTACAGCGTTATCCACTATACCTCACCGCTGTATATTTAAAAATATGAATCTTCTTCCAGTGGCGCTACAAGCCGTGCAGGCCGTGGGCCCCGCGGTGTAATCTCCAATTTGTAGTGTAGGGTCATCACTCCCAACGCCTTATTTTGTTAGTAGCCACCATTTGGCTGACGGGTCTCACATACCCGGGGGAGAGGCTGCGAGAGAATCTTCATTTAATTACATCCTTATAAAAGCCCCACCGGTACTGGGATTCGAACTCATAACCTTTAGCACGAGAGACTAGAGCGCTAGTCACTCAGCCACGGGCTCTCGCTATGAAAAATAAAATAAAATAATAAATGAATAAAACAATTGAATTATAAGTCTTTTAATATCTTAGTGGATAATCAAAAGATCGAAAATAAAGGTCCATAAACAACGAAGCAATCTCAGGAAACAGCTGAGGAATGAAGGTCTGACGGCTTTTGTACGATGACACTTAGCAAACAGTGACTGTGCGTATGATTTGACTCAACGAGGGACCTTTCACTGGAAGAAGACAGCCGGCATCAGGCGAGCAATGTCAATAACTAATAATGTGGAGAGCGCTATAGTCGTTATTGTTAAGGTCTGTTCCGGGCTAGCTTACTCAACCCTACCGGGAGGAAAGTGCCTCCTCCGTCTATCTTTATTTCCGCTATCTTCTTATCTTTCAGGGTGCCGCGGATAGAACAATAGCACCTGTCCAAAACATAGGAGAACTGGGTCGAAAAATAATGGACAATGAGGGATCCAAAAGGGTTCCTTGTACGACGCCTGGCTAGATGCGGTTAACTGATTCTTTTCGGTCTCTTTCACCTCAGGCTAGACTGTTTACGTATTTAAAAAACTTAACTGATTCTGATATAATTATTTTCATTATTATTTATTTATTCTGTTCGGTCTCACTTAAGGATTATAATAGTATTTAATGAAAATTATTAAAAATATTATTATACTTCGTAATATTAAAAATAAACGTTTTAAACGTACTCCCACTTTTATAAAGTGTTTTAAATCATCCTGGGGAAGTATGATCCAGGACATTTTCTCCAATGGGGAATTAAGGAGATACCAGAGCTTCTCTTATACTAAAGTAATAATTCAGTTTAAATAAACTGTTCGGTAATTTTATATTATAAAAAATGACTTTCGTAGAGAAAATCACCGACGTTAAATAATCAAAATGAAAATTTATATTTTTCTCCGATAAGCTCAAAATAATGGAAAATTACGTGAACTGTAAAAAATAAAGAAAGCCTCGATATGACTTACCAAGTTTCCTTCTGATTCAGAATTCGGGTAAGGTGGAATTATAATAAGCTGTTAAAGGTACTGGAAGGGAAAAATTAGGATCAAGGAATTTCGCACTCAGTATGTTTGAAGAAACGCTTCGGAATAATAATCCATTCTATACCCAAGAGGCACAAAATAATATACTTGACATTATCAAACGAAAGTGGTATCAGTAGTTCAAACTATAACAGCCCATCGTCGGATCCAACTCGAACTTAAACGTAGGATGGTCGACATAAGATTGAGGCTAAAAAAATAGCCGGATAACTACGCTTCGTCTTAATTTCTCAAATTCGGTGAATCCTTGACCTAGCGATGGCATTGTCCGCTGACAGTCTAGGCGGTGAATTAAAAGAAAAATTGAAAATACAACTAAAGTAAATCGGAATAGTGAACATAAACCGATAAATAAAAATTAAAAAAAAAGGTTATGACACGCAGAAATTTCTCATAGTCCTATTCTTGTTTAAGATACGTTAAATAAACCAATTTTCACTATAGTAAATAAAAAATCAAAGCAAGGGAAAACAATCAACATCTTGATTAATAATATATACATGAAACATATGTTGACTCCGGCAGTCCTCGTCATTTACGTTTAAAAAAGCTCTGCCTGACCGATTTAGAGTTTATTTCTTTAGGAGTTTTAGTTCATCGTAACGAAAAGTGCAATTAGTAAGAAAATACGTTTATTTTATAATGTCTAGTCATAATTAAATTTGATCATCAGCTGAAATGAAAAACATAAATCAAAAATGGTTCAGTTCATTTGTTTTTTTTTTTTTTTTCCCCTATAAAGAGAATTTTTTTATTTTAACAACTTAGTTACAATTTGGTACGTAATATTGTTTCTAAAATTTTGCGTACTAAATAAAGGAATATTACTTGTGCGATACTGTACGACGGTAGCAACATTGAATCATTATATCCTTCCTCTACACGAATAACACATGTTCATAAGTTTATGGGCTTACAATAACTTTATATTAACTTTTACGATTTATTTGATTCAATATTAACTTTTCTAAACTATTGTCCATTCCAGCGGTATATTATACGTCTAGATTACTGCTCATATTTCAGGAGTAATGTTTTTATGGTTTGGTAACAAAAAAATTAATTTTCCCGTTTAAAGAAAAGCTAAATTGCAATTCATTTTACTTGTAAACCTTTAGGAAAGAATGTCCTAAATGACAGTAAAAATCCTATCAAAATCCGTCCAGTGGTTTAGATTTAAAAGGAGTTCTCGGACCAAGAACTCGGGACAAGAATACATAGAAGAGATATAAGGTAAATATTCAGCCTGATGGAAGCAACTCACAGTGATCGTTCGTAGTATTGATGATACTACCCCTAAACTTTATTCGTGAACTGCTCATAATCATAAAAATAAAAGAAAGAAATATAATATATAATGAAAAAACATTTCTATGTGGATTGGACGTAGATGGATCTGAACGAAAGAAAAGATGATTATTATATTAGAAATTAAATGAAAATAAAGAGTGATTTTTATCGTTAAATAAAATACACCTTAGGACATAATAATAATAATAATAGGCTTACCGAACCCGAAGGTTCGATGCCGATACCACCAAATTCCGCATACACAGGTTCGTCCAATGATCACTGTTTAAGCCCATGCCCCCAAGATCAGCCTTAACGCAATCCTCCCATCGACGCCTCGGGACGCCTAGCAGTCGGTTCAGCGTATACCAATTTTCTCGGAATCCGTTCTTCACCAAGCCCGGCAACTTTACTCGCCCATTAGAGACTCCGCGATGCTATCAACTCAATTATATTCACAGGGTACAAGCTCCACAATTCCGCGTTGTGCAACTTTCTAAACTCCCCAGTGGCCTCATCTCACTTCTCAACGTGTTCGAAAGTATGTCATGATATACCAACAAAAGTTTCTACTACTAATCATATATTTCGTCTTATCGGTATTTATTTCGAGTCCTATTTTACCGGTTTTTATTAACGCACTTGTATTTAGTTGTATTGTTTCTATTTCTTCACCTAGCAGTCACCAAATCATCGGCGTATCCCAAAACTGGAATTTTATCACCCATATTTAAACCTTTCCCAGTACACGTCGCTCTATAACATATTCTATAGCTATATTAAATAAAACAGGTGAAAGGGAGTCACCCTGTTTCAAACCCGATCGCACCTCTCATTACTCGGAGTAATTGTGACCGATTCTAACTGTATGGAATGTTTCCGACAAATACATCTCTACTAGGTTTACTAACTTTCTACGTATTACCTGTTCAATCAATGATGTTATACAGCTTCTGACGGTCAATGGAATCATAAGCCTTTTTAAAATCGATATAAAGTTGATGAACAACACCGTTGTATTCCAACTTTTTCTCTAATATTTGACGTAAGGAAAATATTTGATCGAGCGGTTCCGCCTAAAACCACATCGGTAGTCTCCGATAATTTCCTCAGCGTGTTCCGTGAATCGGCTCGTGAGTATTGAAGAGAATATTTTATAACATACTGGGAGAAGAGGGATCCCACGATGGTTATTACAATCCGTCCTCGGTACACCTTAGGACATACCTGTAAATAATTAATACTGATATACACAACAATAATAAAGTAGTAAATACGAGAATGATTCTATTAGGATTAAATTGTGCTTGAACGAAGTAATTATAAAGTAATTAACTGCTCGTTAATATTTATCTGTTGTTTTTATGCATTATTCCGAGTCGTAACAATGGAAGTGGGATTAGTACTGAATACAATCATTGATAATCTGTTAGCAACTATGTTCATTCATTAAATAGTATTCTCATTAGTAGCGTAGTGTGACTAATTCATTAAAGAGTTTTATTTTTAAATACGTGTATTATATAATAATGATACAAGTTTTATATCGTGAAATAATTAAGATTGAAATTAATCACCGAAATGTAACAATAACCATATAAGTTAATTTGATTAATACGAAGACGTTAAAATATATTTAATTTGCTTTATTTTACTTATTATTCAATTTATTTATTTCTATACTGTTTTTGTTATTTTCGTTTTTATTTATTTGATTAATTTTAATTTTATTTTGTATACTTTTATAAAATCTATGTAAATGAAAATATGTTATTTAATTCATGTTATAATAATACGCATTGTATTGCAAGATAGTATGCATAGAAATGAATGCACCCATTAGAATACTTAAAAAAATAAAGAGTTTTAAAGTAAAAAAATCTGGTGCGTGCAACACACGACTTACCTCCGTTATTTCTATCAATATAAGAATTTTTAAATAAAATTAGAAACGAAAACAAATTATTTACATTGGCTTTTAATAGAAACATGTATTTTATTAAACAATCTATTATATTATTTTCTACGACAATCAGTTTGTTTTATAGGTTTTTCATGACTCTCCGTTAATTTTTACAATGGTATGTATAAGATAATATTTTTTTCTAAAATCTTTAGCAATTCAACGGTATATTATGCATGTATATTATTGTTCATAAGTTCAAAAACGAAAAATTGCATTAAAACACTTTTGCATTTATCTCATTTAGAAATCGAATTTGTTCAACTTATATATTTACATGTTTTTTAGCCTTGCTAACCAGATTATATGGCCAATTTTATAAAAACTACAAAATTAAAGGGACTTTAGAGGAAAAAAATATCAACATTTAAGCCCAATCAGAATATTTCAATCAGAATGAAACCTAGATGATATCAAAGCTTATCAAATTTTACATCGATATAACGAGTTTAATCAAAATCGTTCGAGCCATTCTGAGAAAATCGTTAATAGGTACAAAATCCATGGCATAAAGGTCCTCTTCTGGTTAGCTGATTTTGATGAAAAAGTTGCCGTAACATCTAGAACATATAGTTGTCGTAAATATATAATTTTAGTTTCATAGGACTTTTCGTTTACGCGCTGGACTTACCACACACACACACACACACACACACAGCACAGACTTTCTTGCGGGACTTGGTCATTTGGACTCAGGACAGTAAAACATGTATTTCCGTTGAAAACTGAAATTCGAAAATTTTCACGATCGTAATACTTTCTCCTACTATATATTCCACATATAAGTAAGTGAAAGTAAAAAAAGCTTTTCATAAAAATTTATCAGATCTGAAAAATTGATTTTTTTATTTTAATAATGAATTTTCATATATTTACTCGAACTCAGTAGGTTTATCATATATATATTTTTTTCCTCGCCTGCTAAGGTTTTATTGCAATATTTACAGTGTAAGGACTACATTGGACATCACTGAAAGTCTTATGCTTAATAAACAAAAACAGTGGAACTAAATAATACAACATAATAATCAGATATTTTATTTAGTCATAAATAAATAGCTGAATACTTCTTACCAGTGAATTCGGAGCTTAAGATGAAAATCTTCCGGACTCCGTGTTCTTTTGGATTGATCTTTGTAGTGAGCGTCTTTGAACATATTTTGCAATAAAATTGGCATTGAGAAATTATTTTGCAGATTATTTCGACACTCAGCCCAGATAACAGACGTGTATTGCTTTCCAAAATCTGAGTGACGTAACATAAGTGTTTATTAAATGTAGAAACGTTTATAGCCATTTTTGGTAGGAGAATGGGTTGAATTTAAAAAAGGGCAACATATACCAAAGTTTGTTTTAGTTTTTTTATTAAACAATTATTTTCTAAATTGTGTTATATTGTATTTATAATGTAAGAGTTCAGTGGACAGAAGTTTGGAAATTTTATGTTGGATGTTAAATAGTCATTGAGAATTTTAAGAGCGTTTGTGGTTTTTCTAATCTTCGATTGCTTGTGGGATTATAATGGGAAGTCCAACGTCGAATTTTTGTTTTATTTTTTTCTATACTTCTACTTAAACTATAACTTAAAACCATTAAGTTTGAGTCGTAGCTTCACATGTAAACTTTCTTTGTTGGAATGGTCGTATTTTATATTTATAACTAGTGACGTGGCTGAATTTGTAGTTAAGTATTTTGGGGCATCACAAAGATAACAGAAAATCACTTAAAAATTCAATTACCGCCTACAAAAGGGAAATTTTGAAATGTCAAGCTTTATTGTTAAACAAAATTACACCGACAATATTAAAAGTAAAATACAGGAAGAGTTTATTCCAGCAGGAATGTCTCTATATGTATAAACAAATTTGTATAGAACTATATAATTTATATAGTGTATCAAAAGTACATAATTAACAAAACAAAAAGTTGCCAAATGCATGGTATAAAGTGGCACTTCTTGTTCGTAGATGATCGGGGAATCTGAAGCTTGTAGTTCATTTTAAAACTCGAATTCTAAAATTTTAACGATCTAAAAATTGTATCCATTATTACATATTTAGGTAAATGGAAACAAAATTATATTATTCATCTAGTCTACTGTTATCCGGGTCTGGGTTCGAATCCCGGCTGTGGTAAAATATTATTTATTCTGTTATTTCAGCAAGGGGGCGACCGTAGGGCATGGATACCCTTCTGGGGCAAACCCAGCCTCTATAAAGTGGATACATAAAAAAAATGGGATAACATAGGTGTGATGTTGGCCTAATCACCTCATTGCACCGCCGTTGGCCAAGAAACAGTACGAATCTTTATATGTACTGGGACCAGGATCCTTTATTTTTTGTAGAGGTACAGGTAGAGGTAATTTTACTTTCACTTATTTATTTAATTATTATTATTTTTTCTATAATGTACATACCCCCTCTCTTGCGACTTTCTTAAAAGTACTATCAAAGTGTAATATTTTCTTAACATATAATTTACAGGGACTAGTTTTATTGATATATCATAATGATATATATTTTTTTTCTTTAGAAAGTGTTTTGTTTGACTTAAACAATTAAAGCATTAATATTGTTGTAGTTGGAACAGCAAAATCTTAAGTTACATTGTTAAACTGTTATCTTACTATAGGATCGTGGGAAGATTCCAGAGCTCTTTATAATATAATGTTCCCGAGAACTATGTAACATATCTCTTCCGTATAGTTCCTCAACCTTATTTTAAAACCTGGTTTAGTTCATTAATCAATTAAATTATAAAAAGAATAAATGAGAGCTAAGCTATTATTTTACTATCGTTAGTATAAGCCTTTTTTTTTTTAATAGCAATAAATAAATGAAAATACATAGTTCAGCTTAAATGAAGACCTGAGATTGTACTTCGGATTTTATCAACCAAAAATGAAGTTTGTTACAACAGTTTTTACAGTTTGATGACAAACGGACCGATGAGATGTGGATTATTGAATGAATAAACTGCATGGGACATGCTCTGATAGGTTTCTGATGGTCAATGGCAAATGTTGGAACAAAACCATTCAGCATTTATTTAACTATACTTAGATTTTTAGGCTGTTGAGATGAAAATTGCTAGATCTCTGGTTTAATTTTTTTTTAATGTATTTTTATTTACCAATTAAACAGTTTTCTAACAGAGTATTCCTTTCTACAAGTCCAAAAGGTGCTACATCCAATTTAGAAAATTTTATGAGAAGCGCAAAAATCTCTGATGTATTGGCAAACCAACCAATAGATTTGATTATTTTCATATTATAATCTGGAATCAGTTTTATTTAGAAAATTAATATAATTATTCTAGGAGATGTTTTAGTATGATTTGGAATACAATTAAATGCGTACTATAGATTAAAATAAAAAAATATGCCAAAATATCAATTTCGTAATATGTGTCTTTTAGTACCTTTTGGAACTCAGTGTTAAATCATTAAGTTGTTAAATATATTAAATATTTTATTTATAGGTATTTAGTTACCTTTAAAATTTATTTAACACACTAAGTTGAGAGGTAAACCAGATATTTCGGGGTCACCTGTAGCAGGTTGGCAAGCATAACAGCCTTCTATGCCAAAGGTCACGGATTCGAACCCGCAGGTGGTCCTAGGATTTTTTAGGATGGGAGTAAAAAATCCTTAGTTATGCCGTCCTTCAGAGGGAACGTAAAAAGGTGGTCCCGAGCCTGTGCGATGTCATGTGCTCGTTTAAGATCCCTGTCCTAATTAAACCTGGATAGGCAAAATAATAGGACTCCCACTGTAGCGTAGCTCGATTAGCCAAAGTAGCATAAAGTGACTTTAAATATAATAAACAAACTAAACCAAATATTTTATATATCTTTCTGATTGATTTTTTTTTTTTTTTTTTTTTTTTTTTACCGCTATACTTCTAGAAAAGAAAAAATGCCATTAGTCTGATTTCAATATATTTAACCATTTTAAATATTTTTAAAAAATCTATATACGCATGAAATGCTTAAAATGAAACTTAGAATATTCTGTCCTTTCTTTGAGTGAGAATTGTAGGACTTGAAATCTAAAAATTTCTTTCTTTTCTGATTTTATAGAGGAATCAGCTTTAAGGCACAAAGCCTAGTAGTTTTTGGAAATTTGATTATTTTAAATCTTGGGAAAAAATAAGTAAAAATACATCGCTCTTAACACTGCAATTTATAATTATTTATAATGCTTGCTTCAAAACCAGTTGTATTCAAGAACACTATTCTTACGAATTTTCTCGTTAAACCCGTTAAAATATAATCGTCCAGGGAAAAGTTATATTCACGTGTTCCAATTATCATAACCCGTCCGCGATCACATATCTCACTGACTTTCATAAATAAAAAAACAGTTCGATGTTTAAATGAAAATATTTTTAGAAAGTTACCTCAGGCATTCTTCCCTGATGACTGGTTCCCGTAACTGACCCGTCTAAAAAAAAATAATCTATTGTTTTGATTCACCATTGTTTACAAAACGGATGATTTACTTTTTACAATAACTACAAGTGCTCTATGCACAGCAGTGCTGTCTATTTTAAATATGTAAACAAATGAAGCTTGGTCTGTTGTTAAATCTCAGATCAATGTAGCCTCATGGGGTCTACATACTAACATGAATGTCGTTTTTGCGTACAGTTTATTAAAAACTGATATATAAAAATATATATTAAAATGAATCATTTATTCATTTTAATATTCTATTAATGTTTATACGTTTTATTTTATCTCTACAATTCACCGAACCCTTTTTCTGATCATCTTACTTTCATACTTAAAATCATTATATCTATAGTCTCTTCCAGTTTAAATCCTCAGTCCACTCACTTAAAACTAAATCGCGCCATTCTGATCTTTACGTTCCTAACCACAGAACCAAAACTTTTGATCGTTCCTTTATTGTTCGCTCTACTACCCTATGGAATTCCCTACCAACCCATATCAGCCATGCTGCTTCTGTGATATTTCAATTCTAGGCATCTAAATTGAATGAACAAAGATAACTGTTTACCGCACGAATTTAAAGTTTGTTTTTAATACATTTATTTTTCATTTTGTTAAAAATAAGATTGTTTCATTTAATTTAGAAAACAAAAGTTAAAAGATGTTTTTTTGTTTGTTTTTGTTGTATAATATTTCTCCATATGTTACCATTGTAAATAATAATTAATTATGTTTCTTTTGTCTATTGGCCAGACATATTTTATATTTAAATTGTAAAAAAAAACTGTTATTCTCAAGGGGACTCAGTCCCAATATATTTTTTTCCCTATTCTATTCTATTTTTTATATTCTATCAATATATTATTTTATTTTTTTCATCACACTCTATGGATTGGTTTTAATGCTCTGTAGTTCTTTTTTTTCTGCTATATATAAACAGAACATCTCTTATATAATTTTTTGGTTTTATTACATATTATAGCTCACATAATTAGGCCAAAAAGTTGATATACATAATGAAAAATTTTGAAACTGGCTTCTGATTATTTTTTAAATGATTTATGATATGAACAGTGATTACTATTTTATTTTAATTAAATATCTTTTTTTTTAATTGTAGTTAACAGTTATTAATTATTTCCGCTTGAATAACATCTATTTCAAACTTTTATAAATAAAAATTTTCAATTTGTATTTAGAATACATAAACTCGTATAGGTTATTAGACTGTTATGCGTCAAGATATGGCAGGGGTGCCTTCCAAAGTATATTTTTTTTTAAAGCTATGCACAGATGGAAACTTTTATGTATGAGATATACTACATGTTCATTTAAAGTAACGCATTAATATGCCGAGTAAATTCATCTTATTAAATTATTTGTTCCTACAATATAATAGAAATAATGGTTTTCAAGAGCTTTGCAAAATTCAAATAAAAAAAACTAATATGCTCTGTTATTTACATTCATCAACATAAATTAATATTGTGCATTAAATAATTTGTAGTAGCGTGCATAATTTTAAGTTATAACTAAATTATGTCATTTTATTTTATTTTTATGTACATACACACTGACTGAGTAGTTGAATTATCTGTGTACTAGGTGATAATCAATCTGTAATTGTATGCTATAAATAAGCATCACAGAAAAAAATACTCAATAAAAAAGTTATTAATTTTAAAATAGAAAAAAATAGTAACTTATTTGTTTTTTTATCTTGAAATATTTAAAAAAACTTTTTATTTAAATTTTGAAAACAATTTTATTGGAAACTTTAGAGATTTTTTTGTCAGAAAAATATGTTAATCTTAAAAAGATAAGTTTGCTAAACTATTATATCAATTTTTTTTGTTATTGAGCATAAAAACAGTAATATACATGTATACTAAACCGTTGGATGAGCTAAAGATTTTAGAGAAAATATCATCTTATACACAAAATTGTATAATGTAGCAGAAAGTGATGAAAAGCCGATAACACAAACTGATTGTCGTAGATAATAATATCATAGATTCTTTAATAAAACACCTGTTTCTATTGAAACTCTAATTACTTCGCTTAAATGTACTCTAAATATAGTTGAAAATGCTTTAATTGATCTAAGTGTGTTTCGCGCACCTGATTATATATATATAATATATATATATATATATATATATATATATATTTTTTTTTAATAATAAGTAAAAGATCATGTCAGCAGTTGTTAGAAGTAACTCATATTTATAAGCTTATATGAGAAGTTTTACTAATACTATAAGAAATGACGGAAAATTTATCTTTTATTTTTACATATTTATAGATGCGAAACGAACCTGGCAGACATTAAAAAAATACATGCATAAAGATAGGGTGCCCTGGACATGCTTGAGGAACGATGCATTGAAAGTTCAATTTTTTTTTTTGCTATTTAGGTTACCTAACCTGTTATGAATAACCATGGACAACGCCACAAATTTCTGCCGTTAGATTAGCTGAGCTATTAATGGAGGTTTAAACATTCTTCGCCACATCGTACATATTTGCTGCAGGATTTCCCCCCCTCACCATCACACACATTAATTACTCCTTCGTGGTGACTTGATTAATCAGTGATATTTATGTCGGAGCTTTTTAGAATTAATTTTTAAGGTTTAGAAACTCCAATAATCCGTACTTGTTGACGAATCGGTGAATCGTCAGTAAATTTGTTTACGTTTACAAATCCTTTGACAAGAACCGGTAATTATGATATACTCGTAAATGGAGGTCAATGAAAATGATACTCTTTCGTATTCGATGGAATGGTATGATTCTCAACTTTCTAAATTTTTTTTTTTTTAACATGTTTATTGATATTTACAACTGTATTAAATAAAAATACATCTAGTAAATGTGATGGTAATATACAAAACTGTCATGAAAAACATGTAGAGACACTACCCAGTGGCAGCACTCTAAAAATATTTTAAACTAGAAGGTCCCTGGGCCATTTCCTTTTCAGGCGCCTCGGAGAATTATCCGGAATTGAAGAGGAAGAAAGGATTGAAACTAGTGGATTAGAGTGAAAATGGAGTTTGTCATGAAAGGATTGATACCTGGTCTGGGCCAAATCAGTAACATAGGGAACATTAAGGTCTTTATGGATAAGTTTATTCGTGACAAAGTAAGGAGCGTTGAGGATTTTGGATTGTAAGGATTGGATTCGGGAAAAATTTGATGGTTTAGTAGAGCCTCAAAGCTCTACTCCGTAAGTCCAGATTGGTCTTATAATAGTCATGTAGATGAGCCTTTTGTAGTTAAGAGGAAGGTTTGATCGTTTTTCTAGTAAGTGTTGAAGTAGCCTAAAGCGGCGAGCAGTTTCTTGTCGTTTTAGTCGTGTATGTGGATTCCAAGTTAGGCGTTTGTCAAGAAGAAGCCCTAGGTATCGGATCTGTTCAACAGGAACTAGTTGAGTGTTAGTAAAGGATACTTTAGGGCAGGAAGTCAAAGGTTTACGGCGAAGGGTAAAGGTTATTTGATGGGATTTGTTGGAATTTATTTTTATTCTCCAGTTCTGACACCATACTTCTAGGTCTTTGATGTGGGCTTGAAGGGTATTTGAAGCAACAAATGGATCTTTATGAACTGATAACACGCAGGTGTCATCAGCATAGGTCTTTCTAAATTTAAAATAATTTTTGTACTTTTGGAATAATAATTTTTCTTTCACACTGAGCTTGCGAAAAATTGCAATGATAGCATGAGGAATTTTCAGACACTCTCATGCTTTTAGTTGAAGTGACTCTGTTCTTCTCTCTGTCGGCAATACCTTCTTAGTGTCTGTTTTTTTTCTGATCTTTCAAGACGAAAAAAACGTCCTCATATAGAGTGATTTATGTTAAACTGTCCATTTCGTAAACACGAGATCTCAACCCATAAACTTCTATATACCTTCCCACAGATCCTTCTCTTTTAAAAAATCTTCTGCCATCCGTGCTGTCCTTTTTTTTGGAATCCATTGCCTTTATCCATTCGTAAAGCCTTATCATTTACCACTTCAAATATCAATCATTCTCCATCTAAACCCCGAGCTATCTTTATGCAAATATGAGATTCTTACATGACATTCATAACAGAAATAATAAAGCATCTAAATATACATTACTGATACCAAAACATAAAACATCTATTTTCAATAAATCATTCATAGTAAGTTTATGTAGAACATTTAATAAGTTCAATAAAAAAATTAATTTAAACCAATCATTAGAAACTATTAAAAAATATATAAGAGAAATAATAAATGAGAAATCATTTTAAGTTTAATAACAATATATTATTATATTAAAAAGACTTAACTAATATTTGTAAATATTATATTTTAAATTTGTTGTTGTTAAAGTTTGTAATGTATATAGCTTATATAAGAGTATTAGAAACGTTTATTTGAAAAGAATGTTGGAGAGTTAAATTTCCTTTTATGTTTATTTATTTTTATTTTAATCTCAAATTGGATGATTTATTTTGTTTTGATGATGTTTTAACCGTTAGATTGTATTAATACTAGGAATATATATATATATATATATATATATATATATATATATATATATATATATATATATATATATATATATTGTAAATACTGACTTAAAAGACCTGACTCAAGGTAAAATATGAATGTAAATACAATTCCTGTTCATTGTAAGAGAGGACCAGTTTGGTCCTAAATGTTACAGGTCAATAATAAACTCTATTCTATTCTCTTAACTATCAATCTTGCCAACATATGTAATATTTAAATCTGTAGATGAAAACAAGCCTTTGTCGTCAAATCTGATCCATTTCTATACAGAAATCTTAAAAGACAATCACTTTTTTGTACCTTTTTGTTATTCTTTGGGAATCTCATTCACGTTCATCTGATTTTATATGCATACAGGCTCCTGGGAGCAAATTTTCGATGGGGTGGAAATAGTGGAAATCAGCTATAGAAAAATATTAAAAAAACAAAAAGTCTAACTAGGAATTCTCATCAAAGAATAAAATAACAAGAAACTACACAGATATAATGTTGTAATATATACTTGACAATCGCTCAGAACTAATTAACTGCAAAACCATATTTATACTATCATCATCAGTTATATTAATACATTTTATTGAACTTCAGGGCTCCAATAAATATAAACATTCCTTTCACTTACCCATAAATCAAATATATAGTAAGAGAAAGGATCGTAAACCTTCTCGAATTCCACTTTTCTCCGGAAATAACGTTTTAGGGTCCCCTGAGTCCAAATGACCAAGTCCCGCAAAAAAATCAGGGTGTGTGTCCGCGTGCGATAAGTCTAGCTCGAATACAGTAAGTTGTATAAAATTGAAATTTCATTTTTTTAAAGCGTAAATTCTTGAGATGTTACAGCATCTTTTTCATCGAAGTCAGTAACCAAAAGAGCCACTTAATACATGCATTTAGCACCATTTTAAAATTTTCTCAAGAACGTCTTTAACGATTTTGATTAAACTTGCTACACCGATGTAAAATTAAATGAGCTTTTGTATGATTTAGGTTGCATTCTGATTAGAATAGTCTGACAGGGGTTAAACGCCGATTTTTTAAAAAATTTCTTCCACTAAAGTCACTTTGTTTTTTTTTTAGACTAAAAAAATATTTATATTTATATTGAATAAAATTGGAGGCTGATGTCTACTTCACCACTATTTTATTGAAAAAAATATTCGCACTACGTTTCAGCTACAATGCCATCTTCAGGTGCCGTGGAACAACTTAGATTTAGTGTGAGTAGCTGCTTACCAGTCAAAACCACATGTCCAAATCAGCCTCCAATTTTATTCATAAAAATTTGACCTTCACCTAAAAGAATCTACACCTGATATATTTATATTATTTTTTTATCTTATTAGATTTGCTAAAAAAAGGCTAAATATACAAGTTGGACGAATTTGTTTACCAACTACAAAATAAAAGAGCAATAATAATTTTTAGGTATTTTTTTTTATTTTAGCTTAAGAACAGTAATATAGGTATTAATATACCATTGGAAAACAAAAGAGAATAGAAAAAAATTATTTCATGTAAAAAGTTGTGGATGGTAATTTAAAGTTACAAATTTGGCGTAAACTTATCTGATTATAGTTCATATTAGTTAATATAAAACATATGTTTCTGATGGTACTGGATGTAATTCTTTTTAACTTTTTTTCAACTCTACATTGTTTGATAGTTCTTTAATTGATGTTAACAACTGAGGTAAGTGAAAGTCGAGTGTTGCCAAAACATGATTTTTTTAAAAATTAATTTTATGTCCGGGCCAGATATAGCTATCGTTTATTGTCACGTCTGAAGTTATTCTTTTGGGACATAGACCCAGAATAAAGTTTTCTTCTTATTCTAAAGTATACTATAACTCAGATTTCATTACAAGTAGTTACAACAGGTGTACGAAACTTCAACAATTGAGTAAGAAAAAAGAATAACTATGAATTGAAAAATTATCTTCAAGCTTGGAATCGAAGACCCATGCATAACCTAGTAAAATCGATTAAATAATACTTATGAACGGATTATTGGAAAATCGTGGCCAGTATCATGAATTATTATCGTAGCGATTTTCATAAGATTACTCAATTAGTGCAAAATGGCGCATGGAAAAAATGCAACTTCCTGCTCGCTGAGGACGACCATCAATGCTACAGGAACTGGGCAATCTTGTCGGTTCTCCCAATAAAGGAACAATATCATCAAACACATCTGGATATTTCATAACCCAACTGTTAATGATGTACAAATTATATGGACAAAAGAGGCGACTTCACGTTTAGTTTCAAACCAAAACTATTCGTGATTTTGATTAAAATTTGTTTGATCATATCTGAGATTTTCGTGTATGTACTCCCATCACACCAAACAATTTCATCAAAACTATCTTAATGAGGGCTGGGTTTGATTCTGAAGAAATTATTATTATATAATATAGAAATGGATTAGTTAAAGTTTCCACCTTATTTGATTCGGAATAATTAACTTTTCATTATTGAAGCTTACACTTTTATTTATTTATTTTTTGTTGTTCTGGATTCAAGGGCAAAGAACTGCGAGTGGTTATTATTTCCAAAAAAATCTTCAGAAGACGATAAACTCTGCTCCGACTCACTGACTCTAACAAAAGGTGTACCCCAAGGTTCCTCGCTGTCTCCTACCCTTTTCTCCATATTCATAAATGATCTTCCGCTCTCTATCAAGCACTCCCAATATCAGCTCTATGCCGACGATATTCAGATTTATATTTCCTTTACCCCAAATGACTTTTCTGAAGCTATCCCTAAACTTCAGGAGGACATAAACAATATAAGTGCTTGGTCAAACTGCAACAAACTCCTGCTAAGCGCTGAAAGAACAAAAGCTATCCTGATAGCATCACCTGCTCTCCTTAAATCCATTCCCAGTTCCCCCAACCTTTTCCTAAACAATACTCCTATCTCTTTTCATTCATCTGTCAAGAACTTAGGTATTACTCTTAATCAAACTCTCTCTTGGAAACCGAACATCTCCCAAAAATCCCGCCGAACCATAGCAACCCTAAAGTAATTCCGTCACCTCCATCACCTCCTACCATTCAATATTCGTAAACCCCTTGTTTCTTCCCTTGTCTTTCCTCACTTTGACTACAGCGTACTTTCAGGTGAGCTCGAAGCAAAATTCAAGCGTATTAGTATTGTGCAATTCGGTTTATATTCGGGATTACCAGAGACACACATATAACCCAGTATTACACCGAGTTAAGGTGGCTTCATCCTCGTTACAGATACCAGTATTTCCTAGCTTCCTTCCTCTACCAGATTATCAGAACTCGTCGTCCCAGCTATATCTTCTAATCCCTTCAATTAAATCATCAATTCAGTCCCGTTCTACCAGATCCCGTCTTTCTGACCTCTACCCTCCTCCTCACCGCACTGCTGCCAATTTGACAAGTCCTTTCTAGCCAAAGCAACCTCTCTTTGGAATTCTATCCCTCCTGAGATCCGTCATGTAAGAATTGCTTCCTCCTTCAAATCGCTCCTTTTCAACCACCTTCTCCTTACCCAGTCAAACGTGTCCGTAATTATCACTGATGAATTAGCTACTTCTGTTTGTTTTTTTCATTCTGATAGACTGACTTGTAAAGATGTACATATATTACGACCTTTATTTTTTTTTAGTTTAGTAATTTGTTATTCTAATCCATGACCATATTGTTCCGGTCATCAATTGAGACGTTGATTTCCAAAAGGTACTAAAGGACATTTTTTACGAAATCGATTTTTTTACATATTTGTATTCTCATCATTTAGTTTTATCTAAATATTCTATTTGATGTTATCTAATGAATTCTCAAGTCCTTAAAAAACGCGATTTAGAAATGCGATAATTTTCTAAAAGTACTAATTACGCATTTATTTTCGTTCCAAATCATTCTAAAAAAATTCATTTCATAACTTTAATATGATGTTATTATTATAGTAAAAAATAATCCTAAATTTTAAGGCAAAAAGACCCAAATTAGCTAGTTTAATAATATAGTAATGAGAGATTTTCGCGCTTCCTGTAAAATTTCCTAGAATGGATATAGTACCTTTTGGAAATCAACGTCTCAATTATGTATGTTCATTTTATTCTTAAGGAACTTTAGTCCCAGGATAATGAAGAAGTTTTTTCATTTCATTTCATTTTATTTAAATAAAAACTTAGCTATAATATTTTTCAAAAATAAAATAAAGAAAGAAAGAAAATGATAACAAATAAATAAAAATAAATTTATGAATAAAAAAAAAATAAACATATAAAATAATAATTATTATATATCCAGTCTGAGAGGAAAGGACGAAATCGATTCTAAAAGGACGAAATCAATAAAAATAAAATAGAATAATAGGAACACAAAACATAATGATTAGCAATAAAAAAAATAAAATGAAAAGTGTGAGTAATATCAAAAAGTGAGTAAAATAATTTGAATGTGTTAAATGAGCTGATATAAACGAATGGTCTTTACCAACTGAATGACACCGTCGACGGCCAGATCACTATCGCTTAATGGCTCAGAGACTTTACGTGGTGCACCACATTTTACAAATTCTCTACTGTAACGAGGACATTCTTCGAAAATATGACTGCGAGAGTCACTTTACACAGCTGTCATCGAGGTGGATCCCTTCGTGCCATGAGTGAGGCGGCAGTCTCCTATCCTCAGGCGGCGATAACTACCTCCTCAGGCCTGTATCATACATCCTCCCGCCTCATTCTCAGCAATCACAATCATTTGGTACAAATGATGTATTAAATATAAAAATACTTAGAGGATGAAATGTTTCATAAAATAACGATTTCTGACGGGAAAAAAATTGAAGTTCCAGGTTTGGTAAAAGGCAAAGAGGCAGTAACCGTTTATTAACTATACACAAGGAACGTCTTTAAGTTATTGCCAAGTTTTTGTACCCATGTTAAGTTATCCTGATTTCAATAATTACATACTTTTAAAATCAGATCACCACTTAAGGTGTCCAACAAAAACTGGTATTAATTACCGTAATAGTGTTTTTTAAATATTCTTAAATAAATAGTCAGTTTCGTTGTATAACTATAAACGGTTGTACCTTCTTAAAATGTGAAATAGTCGTAAAACTACTTTTACAAATTGGATAATTAAAACCACTTTTTTTGTTTCGTGTTGTTTCCGGTTTTAAAATAGCTATTTACGTGAATAAATTAGACTATAGCCAGTCCACTGATAAAATATTATATTAAAATTATTAAAACGGTTTGTCATGACTGATGGTTTCAATTCATGGTATCTCACGTTATTTTTATTCTACTTGATTATTATTATATTTATTTATTATTATAATTCAAATTTAATGTATTATTATTTTATTTATATTCTATTTGATTAGTTTTTTTTTTTGTAAATTATTGTTTTACTTATTTTAAGTTACTAACAAATTTTAAACAATTATTTAAAGTTATATTATTATTATAAATATTTACTTGTTGTAATAGTTAATACAGTTATTAATTTAAATTAATAAATAGAGTGCTTAGATTTGGAAGGTTTTCTACATGTGTTTCATGCCTTTTTATATTTTACTCAAATTTACTCGTTTTATTCTATCTTCCATTTGTAAATTCCAATATGTAATTTAAAAAAAAAAAAATTCTTTTATATACAAATTTTATTATTATTATTTTTTTACCGGTATATATTTCATTTATTCTTACTTTTTGAAAATATTATTTAATTCTTATTTCATTTGGCCAGTACCAGGTATCATTCCTTCTATGATAAACTCCTTTCCCATTCTAATCCACTAGTTTCAATCCTTGCTTCCTCTTCAATTGAGACGTTGATTTCCAAAAGGTACTAAAAGACATTTTTTACGAAATTGATATGTTTACATATTTGTATTCTCATCATTTAGTTTTATCTAAATATTCTATTTGATGTTATCTAATGAATTCTCAAGTCCTTAAAAAACGCGATTTAGAAATGCGGTCATTTTCTAAAAGTACTAATTACGCATTTATTTTCGTTCCAAATGATTCTAAAATCATTCATTTCATAACTTTAATATGATGTTGTTATTGTACTAAAAAAAATAATTCTAAATTTTAAGGCAAAAATACCCCAATTAGCTAGTTTAATAATATAATAATGAGAGATTTTCGCGATTCCTGTAAAATTTCCTGGAATGGATATAGTACCTTTTGGAAATCAACGTCTCAATTCCTGATAATCCACCGAGGCGTCTAAAAAGAAGAAGGCCACGAGACCTTCTTGTTTAGATTGATTACTAAAGTGTTGCCAATGGGCAGTTTCTCTTCATGTTTTTCATGTGCACTATCTTTTATCAGCATATTTACTTGATGTGTTATAATATACAGTTGTAAATTTCAATAAAATGTATTTAAAAAAATAATAATTCTTATTTTATATATTTATTATTACTCTTGTATATATGTTATATGTATTCTGTAGTGCTACTTCCTTACACGCCAATACTACTCCCTTGTAATTTTTTCAGTAAAAACAAAGTCAAGAATTAACTGTCTTGTCTAAAAATTGTTATTTAGATAATGTAAATAGGAAAAAAAAAATATTGAAATTTAAATGTCGATATGTAATTTTAATATACTTTGTTTTTAAAAACATATAATAATTAGATCTAAATCACTAATTATTATCATAAATATTATTTAAGATTGTCATTGTCAGAGATGTTAGAGATTATGCCTCTATACAATTAATGTATGACAAACATCTCAGTGTCATGTAAATGGCACTTTACACGAAGACCGTAATCATGATTAAGATACTACACCTTATCTTTAAATTAGTGTAATTACGCTCTGTCCCTCTATAATCTCAGATAATTACTATTTTACGAAAAAAAAAAATCTGCGAAGATAGGATTGTCACAAGGACAAGAATTCAGACCCTCACTTTCTTATTCGTCCGTCATTAAGATGCAATTTTATTGTCATTAGCAGGACGCAACTTCGCCTAGTAATATTTAATTCTCACAATGACGTCAAGATCTCCGGAAAAAATCTTGAACTATTATATTGTTCTATTTTGATAAGAGAAAATAATGTTAATTACATCCTCCCACCTATTCATGAATTTCATAAAACTCGTGTTTTCATCTAAAATACACTTTATCAGGAACTATAAGACTAAATAATTAAATATCGCAAAATGGATAAGTTTATGTGATTATGTACTTTTCTCAATTTAACAGAACAATATATTTTTTTAATCACAAAATAGAAATTCTGTAACAGTTATGTTTCACTTTCACTATACATGAAATATATTACATTATCTTACCTATATATGAAATATACAGTTAGGGGAAGCATTGCGATTGTGAAAATTTAAGTCTAGCAAGAAAACGAAAAGTCATAAGAAACTGAAATTACATATTTAAAACAACTATACGCCCCAAATATTACATCAGATTTTTCACCAAAATGGGCTGACCGGAAGTTCTGCTTTATACCGTGCATTATGCACTTTTTTACGATTTCTTCAAAAACGGCTCTAACGATTTTGATTAAACTCGCCATGCCGATGTAAAATTGAATAAGCTTTAATATCATGTAGGTTTCATTCTGATAGAAATAGTCTGACAGGGCTTAAATACCGATATTTAAAATTTTGTTCCTCTGAAGTTTCTTTGATTTTGTAGATTCTATAAAAATAACCATATCACATTGTTATCATTGATAAAAAACAGGTAAATATACAACTTAAACAAATTTGATACACATCTAAAGAAGAAAACTGAAAACAAATTTTTTTTAATGTAATTTTTTTTTTTTCAACCTAAGAACAGTAATATAAATGTATAATATACCGTTGGAAAGCTAAAGATTTTAGAAAAAATATTATCTTATAACTTAAGCTTGTAAAAGTTAATATAGAGTGATGAAAAGCCGATATAACTAATTGATTGTTTTATATAATAATATAATAGATTATTTAATAAAATATTATAGGTTGAATAATTAATTGTTGAATAATAAATAACTCAGGCATAAACTGGGTTTATGCTTAGACATGACTCAGTAATGCCCTGATAATGGCTCACAAGCTTGAGCCGAAACGTTGGCAAAATTAAAAATATTTAAAAAGAGACTGACTCCTGATTATTCCACCTATAATAGTTTCTACAGTCGACTATACATCCTCAATTTAATATAACATGTTTGTATAGAAATTCTTTAGTATTTTATGATTCTTATAACGTTTATTGAAAAGATTTTAAAAAGTGTCATTTTCTTTGGGTTTTAGCTGAAAATTGCAATGCCATCTCGGGAATACAGATGAAACATTACAGTGTCATATAAATTTTCATTATTGAATAATCCATACATATGTATACTTTTTTAAGAAAGGACTTTAAGTCGTGCATTTTAGTTGAAAAGATGGATTAGACATTTTCCCCCTTGTATATTTCCCATGTAACAAATTCATTTCAGTTCTTTAAAAGTAATTTCTTTCACATAGTTCCTGTTGCTTCATCAACGTCGACTGTGTTCATCCCAAATAAATTCCCGCAGAGAAAACCACTGTTATGAAACAGATACCCGCAGCCCACCACCATGTGGCATAAATAAGTGGTAATACCTTTGACATAATTGAAAATATTGTTACATTATCAGTAACAGAGGCACAGCTCCTCCTTTTTTTCATGTGGTTTATTATATTTTAATTGCATGAAACATAAAATATTGTACAGATTTAGGTATTGTTTTAATAACCATTAGACAAAATATGTATGTGTACATTTAAAACTAGTTCATCCGTTTATTAATTTTCTATGTTGCATTATTGTAATATAGTTTTAAATATCAAAGAAGAGAAAAAAAATATTACAATAGTACTTTATGTTCAATAACAAAGTTTTTATTCAAATCATTTTATTGTTTTCCCTCTTGTACTGTACTTTAGCAGATTAATTTAAATCATGATTATTTGAACTCCTATGTAAAATTTAAAAAAGCCCAGCCCGGCTTGAAATCTACTTGTACGTATTGTGCAATACTCTGTTTTTGTAAATATATTTAACAAAAAACATTTCATTTCATTTTATTAAAATAATCTGATACGTGTAATAAACGACTTACACTCACCTTCATTGTTAAAATCAGTTTAAGAACTTTTAAATAAAGTTAAAATTCAAAAAAGTTCAATTATTACATTGAGCTTGGATGAAAACACGTATATCAGATTAAATAATTCAACAATAGAAATTATTATCAGGTTAAATGAAAATAAAAGAGATAAATTGCAAACATTGTTAATCCAGCACACAGTTCCAAATTATAAACATGTCCTAAACTTTTCAGCATATTTTCGGTAAGTGCATAGTTCATGACTCTCAGTAATCAAGATCTGTACAAATAACTGATTTAGAACTTTTTTTTTGTAATTATCTGATGAGACCACAGCTTTTGATTCTGTTTGGCAAGCTCTATGGCAATGCGCGCAATCCGATTAGCAATAGGGGAATTGCTCAATGTAATCGAAATTCACAAAAACTAGTCACTACTCGTATAATCGCAACTCAGCTGATATTCCATTCCCTCATCACAGACAGAAAATAGCTGCATTAAAGATTTGTCCCTTGTTTATACTGATAATTAATCGTTCTCAAATGAAAAACTGATTTCGGAAATATAAACGTATGTTAACACGCTAACAAAATTTAAAAAAAGGCATCAAGTTAAGATCCAAGAAGTTGTAAATTTGAATCCCTGACTCGGGAATATTTAAAAATAAAAACACTCCTGCTCACCTGCCAAAATAGCATTTAATCACAGTTCCCAGACTTATACGGACCTCACTTACCGCGTATCCTGGATAAAAGGCCTATCCACACCTCTGTGTGTAAAGTTTGATCGAGAGACCCAGTCTGTTTTGTGGAAGAAATATGGTCCTCGCATACCTAATGACCTTGAACAGTCATGATCTTTGTTACATGTTGGAAACCACTGCCTTAGACGATTGCCGATCGGTTCAGAGTCGATTACTTTGTGATTATTTCGCTTTTCCTTAGACAAGAGAAAGAAGCCCATCAAAGCTGTAATTATAAGCAAAACATAACACGTTGATGTTGAATCGGTGTGCTTTGTTGAACATCTTGTATAGTTAGTAAATCTACACAATGTACGAAACAAAACCAGTACTTAACTCATGGCGTTATGTTCACCATCAACCGTCACGTTTCCGTGGATACGGCGGGATATCAATAGAGGAACTAGCGAAATAGAATCGAAGACAAGTTCGGCATCACGTTCCATTGGATAATGATCGAGCATCAACTGGAAGAAAGAGGACTTATGGTGACGGGATGTGGACCAGAAGCGTGATGTTCCCACGATCCTCGCAATAGATTGCTGCTTTCCCTCTCCTCAGCATCCGCCGATCAGGAGCTACCGTGCTACACTTCTTCGTTCTTCATTACGAAGGATAATAATTATGTGGAAACAAACATAAGCCGTGCCAAGCTTGTGATGGGAGGATTGCTTTTATTTTCTCGTGTACCCTGAAAATAAAATCCGCTTCATGCCCATATTATGATGGGTGTTTTTTAATAAAATTATGGCGGAACCCCTCTTAATAAATCTAAAATCGTTACATGTGTATGTCACGGAGGGTCTGAAATTCAAGTCTCAACATGTCTCAGAATGTTGATCGTGCTCCTGCAAATACCTGATTGTTACTAATATAGGTCAGTATTTAGTAAGAATCAGGTATTTGCAGTCGCATCATTGGTATTATATATTAATTTTGGTTATTTAGAATAAACAATAAAGAGAAAATCAAAAGGGAAGGAAAGTAAAGGCCAGAATTGCACAATCTTGTTTCAAGTGAGTGGATTGAGAATTTAAATTTATTATAAAATTTAGTAGCAGTATATTTATTGCAAAATAGTTGTTATCTTTAATGATTAATTTTCTTCTAGATTTTTTTTTCTTTCTTAAAATGGAGTCTTTGGCGATCTCAAAGAATCCTTCTACCTTCGCGGTTTTTAACCCCGCACTCCAAGGATGTACCCTTCAAACAATGTATTGAACTCATCCGTATAGCGTTCCATTACAACAGAGTTCGGAGAGGATAAACAGGAAGAATTCTTACAATGGATAATTGAACAACAATAGACAAAACAAGGTCACCTGGTGTGTTTAAATGCTACAAGATATTATACCTGTTTGATTTAGTCAATTTTTTAAAAGCCTTTTCTACTTTTCTTATTCTTGCCGTGGAAACGAACATAATATTGACTCAACCAATAATTAAACATCACCTATAGTAATGTCTGATTTTTCAGATCGTTTGCATGAGGAAGTATTTATATGACTGCACGATCAACAATTTTAATTGATATTGACGCTGTACTGCCTTCGATACCGGAGAGAGGCACTGATCACCAATCACTCTCCCATCAATTAGATAACGTTAAAGAGAAATAGATTGCATTGAGTAACTAAGAGCGATGATAATTAATTTTGCTGTCCCATTTGCGTTTGCTAATGCGGCTGAACAAAGATTGTTCTATAGTTTTATTTGAAGTATCAAGTTTAATATGGGAGTAGACTGTTATTATGATTTATTATTTATCATTTAACAAACAAGTATTTGATATAGAGAAAACACCTAAGAAAGAACAGATCTACGTAAAATTGAATTTTATGAGTGGTCATGGAAATATTTAAAAAATCGTTTATTTTTTAAAGCTTGTCAAATTTGTATTTATATTGACCATTTTTTTTTTTTTTTTTTCTTCTTCTAGCTAATGTAGACATTATTCATTCACTTTTTTTTTTTTTTTTTTTTTTTTTTTTTTTTTTTTTATAAAAACCCTTGGTATCACATACTTGTATATTAAAAAAATATTGTTAGTAATTTAGCACTGCCATTAATGCCATAATTAGGGCAACTTGTAATATCACGGAATAATATTGTTTTTTAAACGTAAAAAACAATTATCATTTTTTTTCTCATTTCCATTATTTTTCTAAAATGATAACCCAAGGGAAGTTTTGTATATACAGTACATATTCACAGATGCTTGTACATCTGTATTATGAAGAGTAACAAAATTCTCTTTGAACCCGGATAATAAAATAAAATAATAAGAAATGTAACAAAAAATAATCTTGAAACTATTCCTATAATTATTCATCAAGCTCCTAAGTGGAAGTAATTAAAGATGGTTTATTTTTGGGACCTCTTTTTCATTTTTTAAAAAGAAAAGAATATTAAATATTGATAAAAGTATTAGTTATATGAATTTAAAAAAAATATATGTATACTCATCACACAATTTCAGGGAGCGGCGTGGTCTAGTGGATAGAGCGCTAGTCTACTGTGCTCCGGGTCCTGGGTTCGAATCCTGGTTATGTCAGAATATTATTTATTCTGTTATTTCAGCTGGGGGACGACCGTAAGGTATGGAGACCCTCCTGGGGAAGACCCAGCCTCTATAAAGTGGGTACCAAAAAATGGAGAAAAACCTTGCGGCTGAGCGTGATCTCGGTCGAATTACCTCCCCTAGAAACAGTACGAATCTCTATATGTACTGAGCTCAAGACCCTTCATGGGTTGTAGTGGCATAGGTTATTCTTTTTACCACACAATTTTATTTACCTACTTGAAACGGTTTTGAATTGTTTTATTTTTAATCAATAAATGTGAAGGTAAGTACCTAAAACTGTCACATTTTTTTTTTTTTTTCTTAATTCCTTTTATTCCGTTAATCTTGTAAATTATTATTATTATTTAATCTTCAGTGTTTTATCAGTATATTATGAATCACGATATCACTTTTCTATGTCTTTGACTCGTAAGAGAAAAAATCCTCATTAACTAATTTTGAATTTTACTATTCGAAAAACTAATATCACTATTAAAAATAATAAAATCTAAAAAATAGTTTGTTTTTTTTTAAATCTCGAAAACCGTTTGATTCAAAGAGCTAAAACTAAGTTTAGGTGATTTTTTTTTTTTTATTCGTCACCAAATTGTTCCTTCTAGTACAAAATCTTTAGTTATTTTTTACTCGATCCTCATTTTTCCCATTAATCTTGAAAATTATTATTTAATTTTTAGCGTTTTATGGGTGTATTATGAATTAATATTATTATTATTATTTCCTAAAATGTTTTTTTTAATTCCATGAAAACATTTTTTCATGTTTTGTTTAATCCGAATACATTTGCAATATATGTAAGAGATGTAACTAAGAGAGGCTATGCTATACACATTTTTTCTTTATAATCCTGAGGTTCAATAAATAGAATCAATTTTTGGTTTTTAAATCTTTATTTTTATCAACAATAAATTACTGGTATATAATGATTATTTAACATTACAATTACGGACTATTATAATACATAATCTATATTAGAATTAATTACATAAAGTTTAAAAAGAAAAAGTGACTAAATTGGTCATATGGAAAAAAAAAATTATATTTTAGAAAAAAAAAATCAATATAAGAAGGTATAAACATTCATTCATACAATATATGTTTTTAAAAAAAAGATAACGAATTAATTTCTATCACTATTTAAATAGTTTAGCGAAATTGGGATATTGGAGAAATATATGTTGAAAAATCAATGGAGCGATTTATGTAGTTTCCCCATGACACTAAACTAGATGCTAAGTCAATTGGAACACCGCAGTTCATTGGATTGGACTCAATCAGTCCCTAAGATTTATTTTGAAGATTTTTTTTAAAGACAAATAAGGTAATAAACAAATTTGTTGCACGTATTAATCATTTACATCTCTGCTTGAAATTAGAAATACATTTATAAGATCAAAACAAGAAAACGTTGAATTCCAAATAAATAAAAAATCTGGTGCTCGAAACACACTTATCTTCGATGATGAAATTAAATTTAAATAGATTTAGACCTGAAAAAAACGTTAAAGAATTAAATTAAATTTTTGAGGAAACCTATGTTTCAGATTAAATAATCCAACAATGGAAATTATTGTCTGGAATAATTACTTAAGTTTATGCTCTTTTTGTCTTTCCGGATGATGTTTTACTATTTGTATATTAAGTAAGTTTTTCTTTCTTTAATTTTTATCTTTCCAGCAGTATATCATACGTCTATATATATATTATTACTGTTTTATATATGTTTCCACTTTTCTCCTATAGTTGGATATTGAATTCGTTCAAATTATACATTTACCCGTTATTTACCAATGCTAACAGGATGATATGGTTATTTTTTTTAAATCTACAAAATAAAAGGTACTTTAGAGGAAGAAATTTTAAAATATCGGCATTTAAGCTCTGTTAGACTATTTCGATCGGAACGAAACCTATACTATTTTAAAGTCCATTAAGTTTTACATCGATATAACGAGGTTTTATATCAGTTATAGAAATGAGACTTAACTAATAAATAATATAGAGTAATTAATAATATCTTCCTTTTCTATATCTAAGGCTGTCATCCATAAACCAGCTACTTAGAAAGGACTGACCAATTACCCACAAAGAACACATACCTGTACTTAGGACACCGTACCCAACACCTGGAAGCACTTGCTTTGTGGTACCCATGCCGCCTCCTCATCCCCTCTACAATCCCTTGCTATATATACCCTTTGATCCTCAAAACTCATCACTCTAGTTGTAACATTTACTTGTGTCACACTCATAGAAGGAGACCTCGGAATGTACACTTGTGGTCACCCAAACTCCTCAACAGTGTATTGTAGTCAGAATATGTATTATGTTCTCATAATAAAAGCAATATTTTAATATCTTCACTGTGTGTGATTCATTAACTATCGATATAGCGAGTTCAATGAAAATCGTTAGAGCCATTTTTGAAAAAAAATTCTAAAAAGGTGTAAAATGCATGGTATAAAGTGGTTCTTCTGGTTCGCTGATTTTCACGAAAAAGTTGCATCATATAAACCTCTCGGGCTTATAGTTGTATGAAATGATGGAAATATGAAATCAGGGCCATTTTCAATCATATGTTACAATTAAACATTTTATGACAGTTACACACTTTTTACATGTAATGTCAACACTTAAATTAATTATTTTATTTTAGGTAAAAAATGCTTTACCTACCATGCATATATATATATTCATCAGCAGTGTCGTCCTAATTATTAACAGTGTCAAACTATAATTTAAAAGCACATGTTTTTAAAAGAATCATAATATATTGCATCAACTATTTAAAAAAAACGGAAAAAATCTGTTTATTCAAAAATTATTTGTATTCACTCACTTAGCATTTATCGGCCTTATGCGCGAATAACTTGGGGTGCGGTTGCCAAAGCTTTATATATTTATTTTACCTATAGTGCTTGCATAGAACGTGTTTAGGTTGTCTACGTAAGTTTATTGATTAACTGATTTTTCTAATTTTTTGTTAGATATATTGATTCTATATTCCTCATCTTATTTATATTTTCTTCCTTATGCAGGATTGATACGTCATTAAGATCAAAAAAGTGTTATTTATTATTTTGAGGATGTACAGTCGACTGTAGAAACTATTATAGGTGGAAATAATGGGGAGTTAGTCTTTTTTTTTTAATATTTTTATTTTTCCGACGTTGCGGCTCAAGCTTGTGAGCCAACATCAGGGCTACAAACATCAGAACAAAAGAGATACATATTAATGTGATAACGATTTTTTTTTAAATGTAGTGACAATGATAATATTTAAAATAAAACCGAAAATATACCGACATACCTAAATATTATAGATTCAAATAATGATAATATGATAAACAATATGATGATAAAAAGTATACAACAAAACTATAGACTTTAATATACGATAGAAGTAAAAAACTATATATAAACGTACCATTACTGAGCCATGTCCATGCATAAACTGAGGAAAACCGAAAACATTGGTGGTATAAAGGGGAGGTTGTTGTAAAAACCCCTGACGGTTTTCCCTCTAAATATAAATACTACAGCTTATCTTTTTTGTTAAAAAAGCTTTAGAAAATGATACCAAGGAAAAACAAAATATGTACATGTATATTTTTAGCAGAAAGTTATAAACACTAGAATTTGAGGTATGTAAAAGAACCATGAGGTATATAAAAAATAGAAAACAAAACATTATTAATTATTTAAATGTTTCGAATTGCAGTTTTGTCTATAGTATAGTACTCTCTCTTCAAGCCATTGTAACGTTTGTCTGTAATATGACTTATCGTCACAATATTTCCCCTTGTGTTCTTTTTTTTTTTTTTTTTTTTTTTTGCAAAAGATTTTCGCTATGATTGATCAGTATACTTTGTGTTGATAGCAAGTTGAGCAGTCGATCCAATTGGAAATTACGCTTCAAATAATATAATCGTTTAAATATGGGTTACTGGAAGCTTAAGTTCTTGTGTAAACGTGCCCCTCATCCAGCAAAAAGGCAGAAGATCAGAAAGCCAAGGGCAGGGGAAAGGAACACTCGGTGATGTAAGAAGATTGTCGACTCTGGAATCCGTTCAGTTTCGACAAAGCCATACTTCCTTCATCACTTTTGCAAAACCTCAACTCGATTAATTACCATTCCATTAGTAGATACCAGGAAATCGACTCTAGTTTACCTAAACGTCTATCTCTCAAATATTTTGATGTCTAATGCATTGCGTAACGGAGTTGCATTACTGGTATTATCTCTAATGACTATAATCGGACATAAATATTTCTCTTTTACCAGATACTTTAAGGTTTTTAGCGGGTAATTTCTGAAATTGTTGTTCTAGTTCTATTTCTTTCCTTATCGAATAAGAAATAATGATGGAGCATTCAATAATGATAGAGCATCGGTAGTTGTATAGTTATTATAGGGTTTTTTTATCATTTATGCAGGAAGGATGGGCCGACTAGTAAAAATAATCTTTAAAATCTGATTATATAAACACAACACGACCTACTTCAAGTGATATTTTAAGGTATATAAAAAGGAAAATTAAATTTAAGAAATATAATTGAATTTGAAAGGAAAATTTAGAGTTTCCGATTTAAACAATTTGTTTTTCTTTTGAAAAACTCTCTTCTTTTTCTTTTTAACGGTGATTCATAATAGCTATAAAATCTGTGTTTTTTAGTATATTTTAAAAATCTCGTGTAAAAGCCCAACACTCGACTTTCATTTACCTCTGTAGTTAAAATCAATTAAATAATTTTTAAATACATTTAGAGATAAAAATAAATCGTTAAAGAATTAATTAAATTGAATTTCAATAGAATCATGTGTCTTACTAAATATTATATATTTTTATCTACAACAATCAAAATGAAATCCAGGAAGAAATAAAGTCCCGTTTAAAGGTGGGAAATGCGCGTTATTATTCAGTTGCTAAGTTGCTTAGTTCGCGACTTCTATCTAAAAACTTAAAGGTTAGAATTTATAAAACTATTATTCTTCCGACGGTTCTTTACGGATGTGAATGGTGGTCGCTTACTCTGAAGGATGAACAAAGGCTTAAGGTTTTCGAAAATAAGGTACTGCGTAAAATATTTGGTCCGAAGAGAGATGAGGTCACTGGGGAGTTTAGAAGGTTACACAACGCGGAATTGTGGAACTTGTATCCTGTGAACATAATTGAGTTGATAGCATCGCGGAGACTCGAATGGGCGAGAAAAGTTGTTGGGCTTAGTGAGGAACGGATTCCGACAAAGTTGGTATTCGCTGAACCGACTGGTAGGCGTCCGAAGGTAGGCCGAAGCGTCGATGGGAGGATTGCGTTAAGGCTAATCTCGGGGGCTTGGGTTTGAACGGTGAACATTGGACGAGTCTGTGTAGGCGAAATTTGGTGGTATCGGCATCGAACCTTCGGGTTCGCTATGCCTATTATTATTATTATTAATATTATTATCTACAACAATCAGTTAGTTTTATCGGCTTTTCATCAATTCAAAAACACAAAAATTGCATTATAAAATATGTTTTTCCTTTAGTTGTTCATCACATTCTCTCAAACATGCATATTTACTCGTTATTTATAACCACTAATAAGATGATCTGCTTTTTATTTTTTTATTTATTTTTTTTATTTATTTTTTTTTTTATTTATTTTTTTTTTTAAATCTACAAAAATAAAGGTAATTTAAAGGAAGAAAATTTAAAAGATCAGCATTTAAGCCCTGTCAGACTGTTTCAATTAGAAAGCTACATCATATTAACTCGCATTAAATTTTTCATCCATACAGCAAGTGTAATCAACATCGTTATAGCCGTGTTTGAGAAAATTGTAAAAAGGTGCAAAATGCACAGTATAAAATAGCACTTCTGGTTTTTAAAAATGAGCTTTAATATGAAAAAAATGTATTTTTTTAGGAGAATAAAACAGATTTTATAACAAGCACAATGTTAATTTTTGTATTTAATCATTTTCATGTCGAAGGGAAATTTTCGGAGTAGTACCGTTCGTCTGTATTTTCGTAAATAATTAACTTTTTATTAATTATCAGAAGCATCAAAATGCTCAGGACCTGTAATTACCCCCCCCCTCCCAAAAAAATAATTTGTTGATGGTAAATTTATTTTTTTACTTACTTATTGTACCTTTTAGGGCAGATTATATAATAACATTTAATTTAAACTTCTTTTTTTTCTTCATTTCAAGAAATTCACAGATCTTTGTTTCTCTAATTGTTATTAATAAGCATAACATTCAAATTGAGTTTTATCTTTTGTTTTATAATAAGCCATGAGTATGATAAATTCGTATTTTTTCAGTAGAACAGAAAACAGATTTTATGAGAAACAAAATTCTAAAATTTTATCTAATTCTTTTCATGCATGAGGGACGTTTTTGGAGTATTACCTTTCGTTTGTATTTTCGTGAATAATTAACTTCATTTTAATTTTTATAACCATCAAAATGCCCAAGATCTTTAGTTCCAGAAAAACAAAAACAAAAAAACTTTTGGGTGGCCAATCTTTATTTTTATTTACTTTTTGTATCTGTAAAGGTAATAAAAACCATTGATTAGAAACATTTTATTTTTAAAAACTACACTTATTCAACTTAACTTTTATTGTATTATTGTTATTAATAAAAAAAACATCAACAATTTTATTTTTACTTATGTTTCAAAATGGGCCATAAGTATGAAAAAAAGGTAGTCTTTCAGAAGAATTACTATCCAAAAGGGGTATCTCTCTTTTTTTACTTATTGTACTCTCAGATTTTATAAAAATTCGTAAAGAATAGAAATTTCTGTAGTTTGCAAAGTGATCTCTTATAGGTGGTCTCACAAATTTAAAATTTAGATGATATTTATGAACAGTGAGTCCTTAGCGTAGTAATCGAAAACCATTGCATTCAACACTAGAACAGCACAAAAAATAAATATTTTCATACACGCATAAATAATGGACTAACTAATTAAAATAGAAAACAACTGTATAATTTCCACGTTCTCACTCCTTTTCCCGAAAAAAATGATATAGAAAACATGTCTGTTATATTTTGTTATGTATCATATATTTGATATAGGCATATGTTGGTAATTATATTATATATAAAAAAAAAAAATTAAGAATGAAACTTACGATGTTCTCTGAAGTAAGAGGATAAATACACTGATGTGCTAGGAATGCTCAGGTAGCATTAAATAAGATTCTGTCACGAAGTTGTCTACCCCTCTCCCTTTAGTTTTTCCACTAGATTTAAAAACTACAAGTTCGCATTAATTAGTAGACATGCGATAATAAAATAAATTTAGGAACCCTCACGCGAAGTCAGGGAATCCGAATACTTAAGAAACTTTAAGATGATCCACCCATAATCGTAAAGCCTTGTTTATGCTTTATGAGAGTAGGATTCATTTAAAGGATATAGGTTATTCTATTATACAGATCGATAATTAATATCATATTGTTATTAACTAAAATAAGTCATGAATTTTCACTAGTTAAAATAAATCCTAATTAATCGCATCAAATCACCTTTACTCTACGTTGTTAACCCATGACATTCTGTCCCACTGTATCTTTTGATAATACTCCACTCATTCCTGTAGATCAAAAACGATAGCCAGGACTCTACCTTGACAAACGTCTTTCTTGGAACTCCCATACGACTTAAACGACAGAAACTGCTCGTAGATCAAGATTACTACAAAACGTACTCGACAAACAGTCTAAATTCTTTTTCATACAAAAAATAACTCATTAATATACCTATTGTTGATGTAATGCTTTATAAGATTTATTTTTAAAGCCCGTAGACGTGACCATATTTCTGGTCATTATATCGACTTATAATGGCTTTATCCTTCTGTTCGACGACAATATTTCCATGGTTCCTACCTATTTCAAACCTAAAAAATAGAAAAACTTCCTATATAACTGAACTTCTCCACCCTCCGCTTTGATATTCTTCTGTTGAACACTAGAACCCAATTAATTAATATTAATTGACCTTTAACAAATCGTTTCTTGTTCGCTCCTCATCAGTTTGGAATTCGCTGCGTATCTCTATCCGATAAATAAAACCACATCTCTTTCTTCCTTCAAACATCAACTATTCTTATAAACATATGTATATATAGGTGTGTATAAGTATTCAAATATTTATAGATATATTAAATAGTTGATGATTTTGTTTTTTCAAAAAGATCCATAAGGATTTTTTTTTTTTTTTTCATTGCCTTTATTCTAAGGGTAATACAAATATTTATGAAAAATACCATAATATATTTCATATTTTATAATTTGTCATTTATTTGTTCCATTGGAATTTTGAAGGATACGTGTCGAAAATATATTATTTTTTTGTTTTCTTAAACATTTTATTGATATTTACAACTGTACTTATAATAAGTACAATAAGTGAATGGGCTAATTTACATTTATGGGCGTGAAAATATCTTTTAAAGAAACTAACCAGCGGTAGCAGTTCAATGTCAATTTAATTTAATAGGTCTCGAGACCATCGTATTTTCAATCGCCTTGGGGGGTAGTTAAGATTAGATGGGAATGATAAGTTGCGTACAAGGGGAATCGTGTGGCTTGGGGGTTTAGATATAAAAGAGGTATCTCTGTTTCGGGATAGTTCTGCGTCAAATGGGATATGTAGGTAATTATGGATGATTTTATTCGTAACGAAATAAGAAGCATTTAGGATTTTGGATTGTAAGGACTGAATACGAGAGGAATTAGATGGTTTAGTCGGGCCCCAAGGCTCGATTCCATATGTCCAGATGGGTCTGATGATTGTAACATAAATGAATTTTTTTCCAAGTAAGTGTTGTTCTAATCCGTATCTGTGGGCAGTTTCTTGTCGTTTAAGTATCGCATGAGGATATATTATTTTGTTAAGTTAAATTTTTCGATTTTTTGTCTTCAAACAATAATTACTTGTATACGTATTACATTCCTAAGGAATGTAATTAAAACGCAGAACCCTCTATACAGGCGAATGATATGTAATCTCTTTCGATTTGATTGCACCTATATTCAATAATTGGTTTCATAAAATTTGAAATATCTAGAGACGTAATTGGAGTATTTTTTTTACGTCCCATACTCATAAATGAAAAAAAGATTTTTAGTTTTTCTTAATTAGATCAAGTGATATAGAATTTCGGCAACTAAATTGTGACTTTTTTCCCACTGTGCTGCGTAATAAATTCATGCTACTATACGGTTCGGTAATTATTTAGTTATCATCTCATTCCTGAATTTTCACAAGATAATGATTTCAGTTGATTATTCTTTAATCTTGTGATGATGAATAAAGATATTTAAAAAGTAATCAAAGTATTTTAAAAATAGCTTTAAAGTTAATTTCTGACCTCCAAGCCACCCCCTAGGAACCCCGCTACCCTTTATTTTCCAAGCAAATATTTTCAGTTTAAAATAAGGCCCAAAAGCTCGAAAAAACAGTGACTATACTCAGCTAGGTGTCATCGACTGTCGTCAGGAAATGGATCTGGGTGGCGAAAGTATGAAATCCGTGCCCCGTTTCGTTTTGTTGTTGTTTTGTTACTTTCTATTTGTGTGTTCTTGAAATTGTCTTCACCGTGTGAGATGATCTGATACAAGTGACCTGCATTGGCAACGATTGGGTTGAATGTCGTGAAAATTGGTATATTCCACGCCGATTTTCCTTGGAAGTGGAGGACTTCCTTTATGGTGTATATCAGTGGTTCCTAACTATTGCTCCGCAGAAGATTTTCGTGTGGTCCAATGACGCGAGATGTCTTTGGAAATTTATTTTAAATTAACTTAATGGGAAATATTTGTAATGCCTTGGCTTGTAACAAAAATTACTCTCGTATTGCACAGACACATTAAATTAGGCGAGGTATAGGTATTAGCTGATAGTAAATCGGAAACTACATTATATTACAGTATAGTATACTATTTCGCGGGTTCAGTTAGTTCTTAGAGCTTGTCCCTAGCATATAGTATCTTTAACAATTCATTTAAATTGCGGGCACTAACTCGTTTGACCATTTTTTCAGTGATAAAAAGTTTCTGTTAGTCGTACTTATAATTAAAAATATTATTTGAAAAAGCACTTTAGATTACATTTTATAAATTATTACATCGAATAGTTTTCTTTTTCTCACTCTCTCTCTCTCTCTCTCTCTATATATATATATATATATATATATATATATATATATATATATATATATATATATATAATTTTTTTTTTTTTAATGAAATATCTTACTCTGCTTGCTTGGAAGAGTACATAGAATGATATTAAATATGAACTTTAGAGTGCTTCCACTGGGAAGCTTCTCTACACGTGTTTCATGCCTTTATAAATTAACTTGTTGTATTGATTATACAGTTGTAAATTCCAATAAATAAATATTTAAAAAATAAAAAAAAATATGAACTTAGTCCGTTTTGAAAAGTAGTGCAGTTTTTAAGCACGATTCCCAAGGACTTGAGTGTTCTTTAGATGAAATCGGACAAGGGATATATATATATATATATATATATATATATATATATATATATATATATATATATATATATAGATAGATAGATAGGTGGATATACATACTTTATTTAAGGGGTTCTTTAATGTTAATAATTGTCAAAAAATGTATATATTTGTTTACTATATAAGCAAAGAATATTTAGTATTGGGTTCAGTACTAATAATTAAGAAAACAATATTCATTGAGTTTTAAAAAATCCACTATATATTAAACTGCGACTGTGTTAATATGACTGTATAAATTTGCTTTGAATCATAATTCATTTGAAATCACACATAACATCACGTTCTATATGTGTTTTTTTTTGTGTGTTTTTTTAGTATTTTCACTTTATCCTTTCGTTGATCTTTTTCGTGGTAGTATAAATAATAAATTATAGTATAAAAAATCAAAGGCGTATCTTTTCCTACATACACTTTTACAGCTATGTCTCGTTTCATGTCGATTTTCGTGTTTTTCTTCTTTCTTTTTTAACAACTTTCCTCACTTTCTACATGATGTGTAGTAAGGACAAAGATGCAGAACATCGTCATTATTTTAGTTTTTTGTTATGTTTTGATTTATATGAAATTTTCAGAACTAGAGACTTTTTCACAAAACTCGTTTTCGGTGACCGAATTCGTATTATTCGTTGCTGAAATACCTGTCTTCGTTTTAATGAATCCTGTTTAAATAAAATAAATATTAATTTTGCTGATGATAGAACCTTTAAAGTTAATCATAATCTCTCCTCCTCCTCAGTATTCACCCAGTCAGCCGGCGTACCTCAAGGTAGTATCCTAGGTCCAATCCTCTACACGGTGTATACAGCTGACATCCCTATCCATCCAAGCACTGTCCTCTTACTTACGCTGATGACACTTGCGTGCTATCCGTGAATAATGATCCTATTGTTGCTTCCCAATTCCTTCAGAACCATGTATCCGCCATTGCAGAATGGTGTTACAATCAAAATAAATCCTAATAAATCCCACTAAATCACCTTCACTCTACGCCGTAAACCTATGACTTCCTGTCCAGTTGTCTCCTTTAATCATACCCCACTCATCACTGTAGAACAAATAAGATACCTTGGACTTCATCTTGACAAACGTCTTACGTGGAATCCTCATACTAGACTTAAACGACAAGAAACTGCTCTTAGATATCGACTATTAAAACAGTTACTTGACAAACGATCAAAACTCCCTCTATACTTCAAAAAACTCATTTACACAACCATTATTAGACCTATCTGGACTTATGGCATAGAGCTATGGGGCTCCACTAAACCATCGAATTCCTCCCGCATCCAATCCTTGCAATCCAAAATCCTTCGACAAATCCTTGACGCTCCGTACTTTGTTACCAACAAACTCATTCATAGAGACCTGAATATCCCACTCGTTGCAGAAATGGCCCAAAAAAGATACTCCTCCTTTTATTCCAAATTACCCGCCCATACAAACCCGCTTGTCCGTATCCTCTCATCGGTATATATTCCCGATAATCTTCCGAGGCGTCTGAAAAGACGGTGGCCTCGAGAACTGCTTACCAAATAAACTCTGAAGTAAAAAAACCACTGGGTAGATTCTTCTCAAGACTTTTCCTAGCCAATGTTCTGTAAATAGCTCATTTACTTGTACTGTGTACAGTTGTAAATATCAATAAAAGAATTTAAAAAAATAATTTGCTGATTAAAAATTATTATTGAGATTGAAACGTCAACAGCAATTAATACAACAGACAAACATTTTTTATTGTTTTTTTACTCTGTATATTTATGTATTTTATTTTATTTTTTTATTTTCATGTAATTCGACTTTATCATTATTTGTTGTAAATACTGTTTGAATGTGATATCATATCACTATTGTTATTGTTCACCATGAAACACATTGTAATAAAGCTCAGTAAATATCTAAAAAATAAAAAAACAACAAGCGTTTTGTCAAATACACTTGCAAAGCCTAGTTTTATATGGATTTTTAGAACTTTTTTAACCACAGGTTAGACGTTTTATTTCAATCAAATTTTGTTAGAAATATCCTTAGAATAATTTTAGTTTCTGGTTTTGTTTTGATATTTACAAAATAGTCAGAGTCAAATAAAAGTAACAAGGAAAATATTTTTGTTTTTAATTTCAGACTTTATTTATCTTAAAAAATGATTACCTATGGCTTTAAATTCATCAAATTAATATAAAATAGGTAATTCGAAATGGATATAACGTAATATGTAATAAATAAATTTAGTATAAATTTAGTAATAAAGTTAGTACTAGAACTAAACAGCACCAAAGTAATTGTCACAACAGTAAAAATATAAATACAACTGCTTTATCACAACATAGCATACATTTGAAACATAAGTTTGATCTCAATAGACCACAAATTTTGGAAATAGTCAAAAATAAACAAAATAGAAAAACCATAGAGGCTATATATATATCAATAAAAATATAGATAAAACCGTGAATTTTAAAAACTGACTCAAGACATTTAAGTTACCACTACTCTGATTTAATTAAAAAATTAAAAATATAATATAAATAATTAATAATAAATGTTTAAAGAATTTCACATTATGAAATAATAATAACCATATACAAGTTAAAAATTGGTCTAATCCTTAATCCAGTTGAGGACAAAGATCTGAGCAATACTCTTGCTCAGATCTGATGTATTTAGATATTGACTTCGTTTTTACTTTTTTACCTGTCAATGTGTGATTAATGAAAATGTTTAGTATTACAGAATATATAACGAGGTAACTTTATAATATTTATTTATTTATTTAACTAAGTGCTATGTAACATTGTTAAATTTTTGCTTTTAATGCCTCCTTATGATTTTAAAATTTGTTATTTAATAGTTTAAACAAATTTTTGTTATCAACTGACACCTAATTTATAAATTTTTTTAAACTATTCACTTCATTATAGTGATTTTTAATGTGATGGTAAATTGCGTAATATAATTTTTTGTAGACTTCTGAAGATGGGAGAATATCCCGAAACGTCATGAAATAAAATAATGAGTATTAATGGAAGAATTATTCAGCCCAAGATCAACCTTAGTAATAAATAAAATTGTAGATAGACATTTACTGATACTATTTACTATTGCTACGGAGAGTTAGGCTGTTGTGCTTTTTTTTTTTTTTTTATTTATACGTTAATAATTAATGTAGCTTTTATGAATAAGAATCTTATTGTTATAGTTGTGATGGTTGCATCAAAATAAAAATAAAGAACTCAATACGGAATGCCATAACTGGAAATTAAAATAAACCGTTATATTTCCTAATCAAACTGATAAAATGATGGGTGCTGATCTTCTGCCCTATGAAATGATTTCCGTAAAGCAAAAACGCAAATAGACTTTATTGCATACATTCACGAAGTAATTTCTGATCATCTCTGCAATAATGAGAAGCGTGTCTAGTAACGACTACTGCATCTTCAGTAACCGTTATATTACTAATAGGATTTCTTGGTTATTGTGTTCCTTCAAATATAAATAGAAAACAGATACAAAACGAACATCCGTATAGCTAAATGATAAGAATTATATACCAATACCGATCTTATATTTAAGGTACATGCTGTGATTACGATAAATTTCACAAATACTTAGAAAAATCTGGTGCGGGCAACACACGACTTTCACTTACCTCCATTTTTAAAATCAATGACAGAATTTTCAAATACAGTTAGAGATATAAATACGTGAAACTATTAAAGAATTAATTAAATTTAATTTATATAGAAACATGTGTTTTATTAAAAAATCTATTATATTATTATCTAAAATAATTAGTAAGTTTTATCTTCTTTTCATCACTCTACTAACTTTTAAAAGCTTGTGTATGAGATAATATTTTTTCTATAATCTTTAGCTTTCCAACGGTATATCATACATGTATATTACTGATCTTATGTTCAAAAACGAAAAATTGCATTAAAAAAAATATTTTTTCTGTTTTCTCCTTTAGTTGTGTATCGAATATATTCAATTTATATATTTACCTGTTTTTCATCAGCATTAACAAGATAATATAGTTATTTTTATCGAATCAACAAAATTAAAGGTACTTTAGAGGAAGAAAATTTAAAATATCGGTATTTAAGCCCTGTGAGACTATTTTTATCAGAATGAAACCTATATGATATTAAAGCCCATTTAATTTTACATTGATATAGCAAGTTTAATCAAAATCGTCGGAACTGTTTTAAATAAAATCGAAAAAAGGTGCAAAATGCATGGTATAAAGTGGCTCTTCTGGTAAGCTCATTTTGATGAAAAAGGTTTTGTAAAGTCTCGGGCGTATATTTGTCTTAAATATGAAATTTCAGTTTCATAGGACTTACCGTTTCCACCCGGGAGTTACCACACACACAGACCTTTTTGGGGGACTTGGTTATTTGAACTCAGGGACCCTGAAATGTGTATTTTCGTTGAAAACTGGAATTCGAAAATTTTCACGATCGCAATACTTTCCCTTACTATATATAGTAAGTGAAAGTAAAATATGTAACACAAACAGTAAAGGAACAGGCTAAATAATACAAAACATTTTTATCTACAATCTTAAGTGCTCAGAAACTGTTTTTAGACTAATTGAATCAATCTGAAATACTATTCGATGATTTAAAAAATTGTGAAGCAAATCTTCTGCAACAAATATATATATTTTTCTTCTAAAGGATCGTTCTTGCAGAAAGATGTTCTTATGAAATATATTGTTATTTTCAGAAAGAACAAAAAAAATAAAATAAATAAATAAAAAAAAACCTCTAACATTATTTATTTAATTCCAATCCTATTCCGATAATTGTAAGGGAAAAAAAAACATTCTGTCTAATGGTAGTTGATAGGTATTGAAAGAAATTTATTATAATAGGTTAAATGAAGAAATATATAATTATAAGTTGTGGTAACATGGCAGGCATAAGCTTATCTTAAATATTAAATTTTAGTTTCGTATAACTTATCGTTTTGGAGCTAGACTCACCAAATACATCTTTTTGCAGAACTAATTAGACTAAAATGTGTGTTTCGGTTGTGAAAACCCGGATTACAAGGTATTCATAATCGCAATAATTTCCCTTATATATATCATAAATAAGTAAGGAAAAGTGATTAATATTAATTTTTTTTTTTCTTAATCACAGACAACTGTTTGACTTTCTGAAATAAGCTTTATATATATATTATATATATATATATATATATATATATATATATATATATATATATATATATATATATATATATATTCTATGTATTTCATTTTGTTATGATATCGTATCTTTTTGAGATATTTAATGCTTATGTAAAATGCAGAAACTTAATAATTTAGTATGAATATAACATGATATTACATATAGTGTGCCTGATTAATAGGCAGGGAAAATGTAAATAATAATTAATAGAATAGAATAGAAAAAAAAAATTATTCTGGGACTTTGTCCTTTAAGAATAACATGAAATGTACAAGTAAAGGTAGCACATCTGGCCAGATGACATTAAATAGACCTTAGATGACATTAAATATTAAATTATGTACATAGGTAAAAGAGGTAGAAAAAGAATGGTATATATATATATATATATATATATATATATATATATATATATAATATATATATATATATATATATATACCAAACATGTGTTTGGTTCTTAACAACTACTTCTCCTTCTTAATTTCAATTATTGACGTTTCGATCTCCCGGCAGAAAAATAGGATCCTTTTCAAAACTGCAAGTGTATATAAATAAATATTGGTTACATTTTTTTTTTTTTTTTTTTTTTTTTTAATATTTCTCTTAATACAGTTGTCAATAAACACATCTTACCAAAAATTAAAAAAAAAAAAAATTCTGGGGGATCGAAACGTCGATAAACCAAATTAAGAAGAAGAAGTAATTGTTAAAGAACTAACACCCGATAAAGTTTAGACAAAATTATAATGTAAAAAGGTCGTTGATTTAAATTGTTGTATAAATATACACATACACACATATATATTTATTGTTTCTTTACTTCCTAGTTTTATATTCAAGGAAATAAATGTATATTTCCTGTTGAAAGCCTAAACAATGCAGGCTATTTAACGATAGTTTGCGCTGAAGCTGGTACGTGTTACGTATAAATTAGGCGTTGGGATGAACACAGGAAACATCTCAAAGAGGAAGTCGCACATGGCATAGATTTATGGTTTGTCACGAACACGTCTTGAGAGAGACGCGTTTCTCGATCAAGCCAGCATCATTAAGGTCATTAATATATGTATGTATTTATGTATTCGGATGGAAAGGTACGATGCCTTGAACAACCGTTACCATCTAATTAACAGTTTAAAATAGAAAAAAAAAGTCATTATACTGTGAAAAAATGATTTTCTCTTTTCACTTATGAAATTTGAATATATATATATATATATATATATATATATATATATATATATATATATATATATACTTATGAGTTTGGTACCGAATAAACTAATTATACCAATAATAACAACATAGGAAAGTTGACGATGGAAAAATAATTGTCAGGAAGCCTGAAGCAAGAAACCACGGAACGATATTCACTCTGCGGTTGTGAATTACCGGAGTGCTTCAACTATCCAGTTTCTTCATCCACTTTTCTGCAGCAGTTGGTTTTCATCACTCCATTTTTTTTTTTTTTTAATTTTTCTTCCCTATATATGAAATATATACTAAGGTATAGTATCGAATTCCAGTTTTTAACGAAAATACTCGTATTAGGGTACCCTTATTCCAAACAACCAAGTCGCACGGAAAGGTCTGTATGTATGTCGGATATGCCTGCGTTGTTCCAGAAATATTTTCAACAATATAAAAAAAAACAAAGAGGGCCATTCTATATCATGCATTTTGTACTTTTTTTATGATTTTCTCAAAAAAAAAAAAAAAAAAAAAGAAAAAGAAAACCCAAACGATTTTTATTTAACTCGATATGTCAGTATTCAATTTAATGGGATTTAATATCATGTAGGCTTCTTTCTGATTAAAATAGTCTGACAGGGCTTAATTGTCGATATTTTAAATTTTCCTGATTCTTCATTCCCTTTATTTTTTTAAATTTTAGAAAAAAAAAAACTATTTCATTATGTTGAAATATTTTATTTTATTTCATTTTTGTGCATTGATAAAAAACTAGTATACAATTTAAACGAAATTTATGACCAACTGGAACAGAAAAAGGGCTCCAAATATTTGTTTCCCGAATATAAGTGTAGTAATACATATATTCAAAATTGCCGAACCAGAATAGCTACATGCATTTTGCACCTTATTATGATTTTCTCAAAAACGGCTAAAACAATTTTGATTAAACTCGCTATATCGATGTAAAATTTATTGAACTTTAATTTTATGCGAATTTCATTCTGATTGAAATAGTCTGACGAGGCTGAAAGCCATTTTTTTTTTAAATTTTCTTCCTCTAAAGTACTTTTAATTTTGTAGATCCAAAAACATTATTCCTGTCATCTTGTAGCATTGATAATTTTTTTTTTAATACGATTTTAGAGTTTAAATTAATTAAACCTTGCAATTTCAATGTCAATTTTGATGGAATTTAATATAGTGCAGGTTTAATTGTGGAATAGTCGGACAGGACTTAAATGCCGATAATTTTTTTATTTTATTTTTTGTAGATTTGATAAAAATAAGCATATCGTCTAACTAGTATTGATAAAAACGTCTAAATATACATCTTGAACGAATTTGATCACAAAATAAAGAAGGAAAGGCAAATATTTTTTTAGGTATTTTTTTTTTCCATACACAAGAATACTAATCTAATATACACGGTTGTGGAAGGTAATGTAAATTGACGAATAGGGCTTAAACTTAGGTGATTGTTTTACATAACAACGTTATACTGTTATATTATTAAATTTAAAACACATGTTTCCAACGAAACTGGATGTGTCTCTTTGAACTCTAACTTTATTTGATAGTTCTTAAATCAATTTTAAGAATGGAGGTAGGTGAAAGTCGTGTGTTACCCGCATTAGATTTTTACTGCGTGTCAGAGACTAAAGGCTTCATTTTTGGATTTTTTCAATAGCATATTAAAACCTAACATCTCATCCATCGGTATATTGCGTATACGAATGGTTTAATTTTTTTATACTCAATGTGTACACCGGCAGGTATGCCTTCTTCATCGCACATTAACGTATTACATACCATGCATGGCATTTAATTCAACTCATCAATATTTCTTTAATATCTTCCTCAACTTGTTAACGCTCTACTTGCTACAGGTCACTACGCACTGCGTAAGTTTCTAATGATTGCAGTAATTTGGCAAATATTAACGACCCACTTTTCTTAGCATTATTAACAGCGAGATGGGAAAAGTTAATTGGTGGGATAACAATCAGTTTTTTATGAGAAAATATTTCCACCCAACCTTTCGTATTTTCCTTGTTTCCAAATATGATTATATATTATATAGAGCAGAAAAGTTTCTTCTTAAATTACATGTTAAAAATTTAATTTTTGTGAATCAAAGCCTTAAAATTCAATAATAAAATATATGAATATTTGTATATCGAAATCTTGGATAGATTTTAAAAAAGAGAATGGATCGTTCCTAGAGCACGCAACACACAACATTAACTTACCTCCGTTGTCCAAATCAATTAAGAACCTTTCAAACAAAGTTAGAGGTTAAAAAAGGATAAAGAATTAGATTGAGTTTTGATTGAAACATTTATTGTAAATTAAATAATCTCAATACCTATCCAGCACCACTCATCCATACAACCCTCCACGAAGGTTGAAACGGCAGTGTCCCCGAGACTTTTCTTAAATACTTATGCTGGAGTTTTGACAACAGTCGCGACTGAGAGGGAGGCGCTGGGATCCCTCGGATTCTGCTTGTCCTTCCACAAGTCAAAGGAGAAGCTCCGTCCAGGGTTCCCCAGCAGATTGTAAATATTGTACATAGGTATAAGTTTGTTCATGTTTTATTTATTTATAATTTTTGTATTATATCCCTTTATTTCTCGGGATCCCTTTGGATCTCGGGAGCTTGGGCTTGAACGGTGAGCATTGGACGAGTCTGTGTAGGCGGAATTTGGTGGTATCGGCTTCGAACCTTCGGGTTCGCTAAGCCTATTATTATTATTATTACTATTATCCCTTTATTTATTTATTTTAATGGTATGTAATTTGACTTTTCTATTGTTTATACTATAAATATTGTATGGATGTTATGTGAGGTATGAGCCCAATTTTATTGTCCATTGAGACAAATTGTAATATATCTAAACAAATGAATAATAATAATAATAATAGGCTTAGCGAACCGAAGGTTCGATGCCGATACCACCAAATTCCGCCTACACAGACTCCTAAACAAATGAATAAAAAAAAATAAATAACCTAACACAAGAAATCATAATCTATAACAATCACTTACAGGGAGGAGATATCAAATGTGCTTCATCGACTTAGATGATATTATTTTACGTAAAATAAGGCATTAAACCGTTCGAGTCTGCAAAATATTAGTAGCCAACGCTCCAAATATTTTGCAGAGTCGAACTGTTTAATGTATAGTTTTACTTTAAATAATTTTACCAAAATCAGTGAAACATATTTGGGATTCCCTCTGAAATGACCAGGTCCCGCGAAAAGGTCTGTGTGTGGTAAGTCTAGCACGAAAACGAAAAGTATTTTCTTAGATTAATTATTATTAAGGATATCCTATTAATACATACAGATAAAAATTTTTCTTGCACCAGAAGATGGCATTATAGCCGAAACGTTTTGCATTATAATAAAATAAAACAGTGGTAAAGTATAGTTATTAGCCTCTAATTTTGTATTAAGCTTTGACCTTCACCTTAAATAATCTACACCTTATTAAATCACTTTAATTATTATAACAATTAAAATTAATTTGAAAAGATGTGAAAATACAACATGAAAAAAAGAAGAAGAAAGTTTTATAGTATCATGAACACATTGATTGACAACAAATTGATGTACTGATTATTTTCTCATCCAAAGGAATTTTTTTTTTTAATGTATTAATGGATTATAGTCCCATGTAAAAGAAAATATTCCGAAATAAAATATTATAGATAATGACTATGAACTTAAACAATTGACTTGAAGCTACTATTCGCGTGTTCACTTAAAGTTCCGGGCTGTGCAGCCACCATGACCCATTAGACTCATTTAGGCTAATAACTCTACTTTCCATCGCTGTAATGCCATTATTCAACAGTCTTCACCTTATGTTCTCTTATTTACGTTAAAGGGTAAAGATTAACTTATTGAATAATTGAAAAATCTTGTGCGCCCAGCACACGACTTTATTTACCTCCGTTGTTGAAATCAATTAAGGAATTTTTAAATACAGTTGGAGATGAAAATTAATTGTTAAATAATTAATTAGGTTTATTTTAAATAGAATCATGTGTTTTATTAAATAATCTATTTTATTATTATCTACGACAACCAGTTAGTTATATCGGCTTATCATCACTTCCATTACCCTTTACAACTTTGTGTATGTTTTTTTCCAAAATGTTTAGCTTTCCAAAAGTATATTGTACATCTCGGTTATTAGTGTCACATTTATTTAACACGCGCATAGTTACTGTGGCTAATCAGAAATTAAAAATTAACATTAAAGAATTGTCAAATACGCTCAGAGATAAAAGGGAGTAAGACAAATAAAGGATTATTTAAATCGATTTTCTATAGAACCACGTGTTTTATTAAAAAATCTATAATATTATTATCTAAAAAATTAGTTACATCGGCATTTCTTGACTCTTTATCAACTTTTTTAAGCTTGTGGATGAAATAATATTTTTTCTTAAATCTTTATCTTTCGAACGGTATATTATACCTGTATATTACTGTTATAATATTTAAAATATAATTTTACTATTTTCTCCTATGATTTTTGAAGTATAGTGCTTTTAATATTATCGAAAATTGTGTTGATGAATCCTGAATTTGGAATAAGTTGAGTGGTTAATTATCTCTAAAATTTGAGAAATTATAAGCTCTGTGTTTTTTTTTTTAACTATCGTCTTAGGTAATATCGTGACTATTGCTAATGATAGAAAAGGAATAACTAAAATCCTGAAACTTTCATTTATTGAAAGGAGACAGTGAGAAATAAACGGTATAGAAAATTCCATTAAGGTCCATTGCTTAGCATTGAATTTTTTTTCAGAAAAGAAACCGAATTTCTAGAGAGTATGTCAGTGACCATGCTTCACACATCATTTTTTTTTTTTTTTTCAGTCTCATTCAAGGATGTGTTACGACTAACAAGACGAAAAACAAGAAGAGTACCGTATCGGCCTAACGTGTAATAATAAGAAAAAGTGTTGATAATCAACTCATTTTTTTCTTCTTTAATTTTACTTTTCTTTTTTTTAAAGTATTTTTTAATTTAACATAAAATTAAATTAAAAAATAAAACATAAAGCAAAACACACGACTTCGATCGATTTGAAAAATTTCGAATTAAGATGGAGTAGAAAAAAAAACAAAAACAACAATAGGTATCGAAGGAAACATATGTTTTAGACTAATTAATCTAACAACAATTATTATAAACATTTTTACACATCGCGTGTAAAAATATCAAAGCGTTCTTATACACACTATAGAAATGAATAAGATGTGAGGTTTTAATAAGTTATTGAAAGAATCCAAATATAAAGCCTTTAGTCTCCGATACACTAGTAAAAATCTAATGAGGGTAACACACGACATTCACTTACGACCGCTGTTAAAATCGATTTAACAACTATTATATTAGAGTTTAAAAAATCTTGAGGAATTACGTCCAGTTAAATAAGAAATTAGAAAAAGTTAAAACATTCAAAAACCGCCAACACAAAAAAAAAAAAAAAAAAAAATCTGGTGCGAGGAACACACGAATTTCACTTACCTCGACTGTTAAAATCAATTCAAAAACTATTAGATATACTTTAATTTGAAAAATATTTTAAGTTGATTTTAATAAAAGGCTTATTAATTTTCGCTGTTATATATGATTTAGATTAAATAATATAACTATATTAAATTGTTAATCAGCAATATTTGTATTCCTTATTCGCCACTTTATAATACCTTTCACAACTTTGTGTATAAGATAAAATTTTAGGTTCACATTATTCAAGAAAACAAGATTTATAGGTGATTTCATTTCAATTTTTATTAAGTATTATTACAATCTGTCTCAATTTGGACATTAATAATAGAGGTAAAAAATAACATATATACTACATTCATACAATATTTTCACATAAATAAAATTACAATAAAATATATATACAATAATAAATCAATAAAATGGTAACAAAGTCTATAAATCACTCATACCTATATACAGGTCACACATGCATCACATTGAGTGGAGAATCTAGCCAGTGCTAGAACTCCAATATATACATATTTACAAGAGGTCGCGAGGCCACTGCCGTTTCAACCTTCTAGGTGGGTTGTATGGATGAGTGGAGCTGGAATTTGGAAAATTTGGATGAAATTAGGTCTGAAATAAATGGAACATAAAGGTCGTGGTGCAAGGTATAGTTTGAGACATAATAAGGAGCATTTACTATCGTTCGGAGGACTTTGGATTGAAAGGATTGAATGAGTTTGATGTTAGAACGTTTAGCTGTCCCCCACAGTTCAAGTCCGTAGGTCCAGATAGGCTTCAGTATTGTCTTGTATATTAATAATTTGTTGTCAACTGTAAGTTCAGATTTTATGTTGAGTAGTCGGTATAACTGTCCGAATCGTCGGTTGAGTTCTTGTCTTTTAAGTCTTGTATGTGGGTTCCACGTCAATCTTTTGTCTAATAGTACCCCAAGATACCGGACTGTATCTGAGGGAGGAATTGGTAATGAGTTGAAATAAACTGGCGGACAGGATTTTCGTCTAAGAGTGAATGTTACATGTTTAAATTTGGCTTCGTTCATTATAGGTGATTGAAGATTAATTTTCGTTCCAATGTATATTTAATATTTATATTTCCGATTAGGATCAATGCGATTTTTAAATGGAGCAATCGTACAAGTTTCTTACCCTTTCTGATTATAAATAAAACATTATTTGTTTCCATCTATTATTTATTTCCATACTTCTATTAAAAAGTATAAATTTACTTAGGTTTTATTAGTTAGGTTACTTTTTCTTAATTTATAGTATCCAGAAGCAGTATACACCTCACGGTATACATCTCGCTATGTCTTACGATTTCAAAGTTCATTGTAACTTCCCTGGCTTCGTAAACGAAATTTGTCGCTTTAGCATTTCATATTTAAGTCTTGTTGAACTTAAATCATACATAGCTGGAAGATATGGCGTACAGGACTTTTTTTTGTATTGGAAAGGTAATGTGTGCTTCCTATTAATTTTTCATTGACATCTTTGGTGCAACGGATTCTTGCTATACTGCAGACGTTGATTTAAAAAAGGTACTATGTCCACTTGAAATTTTTTTACGGGAAATGAAAAACTCTCTCATTTATTTATTATTGGATCATTTTACTTCCTTCTTTTTACTTTGACTTAACTATATATGAAATATATAGTAGGGAAAAGTATATTGTTCGTGAAAATTTACACATATGGGTAATGCGAAGAATTTTCCATGGTTTAAATGTAAACCACAATAAGGATATATTTACTTCTTAGTGAATTTCTCAATATAGGTCCAAACCTATTTTACAGCTACCAATTTTGATTTTATCAATTCAGAAAGCACGTTCACTGCAAATTATACGACAACTGTTACAAGTTTACACGTGTTGCAAGTTTATCAGGGACAGCTATAAGGTCGTTATGCTTACGGCTATTATTTTGGTATGTGAGATAAATTCCTGCTTTTCATTTACTGTTTCATTCTTTCATTCATGTCAATGTTGGATTTATTAAACTTTATTATTTAATTAAACGGTATTTCCTCCTTTAGTTGAATATGAAATTCGTTTAACGTGTATATTTAGCCAGTTTTTTTTTTTTTTTTTCGATGCTAATCAGATAATTTAATTTTTTTTTCAGATCAACAAAATGGAAGGTACTTTAATTTAAATTCCATTAAATATTACATCGATAGAGCGAGTTTAATAAAAAGCATAAGTGCCGTATTTGACAAAATCGTAAAAAGGTGCAAAATGCATGGCATAAATTGGCTCTTCTGTTTTGCCGATTATGATGAAAAAGACGCTGTAAAATCATAGGTCTATATTTATCTCAAATATGAAATTTCAGTTTCTTACGACTTTTCGTTTTTCGTGCTAGACTTACTAGACTTTTTAGAATCCCAAATATGTTACAGCGATTTGATAAAATTATTTTAGGTATAACTAGACATTAAACTATTATACCCTGAAAAATATTAGGGGCCAACGCTCTCCAGGAGTCGCGTAAAACATCGGAAAGCTGCGAGCTAAAAACACATGTTATTTAATAACTCTGGTTCTAGTGAAAGTAGAAGAATAACTTTACTGTCAATATTACCCTATTTGAAAGCGGAATAATTGAAAAAATAAGCCATTAAAATATTTTGAATTTAATGCTTAGTAATAACCCTAGAAATATAAATAATATCGTCAAAACAGTACTTTTAATAAGGTTTTTAAAAACCTCGCTCATAAAAAGGGATCTTAATCTTAGCACAGTTTTTAGGAAACCTTATTAAAAGTTTTGATAGATTATTTATATTTTTAGGGTCATTATGGAGCAAAAGTTCATATTTTAGTGGCTTAATTTTTTAATTGTTCCGCTTTGAAATAGGGTAATATTGACATTAAACTTATTCTTCTACTTTCACTATAACCAGAGATATTTAATAACGAGTTCTTCGCGCGCAAACTTACCGATTTTCTTACGTGACTCCTGAGGAGCGTCGGCCCTCAATATTTTGCAGAGTCAAATGCATAGTTTTGCCTAAAATAATTTTATAAAAATCTGCGAGACAATTTGGGATCTTTTCCTTGTTAGTATATTTCCATTGAAAACTCGAATTAAAATTTGTTTACTTACTACAATATACTTTGTATATTTGTAAGTAAAATTAAAAACGACTATTGCTGGATTTAGAGGGAATAAGGAAAAAAAAAAAGGAATTTAATGAGGAAAAATAGAACTATTGATTGAATTGAAAATGAAATATATTCTATTGAAGCAATATCACTGGTTAGCTTTTCATAAAACTTTATCAATATCATTGTATTGTCTACATTTACTCGTTTTTTTTTTTTTTGTTTTGTTTTTTATGTTCAGTTGTAAATATTGCTACGGTCAAGACAATGACGGGTGGACCACGCCTGGAGGGGTCCGGATGGGGCTAGAGACTTCTGGACCTGGACGGTCCTCGAAGTACCTAGGTAGGGGCCACCTGCCCGCCGAAATATTCGGTGGTGGTACAAATACCGATCCACTACGCCTGGGTCAGGCAGTCTTGATCTTGCTCAAGTGGATGTATCAGTGAACAGTGACAGTGAACAATTCGTGACAGTGTGACAGTGTAGTGAAACTGTGTGTCAATATTGTGATAATCGGTCGGTGGGAAATTAGAAGACTGTAGTTTATATATAATTTATAGTTGTAAGTTTTAGAATAAGTCTAGTGGATTGTATAAATTTACGTAAGTAGTTTTTTTTTGTTAGGAATACCTCATTTTATATGTATACTATTTAGTAGTTAAGCTAGTAATTCAATTATTATTGTAACTATAGTGGTTAGTAATCCCTTTGTATTTGTACATTCTGTATTTAATAAATATTTGTAATTTGTAAACTGGAGTAGTTCATTTCTCACACTGCCGTAGCCCGTAACAATATCAATAAAAAAAAAATAAATAAAGATATGCTTTTGACTTTAATGTAATATAATATACGTTCATTTGTTAAGATATGTGAAGAATGAAGAGCCACTAGGAATTGGGATATCATACTTTCCCATTTTCTCAGGCTGTCTAGTCTAATTTTCCTACGTCCGGCAGATTCGGTGTCCGTACTCGATAGCCGTAAAGAACTTGCGGACTAGGAAATCAGTTGTCTTTTCTTTTCCTTTTCATTTTTTTTTTTTTTTTAATTTCGTTTGTTCAGCGGAGGAGAACAACCATCGGCGTTATCACTTTCACCTGAAAGTTGTTTAAGTGGTGAAGTCACCTGGAATTTCCACATTCGGCCATGACCGGAGAATCTCGCTCGTTAGTGTTTGTTTAGAGGGCCTTACGCATATCATTACGCATCTATCTCGCCTGGAAAAGGACTGGCAGTATTCGACGTCATTACACCGCTGTATTTATTTACGTAATTAATTGCAGATGTTCCTGGTTTACATGGTCGTAAAGAGGGATGTTTTAAGTTCTTTAGCCAAAGACGTAATTTAAGTATCGACTGTAAACTGTGTAGCTCATCACATTCTTACAGCCGTTTTAACAGGCATTTACCTAACTTTTTATTAACAGTTTTAAGACAAAATAATTAAGAAAAACCGGGTTAGATCTTAAAATGAAGTAAGTGCAATATCCCACGTACATTTCCTCATGAAAGTGTACTAGGGGATATATATTATAACTGCCTCGAAGATAAAAAGGACAGTTGTGAACAGCATACAGTTTTTGAAAAGGAAGAATGGGATATCGCAAATATAGAACATTAATAAGAACTTGTTTGAAAGAAATGCTTTATTTTCTGGCAATGCTGCCCAAATACATCGGGTTGCTTGTTATACAGGATACTATTAGTTATTGTTATATATATATATATTGTATATATATATATATTAATATATATATATATTTATATATATGATATGTGTGTATATGCGTGAGTAATATACACACATAAATTAACCAATAAATTTAATTAGTAAAAATTATGTTCCTTCGGTCTATTGGCCAGACATGCTGTATACTTAAACTGTACAAAGCTGTTATTCTTAGGGGACCCGGTCTCAGAATAAAAATTATTTTCTATTTCTATTTCTATTGTAATAAATTCCATACTGGACATATTACAAATACATTTTTTGGTTGTTTATTCTTACCTATTCTAAAACTTAACTTATATAATTTACATTTTCCTTAATTCCTATATTTTAAAATTATTTATTTCGCATTATTTTTAACTACGTTTAAAAGCATAATGAACTCATTTGGTGTGAACATATCAATATAAATAAACAGAAATTGTAGTTTGTAGAAAATAAGCAGATAATAGATGAGGAGTGTCTAAAAGCTTACTTTTTTGTCAATCTCACAAGCCCTGTCTTGCGCCTTTTTGTTAACTACGTGCTCTGTACTAGCCCTCTTTTTAAATACCCTATTAAAATTACTTTTCTTAAAATTATTATTATATTTGGCTATAAAGTACTTCATCGACATTTTTATACTTTTTTATTTTTCTGAAGTTTCGAATTCCCAATTTTCTCTTTGTTACTTATCAGTATGAACTATCGAGAAAATTAAAACAGTAGAAAAAATCTTGTTTTTTCACTAAAACGTCCTTTGTATATTTTTTTCTCTCACTCCATATATTGACGAAAAATATACAAATATAGCTATTAACTAATAAACATGAACAATACAAAAAATAATTAAAACCTTTTGCCCCAGGAATTCTAAGTTTTACGAACTTCTAATGGGCCAGAAAAGACTGGCAACATCCGAATAAAAAATAAAAAAAAAGTATGAAAAAATAAGCAACACATGCAAAAGTAACCTTACCCGCGTTCGGCTTCCTATGAGTAATTAGGTAAAGTAATTTGAAAAATACGGAGGACGTAGTTAGCAAAAAGGTGCTAGATAAGGCTCGTTACAGCGACAAAAAGATCAACTTCTAGACACTCCAAAACTACACACTCGTATTAAGTTTTTATAAATGTTATATATTTGCGATATCCTAGTTTTCCTTTTCAAAAACTATATACTTTAAAAAAAAAAAAAAAAAATAATATATATATATATATATATATATATATATATATATATATATATATATATATATATATATAATAACCATATAACCCCATATTTCCAGACGAATTATAAGCACTCTAATTTTTTTTCATCGCTCCCGGCATCTTATCCCTCTTCCCACCCGTAAGCTTCTCATTAATATTTCCCCACTTCGATTATTGCTGTGTGGTATATGGTGGCCTCTCGAGTGTACTCGAGGACTGACAAAAGCTTATCATGGTTCATCTTCGGTACCTGTAAGAGGTCTCCAGAGACCCACTTTTACAGCGAGTTGAAGTGATTCCTACCATCCATACGTAGGCAATACTTCCACGGTAAATACCTTTACCAAATCATAAACTCCCAATACCCTTCATATATTCACAGTATGCTACTATTCAAATCCTCAGTACACTCACTTGAAACTAGATCACGCCATTCCTAATCACAGAACTAAAGCTTTTGATAATTCCTTTTGTATCCGCTCAGCAGTCCTATGGAATTCCTTACCAACTCATATTCGCTATGTTTCTTCCCTCATTCAAATCTCATCTAGCGACCCAAACAGACGCACACCAAATGTGAAAATTACAAATCTATTATCCTACTTTTAATGTAAGACATGATTATTTATTTTACTTAAATACTAGCGTTATGGAATTATTCATATATTTTAAAAATCGTTTAGCTCTTGTATGTTATTGGAGATTTTTTCTTTTCCACTTTCATTCCCTTTTTGTTTGTTTATATTTCATATCTGTTGTACATATTCATGTAAATCGTTCTTTTTTTTTGTTTTTTTTAAAACATTTGTGAATAAAAATTAACATTATTGGTCTTTCGGCCAGACATTTATATGAAAGTATAAATATACTGAACAAAATTGTTATTCTTAAGGGATATAGTCCCAGAATAAAGATACTATTATTATTATTACTTTTCACAACAGTACTTTTTATTTTAATTATAGGTGGAATAGTCAGGAATCAGTCATTTTTTTTTAAGTTTTTAATTTTGCCTAGAGACCAAAAACTATCTCAAAAAAAGAATTTATCAGCACCAATACACAATATCTACCCGTAACCCATTTTCCTCAAAATTATCCGAACACGCTATATCCCATGACCATCATTTTGATTTTGATAATCCTGAAATCCTAGCCACCGTACCTAACTACAAAAAGCGACTCCTCTCCGAAGCTATATATATCCATATGGAAAAAGATCGAGTACCCGTAAATCATAAAACTGACAAAGAGATTATCTCTCCCTCGTATGCTAACATCTTTCGTCTCCTTAAATTATAACTCTATCACTTTATTGTACAAATTGCTTGTGTAATGTATATTTTATTTATTTACTGTATATTTATCTTTTTGTTTATAACACCTCTGGTTCTTGTTTTTGTTATTTATTTATTGTATTTTATTTTTTATTATATACCTCATGGATCTTTTAAATACCTCAGATTCTAGTGTTTATAATTTTCTATTAAAAATGTTGAGCCTTATTGTACATACGGATATATTATTTTGTTTTTTCCATTATATAATTTCGTAAAACTTTTTACAACCAAAGATAAGCTGTAGTATTTACACTTAGAGGGGAAAACCTTTAGGGTTTTTACATGAACCCCTCCCCATACTACCTATGTTTATGGTTTTCCTCAGTTTATGCTTGGACATGGCTCAGTAATGGTACGTTTTATATATGTTTTTTTTTTGTTTTTTTTTACTTCTATATTAAAGTCTAAAGTTCTGCGAAATTTGTTATGCTTTTCATCATCAGATTATGTATCATATTATCATTATTTGTATCTATAATATTTAAGTATGTTGGTATATTTTCTGTTTTATTTCAAATGTAATCATTGTTACTACATTCAAAAGAAAATTTTCATTATCATATTGATATGTATCTCTTTTGTTCTGATGTTTGTAGCCCTGATGATGGCTCACAAGCTTGAGCCGAAACGTTGGCAAAATTAAAAACTTAAAAAAAAATGACTGATTCCTGTCTATTCCACCTATAATAGTTTCTACAGTCGACTATACATCCTCAATATAATTTTTAGTAGCATAAAAGTGACGTTAAATGAATAAGCAATCAATCCCAGCACACGTAGTCATAAGTGGTATGTTCCCTATTCCTTCCATTTCCCTATTCCTCATTTAAATCCATAACTAGTCATGACAAAAAGGAGAAATTTCAGAGTGCACTTACTACAGATTGCTTTAAAGATTTTCTTTTTTTTTCTGTTTTTTCCTTTGTATGCTATATAGAGTCCGATTAGAGTTTCCTATTAACAAGGAACATGTAAAAGTATGTCCTCTAAATTGACATGACACATAAGTAGGTTCTCAACTGGAAGTAGGAGACTATAACAGTTTATCTTTCACCATAGGCCGATCATGTTAAGAAAGAAAGAAAAATGGAATGTCGTTCACTAGCACATTCGAGCGACTTTTTTCAAACGTTTCGTGGAAGATCTTTTTCTTAGCAGGTTAGGAGTGAAAGCATACTCCTAAACAAGAAAATGCGAGACAAACAAAAACATTCAGAGAAAAAAAAAAAAAAATGACACGACGATTAATATTATCTCGCTGAAAACCAAATAAGAATAAATTTTCTTTTTTGTAAATGCAGAAGTGGAAAGTATCAGTGACTTTAAAATTGAAAAAAAAAAAGTAGGTACCATTTCTTTCGTGGAAAACTCCATCCACACTCTAACCCACTTGTTTCTATCCTGATAATCATTATAGGTGGAATAGTCAGGAATCAGTAATTTTTTGAAAAATTTTAATTTTGCCAACGTTTCGGCCCAAGCTTGTGAGCCATCATCAGGGCATTAATGAGCCATGTCCAAGCATAAACTGAAAAAGCAGTTTATGCTTGGACATGGCTCAGTAATGTTCTGATGATGGCTCACAAGCTTGGGCCGAAACGTTGGCAAAATTAAAAACTTTTCAAAAAATGACTGATTCCTGACTATTTCACCTATAATAGTTTCTACAGTTGACTATACATCCTCAATATTATCCTGATAATCCTTCGAAGCGTCTGAAAAAATGTTAGCTCCGAGACCTTCTGTTTTTTTTTTTATTTTGTTGGATGCTGCCAATAGGTTGTTTCTATACAAGTTGGTCATGTCATTATTTAATATTTTCCTCAAATTTACTTGATGTGTTCAATAATGCATTTGTAAATTTCAATAAATTTACAACACTTGCGCTGTGTAATAATTAGTTTTTTTAATTTCCTCAACCATAGTAGCTGTAGGGGATTTCTTTTTTATATAAGTCTTATTTGTTTTTATTTATTTATTTTATTTTTTTGCATATTTGTTAATAAAAATTAATTTTATTATGAATTCTCAACCAGTCATATAATATTAATATGTACTGTACAATATTGTTAATTCCTAAGGGTTTAACTTTTTTTTTACAAAATTGTTAAACTATTTATAAGAACATTTCTAACTGTTCTAAATACTTTTAACCTTTTGAACAGACTTATAATTTATTAAGTATAATATTTACTCACTGCTTTACGAATAATTCATAGTTAATAACTAAGACATCTCTTCATAACATTCATAAACAGTTCATTTTTCATTTAAAGTTACCTCCATTTACAATAACTGCCTCGGTTATGCAAAAAGTCTAGAATCATATTTTTTTTTTCTAAATTACGTAAAATCGGTTGATAGTTTCTTAACTGGTGATATTAATACATAAGGTATAAATGAGGAAAATGTATTCCCTTTAGCCGTCGTACACTCAGACCTGACAGTACTTCCGACACCTGATTGGTTTTGAAGGAGCTTACGATTTGGAACTTAAGAGATATACATTGATTTATTTACCTATAATTGAAACATATATGTAAATCGAATGTAAATATGTGAATGTAAAAGCAGTGAGTGAAGTATATACTTTCTTCATAACTCTCATTGAATACCTACCGGGCAACTTTTACGGCTTGTTACCACTCACTTTATCCTCATGAAATTGATTCAACTCAAAACTATAGAAAGTTTTATGGTCTTTGACAGCTAGACTAGTATTATATCGAATTTGAGGAGTAGTTTCTAAGATAAAACCTTGGAGAAAATAATATTTTATATTCAGGTAAATGATTCAACCTTTAATCTATTTTATTGTTTGCCGACGTTTCGGCCTTCATCAGGGTTAAGTCAGTAAGATTATCTCAAAAAGGTCTAATTTACTATGCAATTACTTAAGCAACTATTTAGTAGAGTTAAAGTGTAGATAATTCTTAATTTTTAAGCGTCCTGAGGTTTATTTATTGTTCATACGACATTACTAGTACAAACCACTGAAATCAGAATTTTTTAGCAATATTACCTTTTCAAAGTTATGTATCAGAAGTAGTGTTGATTTTAGTTTAATCACAATTAATGTTATTAACTTCAATGACTGTGTACTACTATTCAATATGATTATTATATTATAATGTAATTTTAGTGTTGATAACGAAATATATTATTAATTTTACTCAAATTTTTAAATAGTTTTTTTTTCTTGCAAAATATTATTTGTATTCATCTACCCAATCTAATTATGATATGTATTTTCTAATATGCTGTTGAAATATAACTAAGAGAAAAAATAAGTCTTTTATTATCACCAAAATATAGTTATATATTTATAACAAGAACCTCAAGACACTAAAAAACTTAGAATGTACACACACACACACACACACACACCACACACACACACACACACACACACATACATACATATATATATATATATATATATATATATATATATATATATATATATATATATATATATATATATATATATAGGGTATTTCAAGAGGGTGACATAATTAAATATTAATGTTGAAAAAAAGCAGTTTATGCTTGGACATGGCTCAGTAATGTTCTGATGATGGCTCACAAGCTTGGGCCGAAACGTTGGCAAAATTAAAAACTTTTCAAAAAATGACTGATTCCTGACTATTTCACCTATAATAGTTTCTACAGTTGACTATACATCCTCAATATTATCCTGATAATCCTTCGAAGCGTCTGAAAAAATGTTAGCTCCGAGACCTTCTGTTTTTTTTTTTATTTTGTTGGATGCTGCCAATAGGTTGTTTCTATACAAGTTGGTCATGTCATTATTTAATATTTTCCTCAAATTTACTTGATGTGTTCAATAATGCATTTGTAAATTTCAATAAATTTACAACACTTGCGCTGTGTAATAATTAGTTTTTTTAATTTCCTCAACCATAGTAGCTGTAGGGGATTTCTTTTTTATATAAGTCTTATTTGTTTTTATTTATTTATTTTATTTTTTTGCATATTTGTTAATAAAAATTAATTTTATTATGAATTCTCAACCAGTCATATAATATTAATATGTACTGTACAATATTGTTAATTCCTAAGGGTTTAACTTTTTTTTTACAAAATTGTTAAACTATTTATAAGAACATTTCTAACTGTTCTAAATACTTTTAACCTTTTGAACAGACTTATAATTTATTAAGTATAATATTTACTCACTGCTTTACGAATAATTCATAGTTAATAACTAAGACATCTCTTCATAACATTCATAAACAGTTCATTTTTCATTTAAAGTTACCTCCATTTACAATAACTGCCTCGGTTATGCAAAAAGTCTAGAATCATATTTTTTTTTTCTAAATTACGTAAAATCGGTTGATAGTTTCTTAACTGGTGATATTAATACATAAGGTATAAATGAGGAAAATGTATTCCCTTTAGCCGTCGTACACTCAGACCTGACAGTACTTCCGACACCTGATTGGTTTTGAAGGAGCTTACGATTTGGAACTTAAGAGATATACATTGATTTATTTACCTATAATTGAAACATATATGTAAATCGAATGTAAATATGTGAATGTAAAAGCAGTGAGTGAAGTATATACTTTCTTCATAACTCTCATTGAATACCTACCGGGCAACTTTTACGGCTTGTTACCACTCACTTTATCCTCATGAAATTGATTCAACTCAAAACTATAGAAAGTTTTATGGTCTTTGACAGCTAGACTAGTATTATATCGAATTTGAGGAGTAGTTTCTAAGATAAAACCTTGGAGAAAATAATATTTTATATTCAGGTAAATGATTCAACCTTTAATCTATTTTATTGTTTGCCGACGTTTCGGCCTTCATCAGGGTTAAGTCAGTAAGATTATCTCAAAAAGGTCTAATTTACTATGCAATTACTTAAGCAACTATTTAGTAGAGTTAAAGTGTAGATAATTCTTAATTTTTAAGCGTCCTGAGGTTTATTTATTGTTCATACGACATTACTAGTACAAACCACTGAAATCAGAATTTTTTAGCAATATTACCTTTTCAAAGTTATGTATCAGAAGTAGTGTTGATTTTAGTTTAATCACAATTAATGTTATTAACTTCAATGACTGTGTACTACTATTCAATATGATTATTATATTATAATGTAATTTTAGTGTTGATAACGAAATATATTATTAATTTTACTCAAATTTTTAAATAGTTTTTTTTTCTTGCAAAATATTATTTGTATTCATCTACCCAATCTAATTATGATATGTATTTTCTAATATGCTGTTGAAATATAACTAAGAGAAAAAATAAGTCTTTTATTATCACCAAAATATAGTTATATATTTATAACAAGAACCTCAAGACACTAAAAAACTTAGAATGTACACACACACACACACACACACACACACACACACACAAACACACACACACACACACACACACATACATATATATATATATAGATAGATAGATGTATATATATTGGTCTTAATCTACTGATTATGATTCCTCAGGAGCCAATTTATATGTCTATTTAATTTCCCTATGCGACCTATCCATGGACCATATGTGACAATGGGAAAAAGTCGGGTATTTCAAGAGGGTGACATAATTAAATATTAATGTTGTGCTATCAAATGGGAGATATTTGATTAGATAAATTTATAAATTTAATATATTATTTGTTATTAGTCGTAAAATATAATTAATATTTTTTTAATCTAAAAATAATACATGCGCTCCTATATTCCATGAAAGGTCTTGGAATTTTAAACTTGGTAAGAACAGTATTTTATCCAGGCCAAAGATTTTTGCAATGAAATGATTTTTCCTTGGAGGGTCTCCGATCCATGCCTGATATACAATAATAAATAATTATATCCCATTATAGGACTCCAACGGTTGTTTTTTTCCAGAAAAAAACTTAGATTTTCTCAAACATTGGTTACACTAATTTTACGTTTTTATTGTAAATGTGTACGGCAAAAGAGCTTAATGAACTGCTACATTAGATTCATCTTTAGAATTCCGAGGCACTCTCATGTCTTCACTTGATACGCTGAGTTGAAATGGCTTTACCCAAAATTCCAACGGCAATACTCTCTAGGAACCTACCTTTATCAAACCTTTATAAAAAAAAACAAAAAAAACAATGTATATTTACTACATGTTCACATCCCACTCTCCTCTGTCCACTCTATCAACACAAGACCCCACCCTTGAACCAACTCATTCCCTCTCATAGAACTACTTCCTTTAAGACATCCTTTGTCATTCGTGCATCTTTATTCTGAAATTCCTTACCCAAGTCCATTCGTACATCTCAACCCTTAATTGCCTTCAAGTATTAACCGTTCATCCATCTTCAAGAATACCAATCTACCTGTCTTTATTAAATTGAACTATTTAGCCTCTTTATTCTTTATGCAATTTTTATCTAAATTTTTTTGTTCATGTTTACATTATTTAATATTCTGTAAGCAATATTACCTTTGTACACACACACACACACACACACACATATATATATATATATATATATATATATATATATATATATATATATAAATTCATTATTATTTGCTATCCATCATGTATATAAATTATGCATATAATATTAAAAACTTTGTATAGGCAGAAGAGGAATCTCAAAATTGTACTTTTATATTATTCTTAGGAGATTTGCAGTACTAGAATAAAAACTATTTTTCATTCATTCATTCATTAAAAGTGATTTTAAGTTAAATGAATACAATTGTGTCGATATTTTTAAGGATATAGATGCCCATCGTGATTACTATCAAGAATTTCCTTGACTACAAAAGTTTATATACATAATATTGTGCTGAGGAATAGATCATTTTTTACAAGTTTGCCTGCTACAACTGTAGACTACTAAGAAGTCGCTACTCAATAAATTAGTAATTTATTATTATCGACATACCTGCGTGGATAGAAGACAGCAGCTACGATTTCTCCTATCTCCACGAAGCGGTTAATTGTTGGATTCTCTTTAATAAACTCTTACGTTCCTGCAGAGGAAAAATAAGTTAGTATTTCACAAACAATTAAATGAAAAAGTTATAATATTAAATTCTAGTCTTAGTATAAGATGGCATAGATCAGAAGATGATTTCAATACTACTTTATTTTAAACAATTTTGGGAAGTGGCAAGGGATTTTGAAGAAGTTTCCAATTCGGTCTGTCTTGAGCTCTCATCCAGGATATATATTTCATCTCTCTCTCTCTCTCTCTCTCTCTCTCTCTCTCTCTCTCTCTCTCTCTCTCTCTCCTCTCTCTCCCTCTCTTTCTTTATATATATATATACATATACGCTAACTTCGGGAAAGAGAAAACTGGAAGACTTATGAACAAACGAGAGGAAAATAATGGGACCAGCCTAAAACAATGAAGGAGAATACAGACTAGGAAGAAACAAAGAAATTTACCGGAAAATGAGATGATAGATAAAACCATAAGAAAGAGAAATTTAACATATTTCGGTCGCGTTTGGAGGAGGGGAGAAAACAGGATGGTTGAGAGATTATTCCACAAACTGTTCGAAATGAAAACGGCTATAACCTGGGTTAAGGAAGTAAAATATGATCTTGAACGAGCTTAAATAAAAATTGAAGAAATAACGAACAGAAAAATATTAGGAGAACAAATCTTGAAGAGTTGTTTCCAAGTCGAACACAAGAAGGTAAGAACGGGAACCAAGTGAACGGAAGAACGAAAAAAGCGGTTGTCCGAGCAGATTAAGGCTTCTTGGGAAAGAAGAATAACATACAAGAAAATGAAATGTGCTTCAAATCAGTCTACCATCGTCATCTACAAATGGTCTAATCGGATAAATAATAATAATAATATTTATAAATATATATACATATATATATATATATATATATATATATATATATATATATATATATATATATATGTCTATGTATATATATGTATGTAGTGTAAGCTGATCAAGAACGGCCGTAATCCGTGAACTCGATGAATCTATCACAGTCCTTGAACCCAAGTAAAAAGAGCCTTACCGAGTTCAGGATGGCCTGCCGCTGCACGATGGAAGCCATGGTTCACACAATATATTGAGTGTTCCATTGTAGACAGTTTGCTCGCCCGCAAGCGATAGAAAATGTCTATATAAAGACTAATTGGCGCGGCCAAAGATCTTCATGGTCTATTGTTAACACAAAAACGAGACACCAAACAAAACATTAAGGATTGGCAGCTTAAAGCTGTGTTTACTTAGAGACAGAACTTTTTTATTTATAATCGTTTATTTCTAGGAAAACAATTGGAAAACATGGGTATGAAGAAATATAAAAACTTTAAAACAAGATAGAAGTTAACCTTCCATTGTGATACCTTGGAAATTTTATTATATTCAACAATCGGTGAAATTTTAGATTTCTAACCGCTATATTTGTTACACGGGAATAGATTTAGTAATTATTTGCATAATTGGTTATTCCATGGAAAGAACGATCAATTTAGTGGTTCTCTCGCAATCTGCAAGGACCTTGGATTTTCCATGAAATTGTTTTTAATGCATTTGAGATAATAATTAAATCTGCACTTTGCTCAATATATTTATAAAACGTGTTATTGAAATTAGGTATATTATTGATTTTTAGAAGCCTAATATGTACTAGTTTGTAGAAAACAAGACCCTTACCATTCCCCTAGAAGGTTGAAACGGCAGTAGCCCCGAGACCTCTTGTAAACATGTATATTGGAGTTCTAGCACTGGCTAGATTCTCCACTCAATGTGCTGTATGTTTGAGGATAGTATGACTTCTAGACATTGTAGATATTTTATAATTTCTTTATTGTATATTATTTTATAGCTTTGTAAATATTGTATGAATGTTATTACAAATCATAATAAGGACAGATTGTAATATCATTCAATAAAAAAGATTCTTTGAAAAAATAAATAAATTAATATGAAGGAAATGAACGAAAAATAATCTCCCCAGTGCTCAATATGTTGTAAATAAATCATTGAGCTGATAAGAAGGAAATTTTCAATGTCTCTAAACTTCGCAGGGGAGCCCGTGGCTGAGGGGCTAGCGCGCTAGTCTCTAATGCTAAAGGTTGTGAGTTCGAATCACAGTCTCAGAGAGACTTTTTATAGCATTAGTTAAATGGGGATTCATTCACAGCCTTTCCACTGGGTATATGAGACCCGTTAGCCAAACGGTGGCCGCTCATAAAATTAGACGTAGGGAGTGATGACCCTACCCTATAAAATACATCGAGAAACGCGAATTAACAGACAATTGTTATTATCTATAAAGGTTGCTTATCCCCATTCCTTTCAACTCTCCCACGATCTGCAAAGGCCGGTACCTGCTTAAAGTCCCTTCCCACATGCTAAGGGCTGCTGGACCCATCTCAAGTTTGATAAGGCATCGATATTTATGTTTCCGGTCCTATTCATACTGTCGACTGGCATTTTAGTTATGATCCTGATCAGAGAGGACCTGGCCACCACATGTCAGACCACACCGAAGTATTAGCTCCCCTCCTTCCTTCAAAATCCTATTTATACCCAATGTAAATCCACACAAATTCATTCCCTCTTGGTGAGTCTCAAGGTAGACTTCACGTATGTACATTTTTGAATAAAGACTATTTCTAAGCATATACTGTTGTGAGTTCGTTAATTGGCGCCCGAAATAGGAACAGCAAGCATAGAAGACTCACTATTCCTAGGTATCTTCTCATCTTCGCTGTTTTGAACCGAACGACACTGAAGAACTTAGACTGGCAACCCCACTCATCCGAGGTAGTTGTCTTTCTACGAGGTTGTTCTACTGATCCCAGATTAACACCACGTCTTCAGCAACCAGCTTAAGAAGTCACTCATCCGAGGTATTCTAAAACTGGTGTCTACCCTCTTGGTCCACTGATCACCAGGTGCTGAGCAAGGAAGACAGCGAACAACAACTCAGTAAGCTTAAAAATTAGATTTTATTTTATATTTATATTTATTTATATATTGTCATTTATGACAGATCCCGCTTTAAATATCATTTCTGAGCAAATTTTAAATTTAAGGCAAATATCAGATATGGCATCATTTCAAATAAAAAGTGCGGACTATGATCATATTCCTCAATTTGATGGGAATCCTCATAATTTATTAAAATTTGTAAATGTCGTTAGACAAGTCAGGAATATAGTATGTGCACAAAATAATTCTTTCAGGGAATTAAATGAGAAACGTTTATTGAGTAAAGTACTCGCGAGATTAACAGATGATGCCGATTATATTAACACGACGTGTGAGTTTGATACAATTGAAGAACTATTAGGTTATCTTGAAAGCACTTTTAGAGACTCGAGATCTATCGAACAACTTACATTTGAAATTTATAATACAAAAATTAGACACAAAGAACATCCCTTAGATTTTCTTCAAAGGCTTGACAGAAATAGAACGTTAATAATTTCCCGATACCGTATAGACAAAACCGCTAATAAAGAAACAGTAATTGCTCATATGGAATACCAGCTACTCTACCATTTCTTTACAAACATGCCGTTACACATTAAAACTTATTTAATGACGAAAACTGACAAACTAAAAAATTTAGACGACTTAAGAAACCTAATCCAAAATGAAAATCATCTACTTTTTGATGACTTAATTTCTTCCGGATCCATGAATAAGGCAGGCGAAAAACAGACTGAAGAACATTTCGTTAAAAAAAAGTTTTTCGATAAAAAACCGGAACAAAAAAAACAATTTTATAATCAACACTACCAAAATCGGGGATATAATAACCATAACTTTCGTCATAACCATAAACCACCTCAACATAATAGAGAATGGAATCCGCGAGATCAACAAAGATTCTTTAATCCACCGCCGGGAAATAACCGACAATATTTTCAAAGACCGAATCATAATAATTTTAGGCAACAACCCTATGATGGGACCACGGGACAAACCGTGTCAATGAGAACTGTAAGTTCTCAACAACAAAATAGGCAGCCTATGTACGAAATAGAATATGAACCAGAAGATCCTCGCGACATAAGAATCAGAGAATTAGAAGCAAAATTAGAAAATTTTTTAGGATCAAGCCAAAACCAAGAAGACCCGACCTAACATTAGAATTGCAGACGAATAACTTTCAACAATTACCCTACGTTAACGACCATGCAAATAGGAAATGGCTAATAGACACTGGTTCAAAATTTAATTATGTCAACCCTGAGATTATCCCGAACGGAATAAAAAGGATCAAAGAAAATTTTGTAATTAAGACAGCCACGGGAGAAGAAAAGGGTACTGAGGTTATATATGTCTATTGTGATCGAAATTTCTTGAAGAACCCATACAAAATTAAATTTTACGTATATAAATTCAGCCCTAACTATGAAGTATTGCTCGGTAGCGAAACTATGAAAGACATGGAAACAAGGATAGATTTTAAGGATAAAAAAATAACTACCAAATACAACTCTTTTAATTTTATATTACCAGATACTAAGAACACTGTTAGCTTGAATAAAGGAACAAATATAATAAAAATACCAAATTATGGTATCTATTACATAGACTATGAAGACGAAAATATAGAGATACCAGCAGGAATTTATGAAGAAGAAGTCACGGTAATTAGTAAAGAAGGTAATGAAACCGAATTGAACTTTCAGGAATTATTAGATGAAGAAGTAGAAGAAACAATATTACCCTCTGGAGTCATTGTAGATGAAATTCCAAAATTAATCCGTGCCGATCACATGAGCAAAAAGGACAGGGAAAACCTTATATCTTTGCTACAGAAGTACTCCTCAATATTTAAGACTGACCAAGATCAACTATCAGCCTGTGATATTCTGGAACATCGAATCAAGACAAAGACAGATGAACCAATATACTCAAAGAACTACAGATACCCGCATCAATTCAAGGATAACATAAGAGAAGAAATAACAAAATTGTTACAAAATAAAATAATACAACCAAGTAATTCGCCTTATAACTCGCCTGTGTGGATTGTCCCCAAGAAGATGGACTCCTCTGGAGAAAGGAAGATAAGAATGGTTATTGATTACAGGAAACTGAATCAAAATACTATTCCGGATAAATATCCTCTTCCGAACATTGAGGACCTATTAGGTAAACTAGGCAGGGCTACCATTTTTTCGGCGATTGATTTATGCTCGGGATTTCATCAAATCAAAATGAATAAAGATTCAATTTCGAAAACCGCTTTTTCCACTGAACAAGGGCATTTTGAATTTCTACGGATGCCGTTTGGCTTATGTAATGCTCCGGCTACATTTCAAAGGGCAATGAACAATATATTTGCTGATATTCCTAATGTTCTAATATACATGGATGATATTATAGTATACTCTGAAGACATTTATGATCACTTGAAACACTTGGAAATTGTTCTACAGAAATTAGAAAATCATAATTTAAAAATACAACTGGATAAGACGGAGTTTTGTAAAAGGGGACTACTCTTTCTTGGTCACGTAATATCGGAAAAGGGTATAGAACCTAATCCTGCCAAGGTCGCCGCTGTTTTAGACTCAAACCTTCCCAGAACCGAAAAGGAAATCAAAAGTTTCTTAGGTTTAACAGGATTTTATAGAAAAATGATACCTAATTATGCTAGGATAGCATCACCGCTAACAAAAGCATTAAGGAAGGATGCAACTATAAATCCAGAAACCTACAGGGAAGCATTCGAAACGCTCAAAACATTAATATGCAGCAACCCAATCCTTCAAACGCCAGATTTTAATGAAGACTTTTACTTAACAACCGACGCTAGTAATCATGCAATTGGAGCTGTATTAGCCCAGCGAAAGAACGGGAAAGAATTGCCGGTATGCTTCGCGTCGCGCACCCTTAATAAAGCAGAAGAAAATTATTCCACAGTGGAAAAAGAATGCTTGGCAATTGTATGGTCATGCAACCACTTTAAACCCTATTTATATGGCAGAAAATTTTATATAAATACAGACCATAAACCTTTACAGTACATGAAAACTTGTAAAACCCAAAACGCAAGGCTCATACGATGGAAAATCATGCTTGAGGATTTTGACTTTGACATCAAACACATAGAAGGAAAGGCCAACAAGGTAGCTGATTACTTGTCTAGGACACCGATCGAAAACAAGAGCAGCTACATATTGACCCCTCTGATGACGATATTGAGACTGTGCACTCAGCAGATTCATCATCTGATAACAGGGTGATGTTGGTGGAAGACAAAGAAAAACCGGTGAATGTCGAAAAACATCAAATTATATTGTCAAAAGGCTACGACCTAACGAAGAAATCTCACCCATTTCCGACTAAAACCAGACATGAGATATTTTTCAATGGACATGAAGACAGAGAATGTCTTGAGAAGGAATTGTTAAACATATTAGAGCCTAATATAGCATACGGGATCTATTGTTCTAGTTCAGCAAAAACAAGTTCAGAGATTGAGTTATACGACAAAATATTTCATAAAATTAGCGCAATATTCCTGGAAAAGTTTCAAACAAATAGATTAAAAAGATATTATAAAATTGTAGAAGACGTTTCAAATAAAATTCAGCAAAAAGAAATCGTCTCAGATTATCATGTAGGTAAAGTGTACCACAGAGCTGCCGAAGAAACATATGAAAAACTCAAGTTGAAATATTACTGGCCAAATATGAACAGATTGATTCGAGAAATGATCAGAAATTGCGAGATATGTGCTCAAGCGAAATACGATAGGCACCCAGCAAAGCCAAAATTTAAATTAACTCCCACTCCTGAAAAACCTTTTGAAGAAATAATGATGGACACGGTTCATATAAACAACCAGTACGTTTATTTCATTATTGATGTGTTTTCGAAAAAGGTGTTTACTTTCTTAGCAAATGTTAATAACCAATTACAATCAACAAGAGCATTAATGGCATATTTAAACTTTTTCCCTAAACCAAGAGTTATAACCACCGATAATGGGAAAGAGTTCGATAACCACACGTTTAGAGAGCTACTGCAGTATCTAAATATTGAAAATCATGAAACGACACCACATAATGCTAACTCACTGGCAACTTTAAACAGGGCAAGTTCCACGATCATTGAACAACTAAGAGTTCTAAATTTAACACACCCCGATAAATCATTTGAGGAAAAAATAACGTTAGCTGTCATAATTTACAATAACTCCCAGATGAGTAAATTGAAAATGTCCCCAAATGAAATGATGTTCGGATTATCTATGGATCTCTTTAACGAACATCCTATCATTCAAGAATTTCTTGTGAATGAATATCACAAGAACTTAAAAATAGTCCACGACACTGTTAGGAGAAAAACAGAAGAAAATAAGAAGAAATATATAGATAGAGCAAATAAGAACAGAGACGATGTAAGCATAGCGTCTTCAGGTGATGTTGTCATAAAAAAAACCGCAGGAACACGTACAAAGATAAACAAAAGATACGAGATTGCTAAAGTCAAAAATAAAAGAATAGTAGATAAAAAGGGGTCTAGCCAAAAAATAAATCCGAAAAATATAAAACGACCAAAAAAAATACAAAAATAAAATTGGTCTAATAAAAAATAAAATAAAATTGTATAATAAGAAAAAAAGCAAAAAGGTTAAAGAATTAAAACTACCTGAAACACTAACAAAATACGAAAAACTCCAGCTTGAGTTAGATAAATTTATGCATGAAAGTGCTGAAGAGAATTTTCAGGAACTCCAACGTAAAAGAGGTGTTTCTATTGTTCCAGATGACTGGTCCTGGAGCCATGACTATCCCCTTGTCTAAAACATATATTATAGATAACTATTACTCATTTTTAGACTTTAGAAAATCTCACACTACTATTTAATGAAATTGATAACTTAAATTCAAACATTAAAAATCTTAAAACCGACCCAGAATATAGAGTTCTACATTCTGTCCTTAACTACCGTTACGAAAACCTACTAAATAGAATTAATCACTTGATAAAGCAAAAACGTAGCAAACGAGGTCTTATCAACGGTTTAGGTTCAGCTATTAGCTGGTTGACGGGCAATATGGATGCAAATGACAAAGAAAAGTATGACTCAATCCTGCAAAAGGTTGAGCAAAACATGTACCATATTGAACACAACGAAGAGGCAAGGTTAAGTTTAAAAAAAGCAATTAACATCGGAAATAAATAAGGACATCGTTATTTTAAATTATTACAAAAAACAAATTAAAACCACAAATCACATAATTGATATCTCATTACGAAAGCTCAATCATCATGATTTATTAGCAATTTTGACTTTACTTAACGAAAAAAGTGAGGGATATCGAAGATTCAATTAATTACTGCACGAAAGGGTTACTACACCCTAGTATTATTAACCCAAATGAGTTTCAGAACATATATGAAACCCAAAAGCAAATTTTGTCTCGAGATACTGAATTAAATTGGCTAATAGGGAGAAGCACATGCTCTATTTCTGATAAAGGGATAATTTATTATTTCATACAAATTCCTTTAAATACAACGGGACTAATGTCTTATTTGAATATGCCATACCCTTTCATAGAAAACAATAGCACTTATGTCTTGCATGTAGATAAAACTGTGGTTGTGAAAAATAAAAACTGATATTATGTGCCTAGTCACTGTATCGACTATGACCAGGAATACTATTGTACAAAACTAGAAAAAGTTAAGGATAAATGTATATTAGAATTTGTTTCAAACTTTAAGTTAAGTAATTGTAAATTGTTAAAAACAAATATTGACCCTATATTTGTATTTATAAAGGAAACTGGGCAATATTTAACACATAAGATAAAACAAGTAGAAGTTAAGAAAAAATAATTTAGCTCAAATGTTTCACCTATATTCTACCTCTTTAATAAACTTGGAAAAGGGTGAAACATTTACAAACTATAATAATCTACCTATTGTATATAAAGATAATGTAAATTTGCCATTCCTCTCCGAGGACATTCCAGCAATAACAATTACTACAAATGTTACCCTTCAATCCTTAGATACTATAAAGCTTACCCCTATTTAATATAGAGCAATTAGAAAATTATGAAATAACTTCAGATAATAACTTGGTTGTATATGCTAACATTTGTAGTTGTGTATTACTCTGTATTCATATATATAAACAAATGTCAATTAGTTATTAAGAGTTGCAAAAGAGAGCCAATTGTAAACAACATTCCTATGGAACCTATCCTATCCTCAAGGTCTGACTATCCTCCTGAATTTGATGGTAGAGCCCAAGCATGGTTTAACGAAATTCAACGAAGAAAAAATCAGTACATTTAAAAGGGTGCTGCATGGGACTTTGCACCTGTAGGAAGGGAGGAATTAACAGACAATTGTTATTATCTATAAAGGTTGCTTATCCCCATTCCTTTCAACTCTCCCACGATCTGCAAAGGCCGGTACCTGCTTAAAGTCCCTTCCCCACATGCTAAGGGCTGCTGGACCCATCTCAAGTTTGATAAGGCATCGATATTTATGTTTCCGGTCCTATTCATACTGTCGACTGGCATTTTAGTTATGATCCTGATCAGAGAGGACCTGGCCACCACATGTCAGACCACACCGAAGTATTAGCTCCCCTCCTTCCTTCAAAATCCTATTTATACCCAATGTAAATCCACACAAATTCATTCCCTCTTGGTGAGTCTCAAGGTAGACTTCACGTATGTACATTTTTGAATAAAGACTATTTCTAAGCATATACTGTTGTGAGTTCGTTAATTCGCGAGTGTAATCTCCGAGGGCCAAGGGCCTATATGGCCTTTCGTGGCACTGGAAGAAGAAGAAAAAACTTCGCATAATACAACCCTGATAAGGGACTCTTTACAGGAAAAACTATGCCTTGACTATCTGTCATTCAAAATGGTGTGGCGGTCAGAATTTCGTACATACATTATTGTTTCACTCTAAATTTTAAGTATACTTCACTTAATGATTAAGAAATTCCATACCTCAACTGGGAGAATGGTGTTAATGTATTCCTTATAGGTATATTTTTTCGGATCACTTCAACTCCACGTAACATCGCGTTCTTTCTGAATGGTTCTCTCAAGTCGGATGTTACATTTAAGGTCAAAAATTACGAAGAGCCGATTTAGGTTTACGTAACTGAGCAGGCTAGACAAAATGGACTGGCTGCTATGGGATTAGCACTAAGTATAATCAGGGTTTAGGGGAAAATCCCCCACCTTTTTGAAATGTTTCCTTCGCGTCATTAAACCCCAATCTGTCCTAGATATTTCTGATATGATTCTGCTAATGCCCCCTTGATACGCAGCAGAAAATTTAGTTTTTTTCCCGTCAACGCTTTGGGAGCCTTGAGCTGAATCGGTCGCGGTTTTTTAAACCTTAAAATGAATGTTTAACGGTCTTTATCAGAACGGTTGCACGCAAAATAAAAAAACCAAAAAGCGTAGAACAGGGGTTGAAAAAAACATAAAAAAGGAAATATTAATATGATTTGAATTTTATCTTGCTGGCGAAAGTGGGTAGAAGCGATTTCGCTGTTTAAAACCCCTAAATCGTATCGTATATATTTTGTTAATTTTTTTTACGTTCGTAATATACATTTATAAGTGCAAAACAGTATAAATCATGTAGTATTTTTTTTTTTTTTTTTTTTTTTTGATATTTTCGATGTATAGGAAAATGAAAAAAAAAACAACTGGTAAATGTAAAAAAAATAAAAAATTGGGTTTATAAACTTTGTTAGAACTACCCAACGGTAGCGCTTCAAGTTTATTTCATTAGCAGGTCTCAAGGCCACCGATTTTTTTGGCGCCCCAGGGGATTCGGTAAAGATGAAGATGAAAAGGTACGGGCAAGGGGTTTTAGTGGGGGGTTTGGGGAATTTAAAAAAGGCATATCTTTCTGGGTATTCTGAACTAAAGGGATATTTCGGTCTTTATGGATAGTTTTCTTTGGGGACAAAATAAAGAATATTTGAATCATTTGAGGGTTTGGACTGCATGGGGTTTGGGTTCAGGAGGGAAATTTTATGGCTTGGTGGATCCCCATAGCTCAATACCCTATGTCCACAAGGTCTAATAATGGCATACAATTTTTTTTTTTTTTTAAATGATAGGAAATTTTAAAACATTTGTTAAATAAATATCCTCTTCCGAACATTGAGGACCTATTAGGTAAACTAGGCAGGGCTACCATTTTTTCGGCGATTGATTTATGCTCGGGATTTCATCAAATCAAAATGAATAAAGATTCAATTTCGAAAACCGCTTTTTCCACTGAACAAGGGCATTTTGAATTTCTACGGATGCCGTTTGGCTTATGTAATGCTCCGGCTACATTTCAAAGGGCAATGAACAATATATTTGCTGATATTCCTAATGTTCTAATATACATGGATGATATTATAGTATACTCTGAAGACATTTATGATCACTTGAAACACTTGGAAATTGTTCTACAGAAATTAGAAAATCATAATTTAAAAATACAACTGGATAAGACGGAGTTTTGTAAAAGGGGACTACTCTTTCTTGGTCACGTAATATCGGAAAAGGGTATAGAACCTAATCCTGCCAAGGTCGCCGCTGTTTTAGACTCAAACCTTCCCAGAACCGAAAAGGAAATCAAAAGTTTCTTAGGTTTAACAGGATTTTATAGAAAAATGATACCTAATTATGCTAGGATAGCATCACCGCTAACAAAAGCATTAAGGAAGGATGCAACTATAAATCCAGAAACCTACAGGGAAGCATTCGAAACGCTCAAAACATTAATATGCAGCAACCCAATCCTTCAAACGCCAGATTTTAATGAAGACTTTTACTTAACAACCGACGCTAGTAATCATGCAATTGGAGCTGTATTAGCCCAGCGAAAGAACGGAAAGAATTGCCGGTATGCTTCGCGTCGCGCACCCTTAATAAAGCAGAAGAAAATTATTCCACAGTGGAAAAAGAATGCTTGGCAATTGTATGGTCATGCAACCACTTTAAACCCTATTTATATGGCAGAAAATTTTATATAAATACAGACCATAAACCTTTACAGTACATGAAAACTTGTAAAACCCAAAACGCAAGGCTCATACGATGGAAAATCATGCTTGAGGATTTTGACTTTGACATCAAACACATAGAAGGAAAGGCCAACAAGGTAGCTGATTACTTGTCTAGGACACCGATCGAAAAACAAGAGCAGCTACATATTGACCCCTCTGATGACGATATTGAGACTGTGCACTCAGCAGATTCATCATCTGATAACAGGGTGATGTTGGTGGAAGACAAAGAAAAACCGGTGAATGTCGAAAAACATCAAATTATATTGTCAAAAGGCTACGACCTAACGAAGAAATCTCACCCATTTCCGACTAAAACCAGACATGAGATATTTTTCAATGGACATGAAGACAGAGAATGTCTTGAGAAGGAATTGTTAAACATATTAGAGCCTAATATAGCATACGGGATCTATTGTTCTAGTTCAGCAAAAACAAGTTCAGAGATTGAGTTATACGACAAAATATTTCATAAAATTAGCGCAATATTCCTGGAAAAGTTTCAAACAAATAGATTAAAAAGATATTATAAAATTGTAGAAGACGTTTCAAATAAAATTCAGCAAAAAGAAATCGTCTCAGATTATCATGTAGGTAAAGTGTACCACAGAGCTGCCGAAGAAACATATGAAAAACTCAAGTTGAAATATTACTGGCCAAATATGAACAGATTGATTCGAGAAATGATCAGAAATTGCGAGATATGTGCTCAAGCGAAATACGATAGGCACCCAGCAAAGCCAAAATTTAAATTAACTCCCACTCCTGAAAAACCTTTTGAAGAAATAATGATGGACACGGTTCATATAAACAACCAGTACGTTTATTTCATTATTGATGTGTTTTCGAAAAAGGTGTTTACTTTCTTAGCAAATGTTAATAACCAATTACAATCAACAAGAGCATTAATGGCATATTTAAACTTTTTCCCTAAACCAAGAGTTATAACCACCGATAATGGGAAAGAGTTCGATAACCACACGTTTAGAGAGCTACTGCAGTATCTAAATATTGAAAATCATGAAACGACACCACATAATGCTAACTCACTGGCAACTTTAAACAGGGCAAGTTCCACGATCATTGAACAACTAAGAGTTCTAAATTTAACACACCCCGATAAATCATTTGAGGAAAAAATAACGTTAGCTGTCATAATTTACAATAACTCCCAGATGAGTAAATTGAAAATGTCCCCAAATGAAATGATGTTCGGATTATCTATGGATCTCTTTAACGAACATCCTATCATTCAAGAATTTCTTGTGAATGAATATCACAAGAACTTAAAAATAGTCCACGACACTGTTAGGAGAAAAACAGAAGAAAATAAGAAGAAATATATAGATAGAGCAAATAAGAACAGAGACGATGTAAGCATAGCGTCTTCAGGTGATGTTGTCATAAAAAAAACCGCAGGAACACGTACAAAGATAAACAAAAGATACGAGATTGCTAAAGTCAAAAATAAAAGAATAGTAGATAAAAAGGGGTCTAGCCAAAAAATAAATCCGAAAAATATAAAACGACCAAAAAAATACAAAAATAAAATTGGTCTAATAAAAAATAAAATAAAATTGTATAATAAGAAAAAAAGCAAAAAGGTTAAAGAATTAAAACTACCTGAAACACTAACAAAATACGAAAAACTCCAGCTTGAGTTAGATAAATTTATGCATGAAAGTGCTGAAGAGAATTTTCAGGAACTCCAACGTAAAAGAGGTGTTTCTATTGTTCCAGATGACTATGGAGGGTCGCCTGACGTTGAGGATAACGTTGCTCCTGACAATTCTGACAGCGGTGAAGAATTTGAAAATTCAAAAATTAACGACTGGTCCTGGAGCCATGACTATCCCCTTGTCTAAAACATATATTATAGATAACTATTACTCATTTTTAGACTTTAGAAATCTCACACTACTATTTAATGAAATTGATAACTTAAATTCAAACATTAAAAATCTTAAAACCGACCCAGAATATAGAGTTCTACATTCTGTCCTTAACTACCGTTACGAAAACCTACTAAATAGAATTAATCACTTGATAAAGCAAAAACGTAGCAAACGAGGTCTTATCAACGGTTTAGGTTCAGCTATTAGCTGGTTGACGGGCAATATGGATGCAAATGACAAAGAAAAGTATGACTCAATCCTGCAAAAGGTTGAGCAAAACATGTACCATATTGAACACAACGAAGAGGCAAGGTTAAGTTTAAACAAGCAATTAACATCGGAAATAAATAAGGACATCGTTATTTTAAATTATTACAAAAAACAAATTAAAACCACAAATCACATAATTGATATCTCATTACGAAAGCTCAATCATCATGATTTATTAGCAATTTTGACTTTACTTAACGAAAAAGTGAGGGATATCGAAGATTCAATTAATTACTGCACGAAAGGGTTACTACACCCTAGTATTATTAACCCAAATGAGTTTCAGAACATATATGAAACCCAAAAGCAAATTTTGTCTCGAGATACTGAATTAAATTGGCTAATAGGGAGAAGCACATGCTCTATTTCTGATAAAGGGATAATTTATTATTTCATACAAATTCCTTTAAATACAACGGGACTAATGTCTTATTTGAATATGCCATACCCTTTCATAGAAAACAATAGCACTTATGTCTTGCATGTAGATAAAACTGTGGTTGTGAAAAATAAAACTGATATATATGTGCCTAGTCACTGTATCGACTATGACCAGGAATACTATTGTACAAAACTAGAAAAAGTTAAGGATAAATGTATATTAGAATTTGTTTCAAACTTTAAGTTAAGTAATTGTAAATTGTTAAAAACAAATATTGACCCTATATTTGTATTTATAAAGGAAACTGGGCAATATTTAACACATAAGATAAAACAAGTAGAAGTTAAGAAAAATAATTTAGCTCAAATGTTTCACCTATATTCTACCTCTTTAATAAACTTGGAAAAGGGTGAAACATTTACAAACTATAATAATCTACCTATTGTATATAAAGATAATGTAAATTTGCCATTCCTCTCCGAGGACATTCCAGCAATAACAATTACTACAAATGTTACCCTTCAATCCTTAGATACTATAAAGCTTACCCCTATTAATATAGAGCAATTAGAAAATTATGAAATAACTTCAGATAAAACTTGGTTGTATATGCTAACATTTGTAGTTGTGTATCTACTCTGTATTCATATATATAAACAATGTCAATTAGTTATTAAGAGTTGCAAAAGAGAGCCAATTGTAAACAACATTCCTATGGAACCTATCCTATCCTCAAGGTCTGACTATCCTCCTGAATTTGATGGTAGAGCCCAAGCATGGTTTAACGAAATTCAACGAAGAAAAAATCAGTACATTTAAAAGGGTGCTGCATGGGACTTTGCACCTGTAGGAAGGGAGGAATTAACAGACAATTGTTATTATCTATAAAGGTTGCTTATCCCCATTCCTTTCAACTCTCCCACGATCTGCAAAGGCCGGTACCTGCTTAAAGTCCCTTCCCACATGCTAAGGGCTGCTGGACCCATCTCAAGTTTGATAAGGCATCGATATTTATGTTTCCGGTCCTATTCATACTGTCGACTGGCATTTTAGTTATGATCCTGATCAGAGAGGACCTGGCCACCACATGTCAGACCACACCGAAGTATTAGCTCCCCTCCTTCCTTCAAAATCCTATTTATACCCAATGTAAATCCACACAAATTCATTCCCTCTTGGTGAGTCTCAAGGTAGACTTCACGTATGTACATTTTTGAATAAAGACTATTTCTAAGCATATACTGTTGTGAGTTCGTTAATTCGCGAGTGTAATCTCCGAGGCCAAGGGCCTATATGGCCTTTCGTGGCACTGGAAGAAGAAGAAAAAACTTCGCATAATACAACCCTGATAAGGGACTCTTTACAGGAAAAACTATGCCTTGACTATCTGTCATTCAAAATGGTGTGGCGGTCAGAATTTCGTACATACATTATTGTTTCACTCTAAATTTTAAGTATACTTCACTTAATGATTAAGAAATTCCATACCTCAACTGGGAGAATGGTGTCTAATGTATTCCTTATAGGTATTTTTTTCGGATCACTTCAACTCCACGTAACATCGCGTTCTTTCTGAATGGTTCTCTCAAGTCGGATGTTACATTTAAGGTCAAAAATTACGAAGAGCCGATTTAGGTTTACGTAACTGAGCAGGCTAGACAAAATGGACTGGCTGCTATGGGCATTAGCACTAAGTATAATCAGGTTGAGGGAAAGTCCCCCACCTTTCTGAAATGTTTCCTTCGCGTCATTAAACCCGCAATCTGTCCTAGATATTGCTGATATGATTCTGCTAATGCCTCCTTGATACGCAGCAGATATTTCAGATTTTTTTCCTCGTCTAACGCTTGGCAGCCTTGAGCTGAATCGGTCGCAGGTTTTTTAATCACTTAAAATGACATGTTTAACGGTCTTGATCAGAACGGTTGCACTGCAAAATAAAAAACCAAAAGCGTAGAACAGGGATTGAATAAAACATAAAAAGGAAATATTAATATGATTTGAATTCTATCTGTGCTGGCGAAAGTGGGTAGAAGCGATTTCGCTGTTTAAACCCATAAATCTGTATCGTATAGATATTATTGTTAATTTTTTTACGTTCGTAATATACATTTATAAGTGCAGCACAGTATAAACTCATGTAAGTATTTTTTTTTATTTTTTTTATTTATTGATATTTACGACTGTATAGGAAAATGAAAAAAAAACAACTGGTAAATGTGAAAAAAAATAACAATTGGCTTGATAAACTCTTGTTCAGAAGCTACCCAACGGTAGCGCTTCAATGTTTATTTCATTAGCAGGTCTCAAGGCCACCGTATTTTCAGGCGCCTCAGAGGGATATCGGTAATAGATGAAGATGAAAGGATACGGGCAAGCGGCTTTGAGTGGGCAGGTAGTTGGGAATTAAAGGAGGCATATCTAATTCTGGCTATGTCTGCAACTAATGGGATATTCAGGTCTTTATGGATAGTTTTCTTGGTGACAAAATAACGAATATTTAGAATCATTCAGAGGATTTTGGACTGCATGGGTTGGTTGCAGGAGGAATTTGATGGCTTGGTGGATCCCCATAGCTCAATACCATATGTCCACATAGGTCTAATAATGGCTATACACATTTTTTTTTTTTTTAAATAGATAGGAAGTTTGAAACATTTGTTAAATAAATATTGTAACAACCGACATCTGCGAGCAGATTCTTGTCTTTTCAGTCTAGTGTGAGGATTCCAAGTAAGGCGTTTTTCAAGATGGAGTCCTAGGTAGCGGATCTGTTCAAAAGGAATTAGTGGAATGTTACGAAAGGATATAGTGAGACAGGAGGTCATAGATTTGCGACTATGGGTAAGCGTGATTTGATCGGATTTGTTTGAATTGATTTTAATTATCCATTTCTGATACCACCTTTCAATTGAGTGGATATGTGACTAAAGGTTTGTGATGCGACAGTTGGGTCATTGTTTACTGATAACAAACATCTGTCATCAGCATAAGTAGTGAGGACAGTGCTAGTCATTTAAAATGACATGTTTAACGGTCTTAAAAATGTTTAACGGTACCTGATATCGATGGGCATATCAGCTGTATACACCGTATAAAGGATTGGGCCCAAGGTACTACCTTGAGGTACACCATTAAGGTTATGGTTTATAGGTTCTGTCAGTGAGGGAGGAACGAATTAATAGGAAGTACGCTGGATAGAGGAATTGACACAGTTTGTATAGATGCATATAATTAAATGAATTTCTTATTAAAATATCTTTGACAGATGCAAAATACAAGCCCATGTGTTCCTTCCTAACATGTCAACAAACTTAGCAGCCAACGTTTTGATCATTCATAATTAATAATTAAGACTACATATAATAGAGCATACTTCACATCAACAGTCTATTTTTATTTTTTAATCACAATAAGCCCCTTTTGTAGCTTTTTTGTTTTATATTTATCTATATCATTATAAGTAGATTATAGAAAAAGACACTTTTTATGAGAATAAGAATGCCATTTCTTTTTCAATTTCATATTAAAGTCGACAGTACTATTTGAAAGCGAAAACAAATCGTTTTCATAGAAGTTATTAATATACAAAATTGGAAACGCTCGTTAAATTTATTATAATAGGTTTTTCATTCCTCATCGATAATGTTCTCTTATAAAGGTTCTGCACATCTTAAACTCAGATTAAAAAGGAAATAGCCTACGTACTATTTAAAAGAAAATGACAACATTTAATTTTTTTATCTATATTGTGTATTGAAATTAGGAACAATACAGAATAAGTTTTATATTTCTAAATAACAAAAGAATATTTATGTTTCCGTTTTATATACACGTATTATCAAAATATATTTATTATTTATGAATATAAGTTTGCATTAATATTTTTCATGTAAATAATATGAGATTATTTATGACTTTTAATTATATCACTTGAGGAATAACTTAATTCTGTTCTCTTACAACAAGAATTTATTGTTTAAGAAAAATCGTTAGTTAAATTTATTATATTAGGCTCCTGCAGTATTTTTTTTCGTTTAATTTTTAGTTATATTTTTATAAAAAATTTTAATTTATTTTGTATTATACAGAATAATTTAATACAAACGTTTAATAGACCAGATTGTATTTTGTGTTGTTGTTTTTTCCGAATATGTAACATGTTTTATAAGAAATTATTATAATAAAAATTATATTGTTAAATTTTATTTTCGTTAAATCATTAATTTTTAACGGTCTAACAAAAGCCACACTTCGCTTTAAGCGCCATGCCTAATGAACTTGGCTGTTTTTTTTAATTGACAAAATACTTTATAATTGAAAGGAAGTGGTCTTTTACATTAAACAATCACTTCGATAAGTTATACGTGGTTGCAGTCTAATTCGGGCGATAAAAAAAATGGCGTGTACAAGCAATAACTCAGCACCAGGTCGTTTCTGGTTCAATGTCGTTCAAGTTCTTTGCTAAATATGACGTATGTGAGTTCGTTGTTTGTGGGACTATATTTTTATTTATTTCAATTTTCTTTATAGGGACGTCATAAACCCCTCAAAAAGTTAATAATTCCCAACGATATAGCGTAAATTACACCTGGGATTCTAATAGATTATCTGGAATTACTGGAGTGACCACATTCCTAAAAGAGGACTGGTAGGATGGACGCGTAATAAGGAAGTCATAACTGGAACATCAAGAACCAGGTTTAGGCTACTTCCACGACCAAAGACTTCGATGCCACCCAAGAGAATAGTAACCAGTTCCATAATGTATTTCCATAAATACATTATGGAACTGGTTACTCCACCAGGGGAGCGGCTTTGCATTCACAGTTTCTTAAATAAAATATTAAAATTCACCCTTTAGACTATTTTTAATTAGACTCAATAAAAAAGATTCAAGACAAATAATATACAAATATGCAGGATAAGATGCTTTGAGTGCTGGTCATAAAAGAATAGAAGATAGTAAAAAAACAGCTTATTATCTAAAAACTATTTTCTATTCTTTTATGACCGCTACCCAAACCATCTCATTAATATACATTTTACGGTCAACTATTAATTATTTAATATTATAAAAGTACTATGAAATTCATTAAGAAGAGATTATAGAAAGAATTTTAGAACAGTAAAAAGGAGGGCAATACAGTTAATAGGTGGTTCAACTATGATATACAAATAGGAAAAAAAAACAGATTTATAATTAAAAAAAACAACATACTTATTGATATTTACAACTGTATAATAAAAAACATATAAAATTAAAGTAAAAACATTTATTGGTGACTTTATGACTATATTTGTTGTTTTGGTTCTAAGGGCAAAAAACTACAAGTGGTTATTATTGCCCAAAACATCTTCAGAAGACGATTAACTTACCTATGATTAAATAAAAAATAATAATAATAATAATAATAATATATATATATATATATATATATATATATATATATATATATATATATATATATATATATATATATATATATATATATATATATATATATATATGCAGACCAGCCCCCATCCTCAACCTTGCCCCTTTCCTGTGGTGTCCCACAGGGGTCGTCTCTATCTCCTACCCTATTTGCTATTTATATTAATGACCTGCCTCTCCATATTAATCACGCTAAATACCACCTCTATGCAGACGATTTTCAAATTTACCTTTCCTTCCCACCTCCCGACCTATTACCAGCAACAAAAAGACTACAAGAGGACTTAGATCGAATAAGTCACTGGGCTGTAGTCAACAAACTAAAACTAAATATTGAAAAAACAAAGGCCATTGTAATAGGATCCCATCACTTCTTGAAAACTGTTCCACATATCCCAACCCTCTTCCTAAATGGTAACCCTATAAAGTTTTATCCGACCGTCAGGAATCTGGGAGTAACCTTTGATCAAACCCTCTCTTTCAAGAACCATATTTCCGAAATTTCCCGCCGCACCTTTTATACCTTAAAGCGACTGAATTCCCTTCGTCACCTATTCCCGTATGAAACCCGGAAGCTCCTCGTTACCTCTCTAATATTCCCCCACTTCGACTACTGCTGTACCGTATACGGTTGTGTTTCTGGGGATCTCGAAGTAAAAATAAAACGCCTAATTAATTGCTTTGTTCGATTTATCTTCGGGGTCCCGAGATACACCTCCGTCTCCGAATTTTATAGCGAGTTGAAGTGGCTTTATCCTTCTAATCGTCGGAAGTATTTCCTTGCATCATTCCTATACCAAGTTATTCAATCCCGGCGTCCATCATACATTTTCAACCTTTTACAATTCAAATCCTCTGTCCATTCCCGCTGTACACGCTCTAGGCCTTCAGATTTATACACAACGGCCCACCAATCTGCACATTTTGACAGATCGTTCCTTATCCGATCCTCAATCCTATGGAATTCTATTCCTCTTTCTATCCGTCACTCCAACTCTCTTCCTGTATTCAAATCCCGCTTATTCATTCATCTCATGACCATCCAGTCAGAACAAAATTGTAATTGACTCTATTTTATTCTATTTTCAACATATTTGCATATGTCTGTTTTCTGTTAGTTCTAGTCAAATTGTTTATAAATAATTAATTTCTCTAAGACTCTTAAGTCCAATTTACATGTTATGTAGATGTTATTCTAAAGGGACTTGTCCCAGAATAATAAAGAATTTATTTATTTATTTATTTATATATATATATATATATATATATATATATATATATGTACCTCCAGTTTTCTGTGAGAAAAAGACGAAATCGATTCTAAAAGGACGAAATCAATAAAAATAAAATAGAATAATTGGAACAATAAACATAATGATTAAATAGGAACAGTATTTATACTGATTAGCAATGAAAATATGTGATTAATATAAGTACGTAAAATAATTTGATTGTGTTAAATGAGCTGATATAAACGAATGTTCTTCACCAACTGAATGACACCGTTGACGGCACGATCACTATCGCTTAATGCTTTAGAGGCTTTATGTGGTACGCCACATTTTACAAATTCTCTACTGTAACGACGATATTTGTTATACTTTAAATATATTTCGAGGTCGATACTGAAAATTAACTAGTACAAAATAATTATAGAAGAAATATTTCAAACTGATACTATAATTTTTGCGATCAATAAATATAAATGCATATGAAATATTTTTTTTTTTTAAATAAATACTACATGATAAAAATATAAGACTGTCCGGAACCAGAAAAGCTTCGTTTTCGTCTTGGATTTGTTTATTCTTTTAACTTAATACTGATCTAAAAAGTGAAAGTCCTTTTTTTTTATGTCTAAGTTTGATTAGAATAGGGGAGGACCTGACATCTAACAGGCTCGGAACCGCCACTTTACGTCTCTACTGAAGGAGGGCATAATCAAGGACTTTTACTCCCTTTGAAAAATTTTAGAGCCCTCTACCAGGCTAGAACTCACTAATTTAAGTATAGAATAATGTTATTCTAGCCACTACACCACATGTGACCCAGGTTTTTCATATTTATTTGCTATTATGATTAATTTATTTCTTCTTTTTTTAGAGGTTTAACAACCATATAAGTATTGAAACACCAACAATCATACCCCGTGTCTCTTGAAATGAGTTATAAATTATCAGAAGAATTTCAAAAAAGTTAAAAGTTAAAATGGCTACACGCGTGGTGTAATGGTGCTTTTACTAGAGAAAAAACAGAATTAATGCACAAAATATCGTTTGTTGACCTTGCTGGGTAAATGACATTGTTTGCTATACTACAAATATATTTCCTGGTTAATTTGTACTATTTAATTTAAGGCTCTAGGGATGTAATGAGTTCGGAACGGGACATCAAATAAAAATGTGGAATAAGTCGTCTCTTTCGTTGAAGTTACATAGAGTGCAGTTTTCTTTGGGTTTAAAATGGTAGTATATATTGTTAAAAATTAATTTAACGTGTAAGTTTCCAGAAAGTCTTAATTGTGCAAATATTTTTATGACAGGAAACGTTGCGTTTAATAATAGGTAAGCTTGGGGTTTATCTCCGTTATTATGAATGGACGGGTAAAGTGGGTTGTATTTACCGGGGGTGATTACATTTTTCAAAATATGATTTTTTCATTTATTTTTATTTTTATAAATACTACAAAATACAAATAAACCTGTCCGTATTTGAACAAGTTTCGATTTGGGATTTATTTTTTTTAATTTAACGTCACTTAATGCTACTGGGGTTAATCGGACGACGTGAGAGTTGGAGTGATATATTTTGCCTAAGCATTTTCGATTAGAATAGGGATCTGTAACGAGTACCTCACATCGCACTGACTCCAAAAATTACTTTACGCTCCCACCGAGGGACGTTATAACGAAGGATTTTTCAGTCACTTTAAAAAAAACAAAACTAGAAATCCTGAGGCCATCTGCCGGGTTTCAACCCACTACTTTGGACATTAAAGACTGTTCCAATACACGTCAGATACAGAAGCACATTTGATTATTGGAATAAAGTGATGAGCTCAAACTTGCCATCATCTACATGGATGATGTTTTCCACACGAAAACTAAATCCATTAACTTAAAAGCTACTAAAGATTTCACAAATCCATCTTAGATCCGAATCGTTAGACATAATTAGGCTGTATTTAGAGAAAGGAGTCACGTTTTGAAATATCATTCTAACTGATTTTCCGTTCCAATAACAGATATAAAATGAATTCTGCAACTGTAAGTTATCCATCAAAGAGCGGATCGGAGCAGCAATCCGATGATGGTAAATATGTGTATTCATCCTCAATAATGGATAAATCTATAGTTTTTAATTTATAATTATAATTTTAATATCTCCTGACTCAACATAATGAGATTTATCAAAATGGTCTCTGGGTGTTAATGCATTTAAGAAAGGTATATGCATTTTACATTAACCATTTTACCAAAATCGATTAACGATAAATGCCTCTGTTATTTATAAAGTTTACCACTTTCTTTAAAACGGCTCTAAAGAAATGGGTTCAAGTCATCACATCGAAGATCTTAAATCGATAATTTAAAAAAATCAGCATCAAAACCTATTAAAATTTTTACATGTTTTTTAAAACTTATTTATTTAAATTTATGATTGCATAGATCAAGTAAATGTGAGTCTGATGTTAAACAAATGTTATTTATAAGGATTGTAGCTCTAAGAAGACTTCAAAATCCCATTTATCCCAGTCTAGCCAAAATAGATCTCTTTTCATTCCAAACTTCTGGAAACGATATCCTGTCTGTTCGACCTCCTCACTCTTTATCATACAACCAAAAAATTATAGGTGGAATAGTCAGGAATCAGTCATTTTTGAAAAGTTTTTAATTTTGCCAACGTTTCGGCTCAAGCTTGTGAGCCATCATCAGGGCATTACTGAGCCATGTCCAAGCATAAACCCAGTGAGTTTATGCTTGGACATGGCTCAGTAATGCCCTGATGATGGCTCACAAGCTTGAGCCGAAACGTTGGCAAAATTAAAAACTTTTCAAAAATGACTGATTCCTGACTATTCCACCTATAATAGTTTCTACAGTCGACTATACACCCTCAATATAATTCACTCTACTTGGGACCTCAACTTCATCATCGCAAACTTCAGAAACCATCACATCTGAGATATGTACTCTTCATCTTATAAACCTACCACTACATGTTCATCACCAGTGTCACCTTCACAACATCCGGACGCCGATTCATCACTTACTGTTACTTCATCTCCAGCAACAATCGCAGCGACATCAGAAAATAACATTAGAACTGAGGTAAACTCTTTTGTAATTCTAAAATCAAAATATCCTGATAAGAAACCTCTTCTTAACCGTATTTCCCATCTTTATAAACAATTAGCCAACAAAGAGGGAGTTTATGCTTGGACATGGCTCAGTAATGCCCTGATGATGGCTCACAAGCTTGAGCCGAAACGTTGGCAAAATTAAAAACTTTTCAAAAATGACTGATTCCTGACTATTCCACCTATAATAGTTTCTACAGTCGACTATACACCCTCAATATAATTCACTCTACTTGGGACCTCAACTTCATCATCGCAAACTTCAGAAACCATCACATCTGAGATATGTACTCTTCATCTTATAAACCTACCACTACATGTTCATCACCAGTGTCACCTTCACAACATCCGGACGCCGATTCATCACTTACTGTTACTTCATCTCCAGCAACAATCGCAGCGACATCAGAAAATAACATTAGAACTGAGGTAAACTCTTTTGTAATTCTAAAATCAAAATATCCTGATAAAAAACCTCTTCTTAACCGTATTTTACTCTCCCTTCAAAAATCTGTCATGCTCCTTCCTTATCATCGTTTAAATCCCTCCTCTTTCAATACTTCCATTCTCTCCAGTCAGATTTAAGCTAATTTTTATTATGCCAAATTATGTGAAGGGAATACCGTATCTACTTTAATGAGATGTAAAAGTTAAATTTTATGTTAATTCTTATTTATTTAATTCTAGAATATGTACATAGAGATGTTACTTTGACTATTTTTTATTCTTTCTTTTATTATTTAAATGCAGTTATAGATTGTTTTTGGCCAGTGATAATTTGTTCATTAATGTTATTCTTAAGGGACATTGTCCCATATTAAAATTTCTTGTTCTATTCTACTCTATTCTCTCTCTCTCTCTCTCTCTCTCTCTATATATATATATATATATATATATATATATATATATATATATATATATATAATATTCCATTAGGTTCTAGATAAAAATATTACATAACAAACAAAGTTATATCATATAATTGTTGAGTGAAGAAAAATACATGGATTTAAATAATTTTTATAACATTTCGATTATTTTATTTTTTTGCCTAAAATAAATGTTTCGTTTTAAACTCATCGTGTTTTTTTTTTTTCATTTGTTTTCTGCGCAAAACTTTTCTTTCTTTTTTTTGACGTTTAGAAGAGCTCGTCGGTGAGGAATGATTTAATTTAATTTATCTTTTTCTCTTTATATTTAAAGAATACTAGTGAATATTGAAGGTTTTAATATTTCGTCAACAAATAAATCCGTGGAATAATATTAAAATTAGATTGCAGGTTGCATGCTCTAGATTCCGTTTCTCGTGAAGGTTAAGCGCAATACCGCTCTGACAAAACGGGTTTCAGACTGGTAACACGCAAAATTGAATTGTATAGACGTCAGTTCTTTAATAAAGCCGTTCCGTTATATTATTCTACGCATTTTCTCAAGATACCGATTATCCTCTATAAAATTGTTAAACTTAAAAAAATTCCTTCGAAAGTAATATTCAAACATTGATTGGAATAAATATGTGTATTAATTCTAGTTATATGTATGTATTATGTATAATGATATCCCGTGTAGAAAAGTTTATTTGAAAGGCTTGGATTTACAGGAAAATACCTCTTATTCGCACACATTTTTTAAAAACATTTGAATTCATCGTTGTTTTCTAATTTCAAATCCGAAAACTACTTGTTATTACCATTAATTATGACCGTTATTATGATTGTGTGTAAGATGTTTATTTATTTGCCAACTTTTTATTTATCTCAATAATAGGTTTTTGTTTCGATTTGTTTTGTTTTTTATTTATTATTATTATTTTATTGTATATATATGAATTTATTTATGTTCTATTTTATGTAATTTGACCATTATTATTCTTTTCTGTATATATTGTATGAATGTGGTCTCTTATTAATATTATTATAGTTCATTTTGTAACAAATTGTAATATATCTCAATAAAAAAAAAAATAAAAAAACTTGTTATTACCACACACTCGACTAGAAAAATGAACTAATTTATTAATTTTATAAATAATATTTTACAGATGAAGAGACATAATAAAGATGAAAAGTATAAAGATACATGTATTTTAAAATTTAAAGAAAAAATTCAATAACATAAAAAAAAACCTTGTACGCGCAACACACGACTTTTACTTACTTCCGTTGTTAAAATTTAGTTAAGAATTTCGAAATACAAAAAAGGTCAAATAATTAATTACACACAGTTTCGATTAAATAAAATAACTCCATTAACTTTTACAATTCCGTACAATAGGTAATATTTTTTCTAAAATCATAAGCTCTTCGGTATATTTACATCTATATGATCAAAAACACAAAAATAGCATTAAAAAAATATGTTTTCACTTTTCTCCTTTAGTTGTTGTTAATCAAATTCGCTCAGCTTGCACATTTAGCCGTTATTTATCATTGCTAAGATGGTATGCTTATTTATTTTTTTAATTTACAAAACCAAAGGTACTTTAATAGAAGAAAATGTAGAATATCGACATTTAAACCCTGCCAGATTACTTCAATAAGAATGAAATTCATTAAATTTTACATCCATATAGCGAGTTTAATCAAAATCGTTTGAGCCATTTTTGAGAAAATTGAAAGAAGGCGCAAAATGTATGGTGTAAAGTAAAACTTTCGGTCAGCCGATTTTAGTGAAGAGGTTGCTGTAACATCTCGGGCGTAAAGTTGTCTTCAATATGAAATCTCAGTTTCGTGTTAGACTTACTACAAGCATGGACACAGACCTTTTTTCGGGAATTGGTCATTTAGACTCAGGTGACACTAAAGCGTGTATTTCCGTTGTAAACTCGAATTTGAAAATTTTCCCGATCCCAATAATTTCCCTTTCTATGTAAGTGAAAGTGATATAACGGAAAAAAAAAAAAAAAAAAAAAAAAAAAAAAAAATATATATATATATATATATATATATATATATATATATATATATATATATATATATATATATATATATATATACACACATATATAATGATATAAAAAAAATTGACGTTACGAACAGTATTAAAAAAGTCGTTATTAATGTTTTGGTGAATGTTTATATTGCATAATAATAAGAATAGTAATAGGGCTTACCTATGCCGATACCACCAAATGCCGCCTACACATACTCCTCCAATCACCGCTCAAGCCCAAGCCCCAGAGATCAGACTTAACACAATCTTCACATCGACGTTTTGGCCTACCTCTCTGACGCCTACCAGTTCTTTAAGCGCGTACCAAAATTTTCATAATTCATTTTTCACAACATCACACGCCCATTTGAGTCTCCGCGATTCTATCAACTCAATTATACTCCCAGGTTACGAGCTCTGCAATTCCGCGTTCAGCAACCTTCTGAATTCCTCGTTAGTCACAAAATCATCTTAGGAACAAATTTTTTACGCAGTACCTTATTCTCGAAAGCCTTAAGGCGCGGTTTATCCTTCAAAGTGAGCGACCACGTTTCCCATCCGTATAAACCGTCGGATAAATAATAGTTTTATAAATTCTAACCTTTTCTTGAGAGATTCCGGGAGCTAAATAATTAAAACGCGCGTTTCTCGCCTTTAATCGCGTCTTTATTTCCTCCTGGATTTCGTTTTCTCTTGTTAACCTAAACACTTGAATTTCTTAAAGTGTTTAAGCGTATATTGATGTATACGCGTATACATTCTGATACATCAATATCACTAAGATCATAACCGTTTCTACTGTTAATCATATATTTCGTCTTATTCGTATTTTTTTCAAAGTCATACCTCTTTACTGGAAGAAGAATCTATATTATAGAAAAAAAGAAAGAAATTAAAATTATACAATTAAAAAATCATTTACTCGACAAACGCTCAAAACTTTCTATTTCCTACAAAAAACTCATTTATATAACCATTATAAGGCCTATTTGGACCTACGGCATTGAGTTATGGGGGTCCACTAAACCATCTAATTCCTCTCGCATCCAATCCCTGCAATCCAAGATCCTTCGAAAAATCCTTAATGCTCCATACTTTGTTACAAATAAAATTATCCATAAAGACCTAAATATCCCATTAGACTTGGCCCGACAAGACTTGGCCCGATCCAGATATACATCCTTCCATTCCAAACTTCCTGCCCACTCAAACCCGCTTATCCGTGACCTCTCCTCAACATCTATTCCTGACAATCCACTGAGGCGACTTAAAAGAAGATGGCCAAGAGATCTCTTACCATAAATTGGTCATTGGAGTTCTACCAATGGGTAGTTTCTCCACAGGACAATCATGTGTCTTAATCTCAAATCTGTCCCATTTACTTGTTGTATTTAATAAATACAGTTGTAAATTTCTCTGAATAAATAAAAAAAAAAAAAATCATAACGTAAATAATATAAATATAATTGTTTGTTTATTTACGGTTATTATTTTATTAATTTTACTTTTTTCACCATTGTTTTGCACATTATACGGAATACGATCATAATTTTTAATGCACGCTATCTTCCTTTTTACTACTAACTAATTACTGCTTAATACTTTCCGTTGCATATAAATCCGGGCCTTACTAATATATTTTACAAATATGGGAATGTTCTCAGGACCGTTTCATATCTACCATTTAGCCGTAGTGTCTCCATTATTAATGCATCTTACTAAATGGCTTACCAAACGATTATTACAGGTTATTATAGTTTCTTTTAAGGATACAGAACCATCTATAACCATTCTTGTCACCAGAAACGGAATTTTAAAAGGAGAGAGGAATTTTTCAAAGCGCTTACGATTGCGCGAAACAACCTCATCTTTTTAATTGTCTAACAACTCTCGGGTTGCGAAGCGTGAAGGAGCAAATAGGTTTAAGTTTTTAAATACCGTAAAAGGTTTTCCTTAGTCCATTTATCGATCACTTAGCCAGTAAATGTTGGTTTGGATTGAATCATACCATACATGCGATTCTCATAACGTCTAAAAACACTCACTCAAAGATGTTCCCATACACCCAAATATAATTGGATAAATGCAAATAAAGGAATTCCAGAAATGAGCAACAGTATTATTTGTATAGCGTTTTTTTTTTGTTTTTTTTAACACAAATAAAACGATCAAACCGAATAGTAATGAAAAACACATCAAATTTATCATTAATTACGAAAACTTTCAAAAAAGTTTTCAGTAACTATAATATATATATATATATATATATATATATATAGAATATATATATATAATATAATAGAAAATATTTTTATTCTGGGACAGGATCCCTTAAGAACAATTGATATGTGCAATTAAGATATACAATGTGTCCACACGACCTAAGGATTATGATTAATTCTTATTCACAATAATATAAAAGGAAAACAAAGGATACAATAATACAAAAGAGTAAAATAAATAAATAATAATTTATGATAGATTAATGTGTTGAAAAAAACTAAGCATTGAAACTGATTAATAATAGTTGACGGGCGTAATAATCTCGTCATTTATCGCCCTAAAACACCATCCCTACCCTCATAATAATTGATCCATATAAGTATAATTAATAATAAAGTTTCTTCTTGAATTGATATTTGATTTGAAATATCAGGCTTGTTGAGCGTCTTTTTGGGATGACAGTAGGTACTGGAACAGCTAGGATTTGAATGATAGTAGGGAAGAAGCATGGTGGATATGAGTAGGTAGGGAATTCCAGAGAGTAGTAGAACGGATAAGAAAGGTATGTCGGAATGGCGCGATCTTGTTATGATATATATATATATATTTTAATAAATACATTTTTTTTGTTATAACATTTGCCTAATTTGCCTTTTTTTCATACTTAAAACCAACTTTTTCATTACCTCGTTGTTAGTTCCATTCCATTCTTCTTCTAGGGAAGCTCTAAAGTCATCTCTTGTTTGGATGTTATGTTTTTTCATTCGCCGTCCAAATGCATCTATAAGTGTTCAATAGGGTTTACGTCAGGTAACTGTAGAGGTGTTTTTCGTTGATTGGGAATATTGTGGATCAATAGGATTAATATTTAAAATGTATATAGGTATGAGTTACTTTTGTATATATCTTTATTGATTTTGTTTTGTATATATGTATATTGTATTATTATTATATAAATTTATTGTTTTTTATATATCGTGTGAATGTTGTACTTTATCACTATTAAAAATGTCCTAAATTGGACTGATTGTAATATTACTCAATAAAGAATTGTTTCTGAAAAAAAAATATATATTGAAAATGTAAGAAAACTTTTTTGATCTATCATTAACAAATGATATTCTGCCTCGTTTGATATTTATGATGAAATGTAAATAAATAACTCTTTTTTTTTTTTAGTATAATATTAGAATTAATAATTTGTTCATTAGAAAATTATTAAGTTGAAAATAAATAACCCTGCAACTTAATAGCATGCTGTATGGAAACTGTTTTAAGTGAGTGTATTGGCTTGAATATAATAAAAAGGTTATTTTGGACAAGTTTTTTAGGAAAAATAGATATTTAAATGTGGAAAAGGAAGAAGCACGGCGTATATTGGAAGGAATGGAATTTCAGAATGACGAGAGCATAACTTAACAATTATTCCATCAAAGCTATAGAAATTGGTGCGAGATTTCGTAACGGATGAAAAAAAATTAAGAGGTAGTGTAGAAGAACAGTTGGAGGATGAATATAAGAAGTTGGCCAAGTAAATATGATTTTATAAACACAGAGAGGATTAAATTTAAATACTTAAAAACGCTACGAACTTATTTAACAATCCCATTTTTCTCATTTAGAAGCTCTTCGTCATCATACTGATTGATGAAGGGATTCGCTTTATAATTTTGTTGGGAACCACTGATATAGTGGTTTGCACTATTTCTGGGCCAACAGCTATGCAAGAAGGTAATTAGGCTGAAGTCTTGCTCGGCAACCACATTTACCCTCTTTTTCGAGACATCCACTGCATACATGCTGTGTAAGTTCCAAGGGGTCTCCCTACCGTAGTTTCGCCCGTCGGCTAAAATAACAGAATAAAAAGGTGCCCTGCAACACCCGGGTTTTATCCCGCTCGACTCTAAACATAAATCCTATCGAATTTCTTACCTTACCACAATAGATTTAAAAAGTATTAAATTCAAGCGGTTATCAATAACGCACTAATAGAATTTCTCCACGAAATAAATCCTGGTTACTTTCACCAATTCCCCTTAAAAGGAGAACGTAGTTAATTCCGCTTAGTTATATGAAGCTGCATTAAAATCGTATTTCATCAAAATATTTCTCCGTAACATGGAAATCACTTTTATATCATTAGTTGTCACGAATAAACTCATCCATAAAGACCTTAAATGTTCCCTATGTTACTGATTTGGCCCGGACCAGGTATCAATCCTTTCATGACAAACTCCATTCTCACTATAACCCACTAGTTTCAATCCTTTCTTCCTCTTCATTTCCTGATAATCCTCCGAGGTGCCTGAAAGAAGATGGCACCGGGACCTTCTAGTTTGGAATATTTTTAGAGTGCTTCCAATGGGAAGCTTCTCCAAATGTATTTCATTTCCATGTATTATATAACTATCAAATTTACTTATGTATTTGTTTTGTTAATACAGTTGTAAATATCAATAAAATGTAATATTATATATATCATTGATAGTAACGTCCATTCGTTTGCTTAAAAAAACGTAGATAAAATTTTGATCGTTCGATGACTTTTTTCTAACTGTTCAACATGGCAGTGGTGACACCGATCGACAACACGTATTCTCTCCGATTTCCATAAAAGTGGCTTTTTATGCAAAGGCAGCGGAGCTTTAAAAAACGATAAAACACAATCATGACCTTTTAGACTTTCCAATACTGATTCGAAAAAAAATGCGAACGGGCGTTTTCCTCCTAAAACGTCTAACAATTTCACGGCAACTCTGCTGAAGTGATTTGTTCGGTATAATCATCGCAATTTAGAGTGTCTACGTAGACGCCCTGCCTTAAATCACCCGGAGCCGCGAAATATGTGTTAGATCCCAAAAGTCCACAAAGATTACGGTAAAAAAAAATACTTTTTTTCTCCCACAAATTAAGATGACAAAAGATGGAGGACGTATTTCGAAAGATCAATTATCCTTAATGACCGTACTGCCTATAGGAGATAAAAGAAAAAAATGTTTGCAAACTCATCTAGACGGGTGAGGGTCATTATTCTCCATGCTATAGATGATATGCTTGCTATGCATGTCAAAGTCACTTTTCCATAATTCGATTCGTTTCGGAATATTTTTCCATGGTTTGCCAGTTTATGTGACGAGGTCCCATTGTTATCCTGTGCTCAATAACATTTTTTGAAAAACAAAACGCATAATATACCTATTGGCCACTCAGTTATAATTTTTTTTTAGCTCGCTTCTCCGGTTTCCTCTCTATTCAGAAATCCCATCCTTTCATAGTAGAATTCCTGCTACATTTTTACTGTCATTAGAACATTAAGCTTGTAATTTTGTTTTGATAAATTATTTTCAGTAAGTGCAGTCTCTATCCCTATATTAAATTTTTGTCGTTATTTTCTCTTCCAAAATATCATCTCACAAACTTTTCATATTGGAAAATACATAAGTTGTACATTGTCCCTCGTTTGGTCTATTCATATCATGTATTCGTAAGATTTTAGTTTTCATGTACGTATTACGGTTTCCATGGTTTCCCTACTACCCATAAAAGGTCTTGGTTTTAGAATTGTTCAAGGGAAACCACCGTGCAAGGAGGTGATTAGGCAGATATAACCATCGGCCATCAGATTTTTTCCTAATTTCGGGTATCCAATTTATAGGGCCTCGGTGTACCTCAGGAGGGTATCCATGCCTGAGGGTCGCTCCACAACTGAAGTATGAGAATAAATAATTATTCTGCCACAGTCGGAGTTTGAACCCGCTATCAGGAGATGTAGTCAAATACTATATGAACAGTACCGCACAGTTGCCCGGTAACATGGTAACTTAAGTTAAAACAGATAAAATGATTATGAGTTCGTGTTTTAGCGCAGGTGGGGAGAGAGGGAGGACTTTTAACTCTGGCATTCATCCCTTGCCCTCACCTCTTTTTCTGAGAAAAGCCTAGTATTGCCTAAAAAGGCGAGCCAGGGGAGAAAAAAAAGTATATATGTATATTCTTTATCCACTTGAAAACGCCGCTCCCTATCAATAAAAAAAAACGCATTAAGTACAAGGGATCCATACCTCCTTTTTTTTTTTATATATATTAAATGGTTGAATGACTCATTGACACGGTAAATGTATCGATTTTTAATAATCTTTTTCACAATCAGACGCAAGGTTTTTCCCAGCCTCCCCCCTCTCAAATTCGGGTACCAACTTCAGGTGGATCTCATCCCAGGGACTCCCCACGTCTGAAATAAAAGAATAAATAAATGACCTATTTTATATATAACATTAACATGTTTTTCTTGGGAACAAATGTTTTGCCATCTCATGTAGTATTTGTATTTCACGCGTATTTAAACTAATAATATAATTTACTATCTGTTTTGTTTTTTAAGTTGTATGTTTGTTTGTTTATTTATTTAACGTCACTTTATGCTTCTGTGGCTAATCGAGAGAATGCTATAGCGGGAGTCCTAAGTTTTGCATATCTAGGTTTTAATAGAATAGGGATCTTTATCGAGTACCTGTCATCGCACAGGCTCGGGACCACCTTTTAACGTTCCCTCCGACGTAGCATAAATAAGGATTTATAACTCCCAATTGAATCTGAGATTTATATTTATTAGAGAGGAAAGTGTGAATATATGATCGACTCAACACCTTCCGGTCTTGAACCCGTCCTGTTCTTCAGGAAGTACACCTTTATACTCACCTCATACTCATCAGTGTACTAGTTAAGGTATTTTGTAAATAACTTTGTAATTGAGTTTACCAAAGATATTCCCCTATAGTTATCCGGATTCTTTTTGTCTCCCTTCTTAAATAGTAAACTTAGTATTGAACTAGCCTACTTTTGTTATAAAAGTTTATAACTCTAGTTTACAATATTTTTAGAGTGCTGCCAATGGAAAGCTTCTCTACATGTATTTCACGTCATAAACTTACTTTTCTTACTAGCTGAATTTTTTTTAATATAGTTGTAAATATCAATTGAATGTTAAAATATATATATATATATATAATATTGATAGCGTCGCGGAGACTCAAATGGGTGAGTAAAATTGTTGGGCTCGGTGAGGAACGGATTCCGAGAAAGTTAGTATTTGCTGATCCGACTGGTAGGCGTCCGAAAGATAGGCCGAAGCGTCGATGGGAGGATTGCGTTAAGGCTGATCTTGGGGTCTTGGGGTTGAACGGAGAACATTGGACGAGTCTGTGTAGACGGAATATGGTGGTATCAGCATCGAACCTTCGGGTTCGGTAAGTCTATTATTATTATTATATATATATATATATATATATATATATATATATATATATATATATATAATAATATATTTTGCCACATCAAGTTCATATCGGTCTTAGAAAATTTACGAATCCAGGATAGCCTAAATATATATGATGATGCATGATGGCCAGCGAGTCGAGAATGATGGGCTCTGCCTATTTATTTTGAGGATTATTTATTGGTTCTACTACTTCATATAGAAATTTTCGTAATCTGGAATAGACTAGTTGATTTGATCGGCGTTTTTGTGCTGTTGTATCAACCACCTTTGTCCTCAACTAAGAGTGTCCTTTTTTTTCTTTAATTAAAGTTCATCCAAAACTAAAAATATAGGGACACATGACCAAATATTACACCATATTCGCACCTTCCTGCATGACTAGTACGCTAATGTAACCCTTGGGGTCACCTGTTACTTTTCCATCTTGTATAATATTGGTCTCTGGAACAACTTTTCTTAACTAGACCAGATTTATCGGGTGTTTCAGTTCCTAGTTCATTTAATGATTATGGTCATTCCAATTAGAAATCTGCACGTACGAGTGTTGATAAAAACGAATAAGTTTGAACATGACACAGATTACAAAATATAACACTGCTTGTCATGTAGGAATTAAAGTTACGTCTTAATATTATGGTATCTGTTCACTGCATAAGGTGGTGAGTGATTTTAACTTTCACTCACATATATGTAAGGGAAAGTATTGCTATCGTGAAAATTTGTAAATTCCAGATTTTGCCGGAAATACACGTTTTATGGTCCTCTGAGTCCAAATGTAGTATGAGTGGTCTAATTCGAAAACGATATGTTGTATAAATCTGAAATTGCATATTTCATGTGATTATATGTCTGAGATGTTATTGCAACTTTTTAATCAAAATCGGCTAACCAGAAGAGCAACTTTACTCTATTTATTTCACACCTTTCTACTATATGAACTTCTTGTTATATGAAGTATAACATAAAAACAAGAAAATATGTTTATTTTATAATGTCTATTCATTATTAAATTTAATCATCGGCAAAAATGAGAAACATAAATCAAAATAAGTTGAGGTTATTTTTTTGCTATTTTTAAGTGAAGCATAGATCACGAAAAATCAATTAATTATCCATTTAAAGAAAACTTGATAGCAATGTATGTTTTCAAAACTGTAGAAATTACAAAGGTTTCTATGCTATTGGATTTATTACCATTTTATATTTCAAATGAACTATTTGAATCACATTTTAAAAGTTAAATTAAGTTTCCATAGGAATCACATTTAGTTTACAGTAAAACACCCGTTTTCATGAAATAGTATTAAATTTGAAATAATCAATAAGAATTTTAGTTTAAAGATTTATTACAACTTACCATTTATGTTAACAACTTAGATAAAATTCGGTACGTAATATTGTTTCTAAAATCTTGCGTACTAAATGGAAGAATATAACTTGTATGACTCTGTACGGTTGTGGCAAAATTTAACTATTATAATCTCCCTCTTTACCAATAACATATGTTCATAAGTTCAGAAGGCTTATAACAACTTTATATTAACTTGAAAGATTCCATATTAACTTTTCTAAAATCTTGTGCTTTCCAAAATCCGTCAAGTAATTTAGAAGGAGTTTACGGAAACCAAATGATGATCATTTTACAAGAGATACACGCGCTTGCCTTGGTAGTGACTTTGACTTGCACTGTAAAAATGTCTGTAATTTAATTTAAATAAATAATTTATAAATAAATAAATAAATAAATAAATAAATATATATATATATATATATATATATATATATATATATATATATATATATATATTGAATTTATTTATTTATGATTTTTTTTTTATATAAAACGGTCTTTTAAGATTTCACGAATATCATTACTTTCCCTTTTAATTATTTATATTTTCTCTTCTACCAGTATCTTCTCATGATTTCTGCTTGCCTTTCCTTTCCTTTCCTCCGACCACACAGTACCCTTCAATTTCCTATATTTTCCACCAGAACCTTGATCTCATTTATTTTTTTCCTTATTGTTCTCTATCCAGGCAGTCATTTCCTTTTATTTTTAATTTGTCTGTTTCATTCTTCATTGTTTTACATATCCTCCTACGTTCTGGCAGTCACGGATTCTGTCACTTTCTTGTGCAGTCTTCCTCGTTCCATTCCTACCACGTACCCGTAGAATCTTAATCTTCTGATTCATATTTAGGTTTTTAGGTATTTTATTTTTCGATTGCCTTCCTTTGCTTTCTTAGGCTCATAGATTCTTCTCATGATCCTTCTATCTAATTTCAGTACTTCTTTTTTGCCTATGGAGAAATCTTGTCTGCATCTCTTACTGAATGTCTGGTTATATTTTTATTTAAGTTTACTTGATTATTTGTTCCTTTTTTTCACCTGTATTCCATTTCTTCACTATCTGTCGTACTTAAACAATTATAAATAGTGGCTCTACAACACCAAATAGAGGAGGATTTCATAAACGATTCTCACATGGGTCGTGATGAGGAAGTGTTTCTCATATGTTGTTTTGAAATAAATCGGGACTTTCTAGTTAAATAAATTTAAGAGTTGGATCAATACAATAAAAAATGTTTATTTAATGCTTATTTAAAAACAATTTCACTCTCTTCACAAATACTGCTAGTGCAATAATACAGTCAAAACCTCCAACCATTCAATGAGTCGTTAAGATGAAAAGTCTCTCTTGCAGTGCGGCACATTAATCTAGCGGTTGCCAGAGAAGATTCTTTACCAGACAGAAAAGGAAAGCTATTAATCATTCTTTTTAAAAGAGGAACCTATTTCTACACCGCATCCGCCTTCGTAGCTAATATTATGTGTTGTTTTTTTCGAACACTTTCTCTATTTATTACAATAACAATTACTGTTATAAAGAATAGGATGGATTTAATTAACATTACCATAACGATGGAATTAAACCCGTAGAGCAAAATAAAGGACGAGAGAAACGCAACGGAAGTGATGGTTGAGAAAACGCATCAGGCAAAGAAATTTTTAGATAATATGATTAAATAACAGGCTGTTACTTTGTATCATACCAACTGAAACTCCGTAAGCATGTTGTTTTTTCCCTAGAATCAAAAAAAAAAAAAAAATAAACACAATGGTGGTTAATTTCAGTCAACAGTGCATTTTATTTGCATTTACCTATATATGAAATATACATATATATTTGGCGCAACAACCTGTTAAGGGGTCAAGGCCTTCTCTAAAAGTTTCTGCCAGTTGGCCCTGTCTGTTGTTGCAGCTCTCCAGTTCTTAACGTCTAGGAGAACATGTGCATCCTCTTCCGTGCACACCCTAAATACAAGATCCCAACTCATCGATCTATACCTACCCTCTTACAGAACAGCATCCTATGAAAAGTCCATTATCTGTGCTACCATACTTTGGAACTCTTTACCCATCTCCCTCCGAAAAGTTTCATCCCTAACCACATTCAAACACAATTGAGACGTAAATTCCCAAAAGGTACTATATCCACTTTAGACAATTTTACAGGAAACGCAAAAATCTGTCATTTATTTATTATTGTTACAATTTACCTGATTTTTTTTTTTATTAAAATTTAAAGTTGATTTTTAAACGTATTGCAAATCATTTTTCCAAATTATTGCACTTTTCCTATGACTTATAGACTCCGTTTTCAACTTATATTTACTATTTATGTGAATTTAGCAAATATATTTGTATTAACTTCGTGTAAACAATATTTAGCTATAGAGACTGGTAAATAAATACATTTTGTGCATTTATTTTACATAAAAAAAAAAAAAAAAAAAAAAAATTAAGTTAGATCAGCCACGGTTTTCCTCTCATATTTAGCAAGCTGGTAAGATGCTAATTCCAACTATTTGCTGGATCAAATACCATTGTTCTATTAAAATGTGATTTTCTGAAATTTTTTTAACTAAATTTATGTTATTTAATTTAATTGACAACCTACGAGAACTGAAGATAACTTAACCGCAGTTAAGTTGTTAATAACAACCTTAAAACTGATTATTAGGTTAAAACTATTCATCAAAATAATTGAAGTAATTCAAGACGTCAAAATATCAATTTCGAAAACAATGTCCTTTAGTACCTTTTTGAAATCAACGTCCCAATTATTTAATCACCTCCTCAAAAATCAATCTTCCGCACATATGTAATAAATCTGAACTTTTATAATACCTAACAAAAATCATTTGTTGTTGTTATCTGTTTTTTGTTTGTTTTTTATATTTTATTCTTATTAATCTTATGTAATTTACTTGACTAAATAATTATATACTAAATGAATCCTAAATTGGACTTTTTCTGTTCACTTTATATTATTCTTAGGAGGCAAAATGTCCCAGAATAAAAATTATTTTTCATTTCATTATATCCGCTGCGACGGAATCAGCCTACCCAACATTTGGCCTGCCCACTCTTCGCTTCCTATGGAACTCCTAGACCAATGTCTTCTTGGGAATCTCATCTTCCATCATCCACGCAACGTGAACCGCCCATCGAAGTTTCCCAAACTTCAGTTTTATATTTTAGATGCCTATATGCCTGAGATGTTACAGCACCTTTTCAACAAAACCGGTAGAGCCACTTTATACCATGCATTTTGCATCTCTTTACGACTTTTTTCAAAAACCGCTAAAACTATTTTGATTAAACTCGCAATAGCGATGTAAAATTGAATCGTCATTATTATTATGTAGGTTTTATTCTAATTGGAATGGTCTAGCAGTGCTTAAATGCTAATTTTTTTAATTAATTATATTTTTTTTTTTAATCTCAAGTACCTTTAATGTTTTAGGTTACAGAAAATTAACCATATCATCTTGTTAGCATTATTAAAAAATAATGGTAAGTATATTATATGAATGAATTTAATAAATTTAATAATTAACCAAAGGAAAAAAGAACCTACATATTTCTTAATTATTTATTATTTAAACATATGAATAGTATATAATATAGATGTATAATATACCGTTGGAGAACTAGATTTTAGATATATCTGATGTATATTATCTTATAAATAAAGTTCTATAAGGTAATGGAGAGTTTCTTCCTTCAGTCATTGCTCTCATAACTATAGTGAGGAACAGCCCTGATAAAATTTAGATGAAACTTTGATTGAAACTTATTTCTCTCTTAACAGCTTTAAATATTTTTTGTACACCTGTTTTGACTGCTTAAAAAAGTCTCTCCTACATTTTATTATTCAACAGCTTTATAAATTAGAATTTTTGCAATGTAGTATATATGAGAAAAACGTTTTAAAAAAAGGAAGAACAAGTAAATATAACAAGAATTTAATGTTAGGTTAAAATGAAGTAGAAAAGCTTTGAATTTTTCTATAAAATAAAAAAAATCAATCAAGAAACGGAACCTTGATTATTAATATTTTCAATAACTGGGAACCGTTAGATAGTTGCCCATTTATATAACATTTATTGAAAATAATTTATTTAAATCTATTACTCTATAATTAAATGAATATATAAATAATATTGCATATTTTGCACATAAGATTGAAATGATTTTTCGAAAAAGTAGCTCTCACCATTTCCTATTTACATTAAGGTTTACGGGAATGTTTTTTTGTAATATTTTAATGTGTCAATCCATTTAAAATCGTCTAATTTTAATTAATTTTGCCACTAAACATTTTTATGATTATTTTTTTTTTAGTTATGCTCTTTTATTTCCTATATTTAAAACCGTGAGTAAAGAAATACATAAACGTAATGAATATTATTGGGTTGTAAAATAAGTTTATAAGGTTTTTTTCTGGTGATTTCAATAAAAACTTGAGATGAATTTAAATATTATTAATCAAATATATTATTTAGCTATTTAATCATAAATTAAATATTTTTAATCAATTAAGCTAGAATTTGATCATCATCAACTGTCGAAGGACGACCCGAGAAAACGACTTACTGACCGTGCTTTCTCCAAATGCATCGTCGCCATACACACTATAAATTTTGGTAACCGTCTGCTCATCGGATTTTCTTTTTCGCAAATAAAAAAATCATTATACGAAAATGAATTTTTTCCTCTTCCATTTTGAGCAAGTAAAATACCACTTAAAGATAAGGAGACTCGGTTGAAACTGATGTATAAAAGCCTCTTAACTAATCCATTTTTGGGATATTTAAACTTGATTTTATAAACACAGAGAGGATTACATTCAAAAATTTAAAAAAGTCTTCAAAGTCAAAATTTCCGATTCTGATCCAAGAAAACGCCTTAGGAGAAAGCACCGTCAGGCTTTCTCCTTAAGCATCGTCGCCATACACACTGCAAATTTTGGTGACCGTCTGTGAAGCGGTTTTTCCTTTTTGGAAATAAGAATGCATTGTACAACTAAAATGAATTTTTTTTTTCTCCTCCATTTTGGGCAAGCAAAATACCACTAAAAGACAAGGAGCGTCGGTTGAAACTGATGCATAAAAGCTCCTTACCTGATTCCTTTTTAGGATATGTAACCATTAATGACTATTTAAACATGATTTTATAAACATAGAGAGGATTCAATACAAATATTTAAAAACGCTACGACTATATTTTACGATCCGATATTTAAAGTTGTATATATTTTTAAATGGGGAGACCGTGGCTGAGTGGCTAGCGCGCTAGTCTCTCATACTACATGTTCAGAGTTCGAATCCCAGTCCCGGCGGGGCTTTTATAAGGATGTAAAAAAATGTGGATTCACTCACAACCTCTCCCCCGGGTATGTGAGACCCGTCAGCCAAAGGGTGGCCACTCACAAAATTAGGCGTAGGGAGTGATGACCCTACACTAAAATTGGCATCGTGAAACGTGTGTGTAAACTCACAGGAGTTTACACGGCCTGTCGCGCCACTTGAAGAAGAAGATATTTTAAATTTATTATTTTCTTCATTTTTTTTTCTTTATTACTTTATTTTGCTGTGTTACCCTTACTCTGGGGCACTAAAGCCCACATTTATTTGCTTTTGTATTGTTCTAGGGGCTTGTCCCAGAAGATATAATAATATTTTATTATAATTATTTTTAAAATGTGGGATTCTGTATTATTTTTCCAATACGTTTCAGTATGTAACGTTCCCCATTACTTTCTGCCACGACAAAAATCTGACAGGAACAATCTAGACATGTCCAAATATCTCTGCAATGGCCGACTTGGGTGAAAGAGAGCAGAAATGGGGCGATGATTGAAGGTTTGTCATTGCTTACATAACTTCCCATATTGCGGTCTTATCTCAATCCGTTCATGGTAATTTCATAATACGAGTGATACGAAGGCCTCTACATATGTTCCGATTTACCTTTTAATAATGGAGTGCATAGTCCTTAATGGAACTTATAATAACGCTTGACAGTTGGGGTACATATGGAAAGTAATACCGATAAGTATGTAAAACTTTCAAAAAAAGATACTTTTATGGTATTCATACAAAGATCAAAGCGGAATAAGCATGTGCAATTTTATACCATTGATTCATATTTATGAGAAACTACCTATTGCAAATTTTTAGCTCCTTAATCCTAAGGTAAGGGAAGTTATGAAGAGGGAAAGAAAAAACTAAAAAAATAGTTTTCTCCTGAACAGCAAACCGATTTTCACGAAAAAAATATATGTTATGGATCTTACAAAAGAGTTCCAAAAAATATATTTTTTCAAATTTTATCACTGAAAATGGTTGTCACAAATTTTTTTTAGGTTATGATGGTTTGGTACACCTCCAATTTTTCGCTACTTTATTTTATTTTACAGTCCTCCGTAATATATATTTTTTTCTATTTTTTCGCAAGTGTACCCCAAAGTGAAAAATAAAAAACAAAACAATATTTTATCCTAAACGGAACAACCGACTTTCACGAAAAAATATATATGTTAATGGTTCTCTAAAAGAGTTTAAATTTTTTTTTTTTTTTTTATTTCGAAAATGTGAGTCGAAATGTTTATTTTTATTAAAAAAAAAAAAAAAAAATTGTAATTAATGTTGGATTGGTACACCTACAATTTTTTGCTACTTTATTTCATTGGAAGATCCTGCACAATATATAAAACGTATGAATCAATGGTATAAATTTATTTCTAATATACGCGGGGGCAGATTTCACATGCTTATTCCGCTAGGCCTTTTAATTTAATTTTCTTTGGAAGCAATGGTAGCTAATTCACTCGATTACAAGGTTGATTTAAATGACAGATATTGAGTACCGTTTGTATCTAATTTTATAATGTATGAATTGGTTGATAATAAGTCTTATGTACTTCAACAACTCATAAGGGGTCTTAGGTCTAGTCCATGTAGTAGTTGTTTTTATGTTTCAAGGCCAACGTTCGTGCAAGGAGTAATCTCTCGTGCTTGATTCTTACGAGTTCACTCCCAGTCACCTTTTTCTCTTAATTTTGGTTAGTAACTTTATATAGGGGAGCCCGTGGCTGTGATGCTAACAAGCTAGCTGCCACGCCAAAGGTCTCAAGTTTGAATCCCAGTCCCGGAGAGGATTTTTTCAAGCATGTAATTAATGAGCAATCACTCTCAACCTTCCTAGGATATGTGAGACCCCTCAACCAACTGATGGCTACTCACAAAAATAGGTGTAGGGGGTGATGACCATACCTATTAAAATATCATCGAGAATTGAGACGTTGATTTCCAAAAGGTACTATATCCATTCTACGAAATTTTACAGGAAGTGCGAAAATCTCTCATTACTATATTATTAAACTAGCTAATTTGGGTCTTTTTGCCTTAAAATTAAGAATTATTTTTTTACTATAATAATAAAATCATATTACAGTTATGAAATGAATTTTTTTAGAATGATTTGGAACGAAAATAAATGCGTAATTAGTGCTTTTGGAAAATGACCGCATTTCTAAATCGCGTTTTTTAAGGACTTGAGAATTCATCAGATAACGTCTAATAGAATATTTAGATTAAACAAAATGATGAGAATACAAATATGTAAAAAAATCAATTTCGTAAAAAATGTCAATGTTAATACCTTTTGGAAATCAACGTCTCAATTGTAGTGTGAAATCGGTAGAAACCATACCCCGCGGCCTAGGGTTTCAAAAGCCTTAAGCGCCAACCGAAAAAAAACTTTGTATTCGAATATTTGCGAATTACTGTTTGGTGAGTACCTTAAACGTACTCTCACTTTTACCCTCCACCCTGCCCCATCCCCACCCAAAAAAAAAAAAAAAAATGTAATTAATTTTTAAACTTTGACTTTTTCTTCATATTTTTTTTATCTCTGCTTCGCCTTTGAAGAGTATACGGAGGTTTTTCGGGGCAGGGGAAGATAGTAGGGGAATTAAGGCCGAAAAGTCTCCCGGCCCGAGACGCTTGTAATTATTTAATTATATTGTATTTCTGATCATCTGTGGTTGCTAGGCAACGCGCATTATTAGCGACAACCCCCATCCCCTAAAAGAAAAATAATTTATTTTAAAATGTCCTGGATCGAATGGGTAGAAGTAGAAGAAGGGTAAATCGGATCCCACGAGTGTTACCTAATTTCATTGATTAATTTTAATGACCCCCAGATCTCGTTATAGAAGCAAAAGCTATTGGAAATTTTAACGACTTAGGTAACTAACAATATTAATTATCTATTAAATCCTTGTTACAATTAGTAATTGTCTTGAGGATAACTTAGTATTTAATCCAGGAATATTGCCGAAAATCATTGTCATCAAAAATTTTAAATAACTTCTACTAATAAGGAATTATGAAATTTGAACTGATTGGCATTCTATTTTTTTCTCATACGGGAACATTTCATTAATATCACATAACCGACTAAGTCATGTACGTTAATTACGTTTAGGAGAGAACATTCAGGGAAAGTTGGGCAGATGAGTTTAACAGCTATGATTATAATTTGACTAAATTTTAATGTAAAATGCTACTTAAGGATATTCCCTTGATAAAGGTTTAAAGGCTAAAACGTTGTAATAAATAAATCTATTGAGTAAAAAGAATCAAAATATATTTTGATTTGATTTGAGCTCTATTAAATTTTAATCAGCTGATTTTAATATCATATAGTTTATATCCAAACTGAGATAGTCTGGCAGCATTTATACCGAATTATTAAAACTTCTCATTAAGGTAGCTCTGGTTTTAAAATAATTAAAAATCTTTTATTTATATTAATTTAAAAGAATGTACAGATACAAACAATAAAAGAGGAAGAAAAAAAGAGAACAATTTTTTTTTTTTTAAATAAGAGGAGTCATATAGATGTGTAATATACCATTGTAAAGGTAATGATTTTATAAGAAAATTTCATCTAAAATATAAAGTCGCATAATGAAATCGAGGGAGCGGCGTGGTCTAGTGGATAGAGCGCTAGTATACTATGCTCCGGGTCCTGGGTTCGAATCCTGGTTATGACAGAATATTATTTATTCGATAAATATTAGGCCGTTTTACAAAAGAAATTCTTGGATATATTTTTTTAAAACAATTTATTTAATCCAGTCATCGCGACGTTTCAGCCTCTAGGGCCATTATCAAGCTTCATGCATATCCATCTTAATTATCTTTTCATTTCACCGCTTTTTAAGCGCTTTTGTAAAACGGCCTAATATTTATCGAACAAATATTCAAACAAAAGAACAATTACGACAATGATGAGAAAAAAGAATATTATTTATTCATTTGTTTCAGCCGGGGGGTGATCCTGGGGTATGGAGACCCTCCTGGGGCAGACCCAGCCTCTATAAAGTGGGTACCCAAAAATGGGGAAAAATCTGGTGGCTGAGCGTGATCTCGGCCGAATCACCTCATTGCACGGCTGTTGGCCTAGAAGCAGTAAGAATCTCTATATGTACTGAGCCCGAGACCCTTCATAGGTTGTAAAGAAACAGTTGTTTTTTTTTTTTTTTTTTTTTTTATGATGAATTAGAGAATGAAAAAATAAATAAAATAATAAGTTTAGGATATTGCTGTAGAGAATAATCGCGTTCACTATATTGTTTAATCTGAAATAAATTTTTTCACTGGACGTACATACAAATAGGGCAACTAAATTCAACAAAAAAGATCGAAATCGGTACAGACATTCAAGACATTGACATAGAGATAAAAGACTGGAAATGCATTATTTTTATTTTCACTTACATATATATATATATATATATATATATATATATATATATATATATATATATATATATATATATATGAAATATATAGTAAGGGAAAGTATTGCGATCATAAAAAACTTCGAATTCGAGTTTTTACTGGAAATGGTTACCATTTCATGGTTCTCAACGGTTAGGAAGGAAAATCAAATCCAGAGTGTTTTGTTGTTAACTGTGGTTTTCATTAGAAAAACTCAAATATATCTGCTTAATGTGCACAGAAAAACAAGTAGTACCAAATGAAAGAACAGTAAATTTTCCAGAAGATTAAGAACACTAGGTCGTGCAGAATATTAAATTTTAATATTTCTAAGAATATTTGGACATTTCAAGGAGCTATTACTCTTCCATTGTTAGGTTTTAGATTTTCCGGATCTCAGAAAAACCTCTTCAATTTATTAGCTTTAAGATGGTGCATAACAAAATACCTTTATAGGCAAATCAAGGATGCGATGAGGCAAGAATTAAAGAAAAAAAGAGGCTATAATAGAAAATCTGTATTTAATATAGGTCTAGACCTCCTGCCCCACTGTATCCTTTAATTATAAGTCACTCATACCTGTTACCTCATACAAATCCGATACCTAGGTCTCCATCTTGACAAACGTCTTACATGGAATCCTCACACGAGACTAAAACGACAAGAAACTGCCCGTAGATACCGATTACTACAACACTAACTAGACAAACGTTCTTTTTTTTTTTGTATATATCTTTATTTCCAGATCGGCTGCGTGAGCCATACATGGTTTTTTAATATAAAAAGAATAATTATTACAACTTGTAACAATAGAAAAAGTGGGGGTATAGTCTCATACACAAGACACCCCTAACGATAATAGATTTGTAATTATTCCCAAGAATTGAATAATGAATTTAAGTTGATGAGTAAAAACAAATAAAAAAAAAAATATATATATATAAAGAAAAAAAAATAAATTAAAAAAAAAATAATAATACTAAATAATAAAAAAAAAAAAAAAAAAAAAAAAAATCATAAAAATAATAATAAAATAAAAATAAACCAGCTAGATTGAATATGAGGCTTATAAAACTAAATAATAATATTTACAAGATGTCTTGTAGAAGCCTGGGTTTGAGCCTGCGAGATAAAGTTGGAACTCCTATGCTGTATGCCACTGCACCTCTGACTGCTGGTAGCTGAGAGTGGTATTTTCTGAAGCGGTTTTTGATAAAATCTTCGATGTATTCTATATGTAACTCGCGGTGTAGTTGACTATTTCTAATGAACCATGGGGCATCTACGGCTATTCTTAATATTTTGTTTTGGAATACTTGTATTTTTTTTCTCTTTGTTGAGGAAGCAGCTCCCCACACTTCACAACCATACATAAGTAGTGGCCTTAATATAGTTTTATAAAGAAGAATTGTTGTTTCGGGTTTGAGATTTGATTTTCTATTGAGGATCGGGTACAGCATCGCCAGTCTTGCATACGTTTGGGTTAGTTTGATGTTAATGTGGTAGTTCCAAGTGAGGCGGCGATCGAGGTGAACCCCGAGGTATTTCACTGCTTCGTCGGCAGGGATCCATGGTAGCTTATTACCGTTGAGCATCAGTTCAGGTGGATCCGAAGGTCGTCTTAATGTAAATATTTTTGAGTTACATTTTTGCACATTTAGACTTATCTTCCATTTAGTGAGATATTTTTCTAAGTCTGTGAGGTGGCTTTGGAGGGAATTACGGGCAACGTCTATATCTTCATGCTGAGTGAAAACTGCCGTGTCATCAGCAAACATAGCAATGGAAGTATCTGTAGACTGGATGATGTCATACAGGTAAAGGTTGAAGAGGATGGGAGAAAGATCTGAACCTTGCGGAGTACCGGCTTGGATGGGTCTGATAGTGGATATGGAGTTGTTTATTCTTACTGTAAAAGATCGGCTGCTGAGGAATGAGAGGAGGATGTCGTAGAGGTATTTTGGAGTACCGATTTGTTGCAGTTTGTACAATAGGCCTTTATGCCAAACTTTGTCAAATGCCTGTTGGAAATCGAGAAATGTTACGAGAGTATGTTTTTTCATTTCAAATCCGTTGACTATAAATTCGGTAAGTCTTGATAATTGGTGAGAAGTGGAATGTCCAAGTTGAAAGCCGAACTGAAATTCAGGAATAATATTGTTGAACTGTAAGAAAGAAGAAAGGCGACTTTTTATTACTGACTCTAGTATTTTCCCCAAGATAGGTAAAAGACTAATGGGCCTGTAGCTGCTAACTTGATTTGATTTTTTGCCAGGCTTGTGAACAGCTATTAATACGGCCTTCTTCCAGGAGTCAGGGAAATATCCGAGACGTAGACAGCTGTTGAATATTGTTGTGATTAAAACAATAGCTTTTCTGGGCAATTTTTTTAGAGCAATAGCTGGGATCAAGTCATGTCCTGGACTTTTCTTTGTTTTAAGCCTGAAAATAAGTTCTTTTATTTCTTTAGGAGTCGTGAATTTCAGCGGAAGTTCAGCAGTGAGTGACTGTGACTGTAAAAACTCATTGATATCCTTATAACTCTCTGGATCGCATCTTGACGAAAAAAATTCACATTCTGTATCGGAGAAAGTCTTTTCAAAATAGTCAGCAAAGACTTCAGATTTACCTTGGTCACCGGAGATAAATGTGCTGCCCTCTATTAAGCTAGGAATGGTATCTTGTTTCTTCAGAAGGCGCTTAGTAGCCTTCCAGAGAGATTGGTCTCGAGGGTCCAGATCTGCGACATATTCTTTGTACTTAGAAAAACTTAGTTCGTCCAGTTCCTGTTTGACAACGCGTCTGAGATAATTCCATTTACGTTTGTCTATTGTGTTTCTATTTCGCATCCAACGTCTTCTTATTGTATTTTTTTCCTTTATTTTGAACAAAATAGAATTTGGTATGCTGTTTTTGAATATATTTTTTTTGAAACGGAATGTCTGCATTGTTGATTCTATAACACAATTTGCTATTAATTTCGTCAGATGTTCTATGGCTGCATCAATTTCCTGACGGTTTGAAAAATTGTTCTTGAGAAAAACATTATGGAATATTAAGTTTTTGTACCTGTTCCAGTCAATTATTCCTCTAATGAGAGAACTTCTAGATGGAATTTCTTGAAGTTTGATGGAAAAGTAAATTAATACGGGGATATGGTCCGAATTTAGAGCAGATATTGTTTGGCATGATATTGGTAAACTGATATTTTTGGATAAAACAATATCTAAAATATCAGGTGTACAACTATTTCTAAAAAATGTAGGTTCGGTAGGCGCTATAATTTGTATATTATGCTTAGAAGTGATATCCAGCAACTTATTTCCGTTTTGATTTGTTTTCCGACACCCCCAGTAAATATGTTTACTATTTATATCACCTATTAGTAAAGCATGTTCGGTATAAGGCAATAATTTTAAAATTTCATCTTCTTCAAGTTTCTTATTAGGTGGTTTGTAAGCAGCTGTGATGATTGTACTGGGTGATGAGTTTAATCGAATCGAGATGGCTTCGATATTAACTAATGCGGGAAGAATATTTTCTGAAAAGCTTATATTATTTTTTATTATTAGCGCCACTCCTCCTGAAGCTGTTGAACTGTTTCTGTCATTCCTCAAAGTTTTATAGCCAGGTATATGAAATTTATTGTTTGAAGAAAGATGTGTTTCAGTTATACAGGCTATATCAATAGAGTAGGTTTCGAGAAAAATTCTAAATTCACTCTTTTGTGAAAAAATACCGTACGCATTCCAATTTATAATTTTTAATTTCTTTAATTCACAAGCCATAAGATGTAATTAAAGACGGTGGCTTTAAAGAAATAACATAATATACGTAGGGAAATATAAATACAATAGCAGTATAAATACAATAACAAGCTGGGAAGATAGTATTAGCAGCGGATAGGCTAATGTTTACATTAAGGCCCATTTGTAAAGAAGGAGGTAACTAGTGAGCTTAGCTGGGACATTATTTGTGATAAATACGGTTTAATAGCGTCTATAATGATTTTAGTGATTGTCGTTAAAATGTTTTCACTGTTAACTTCAGGAGTCGGTTGTTGTTGTGGTTGTGGAGCTCGATCTGGTGACAAGACTGATGAATAAGAGACAGCTCCTGTAGCCCTTCTAGCTGGCTTAAATGTAGTTTCTTTATTATTTGTGCTACTATTAATTTCTCCAACAGGTGAGCTGATTTTATTTTTAATTAACTGATAATATGAGCATCCTTTATAATTAGCTGCATGCGCCTGTTTACAATTGACACAATATGGCTTATCTGTATATTTTAGAGGGCATTTTGAAAAGTGGTGTTTTTCCTTACACTTTACACATCTAGGTTCTAGACGACAATAATTTTTTGTATGACCGTACCTTTGACAGTTGGTGCACATGGCTATATCGTTGTTTTTGTTTTTAGGTTCTACTGTAATAAGGGCATGGAAAATATTATCAAGTTTAAATATATCTTTAGCGTTTTCATTATTTACTAAAGTGACGGAACAAAGTGGGGTGGGTATTTTATCTTTATTTAGTATTCTCGAAACGTGTAAAACTTCAAAATGTTTTGCGATTAATTCAGCCTTTAATTCGTCATCTTTGATAGAATAGGGCACCTTTCTTATAAAAACATTTAAATTTTTATTAGTTTCACTAGAGAAAGTGTGGTATTGAATTTTTTCTTCATCGTAATACTTTGTCATTGTTTTAAAATCTTCCGCTGTAGTGAGCATAATTTTAGTGCTATTGCCGGAGAGTGTTGTAGTAAAAGGGCTTAAACAGAGTGAATTTAGGTCATTTAAAAGAAGTTTGTAATTGTTAGCATCGTGCAAAAATATCGGAGGAATTTTTACTGTTTTACGTGAGCTATCATTATTTTCGCCATCTTGGACACTGTTTTGGCTAACGGCATTGGGATTATTAGATGCTAATTCTTGTTCACTAAGTAACTGAAATCGATTACTCACTTTTATTGGTGATATTTCCTGATAATATTTACCCATCTTTTTAACAGGAGATAGGTTTGGTGGCGTACCTTCGTAGTTACGTTTTTTAGAAGTAAATTCTTCTTTAACTTGTTCATCGAGTTCCGGAGAACTCTGTTGAGAACAGAGTGGCGTTACTCCTGCCTCATCCCCCTTTGTCATTAATTAACGTGTTATATTAACACATAAAGTAAATGATAATTCAAAATATAGAAATAAAAGAAAAAGAGAAAACTATGAACATAAAAATCTGGGTTAAAGTCTACTGCACTAATATGAACAACCGCACTCTATGAAAGCTAGAGGCCAACTGAGACAAACGTTCAAAACTTCCAATACACTTACTGTCATCAGACCCATCTGGACATATATATTTGGGCTTTGGGGCTCTACTAAGCCATTCTAATTCCTCCAGCATCCAATCCTTACAATCCAAAATCCTAAATGCTCCTTATTTCGTCACAAATTAACTCATCCACAACGACCTTAATATCCCATTTGTTACAGACTTTTCTCGTACCAGTTATACCACTTTTACCCTCTTGTCCGCAACCTATCAACCTCACATATTCTGACAACCATCCGAGGCGATTGAAAAGAAGATGGCCTCGGGAAGTACTACTGCTGGGTAGTTTCCAGTTGTAAAATTCAATAAAATATTAATAAATAAAAAATTATATATATATATATATATATATATATATATATATATATATATATATATATAGAGAGAGAGAGAGAGAGAGAGAGAGAGAAAGAGAGAGAGGTCTCATATATGTCTAGTCTTATTGTCGAAACCAAATACTAGACTTTGAGAGAAAGAAAAAAGTTTATATAACCCATTGTCCGATTGTTAGCGGTTGGGAAGAAATGTCAAATTTTGCGATTTTTGGTGCTATCCATGGTCTTCATTTTTTTTTTTTTTTTTGGCTACATCTCATCCCCGATTGACCTATGAGGTAGGGTTGTTTTGTACTATTTTAAAGGTCATTAAATGAAGAATTTAAATCCGGAAAATCTAAAACCTAACAGCTTAATATTCATAGCTCCTTGAAACTTCAGAATATTCTTAGAAATATTAACATTTATTTTATGCATGAGATTGTGCAACACTTACTTTCTTATTTTGGAATTCTTAACGATCTGGGGACTTGTTTTTTTCTTCTTTCATTTGGTCCCACTTGTTTTTCTATAAGTGTACATCAAGTAGAAATATTTGAGTTTTTCTAATGAAAACCATTGATAACACCAAAACGCTCAAAATCTGATTTTCCTCCTTAACCATTGAGATCGGTATAATCGGACCATGGATTATATGAAATTTTTTGTTTCTCCTTAGGTCTAGTGTCGATCCTCACAATGTGGCGGAAATTTATGAGACACCCTGTTTTATATAAATTGAAATTTCATATTTCAGAAGAGTTATTGCCTGAGACGTTATAGAAATTTTTCCAACGAAATCGGTGAAACAGAAGATCCATTTTTTCGATTTTCTTAAACATTTTAATTAAACTCTGTTTAACGGTGTTACATTTAATAAGGTTTAATATCATGTCGTTTTTGTGCTAGTAGCACCCTCTCACCAGTGTCGCGGCTGAGAAAGAGGCGCTGGGATCCCTCGGATTATGCTTGTCCGTTGCTACGTCCACGGTTCCGCAGCAGATTGTAAATATTGTATATAGGTATGAGTGTGTTCATGTTTTGTTAATTTATTTGTTAACCTTGTATTTATTTTATTTATACATTTTATTTTTTATAATGTAATTTGTCTTTACCATAGTTTATACCATTAAGTCCCAGTAAAAGTTTTCGCGGACCCCTTTCTCCTACCAGTACAATGACAAGGACCTCCTATATTTAAAAATCGATTATGTGTGTATATATATATATATGCATGTATTTTAAAGTTTTTGTTAACATTTACATTTAACATTTACATTAACATTAACATTTAATTTCATCCAAAAGCATATTAAAACATTTATTTCCATACCTTACAATAATTAGAAAAAAAAAAAATTCTATATTTCAATAAAAAAATAATCCGGTATACAAAAATCCTGAATATTTTCTAAAATGTATCAAGGTAAACAGTACATATTGCAAATAATCTTCATAATTTTAAGGCTCATCAAAATAACAGTAACCATTTGTTATTTAAATAATGGACTGCGATGGAAATAAATTGTTAAAATAATCCAAAATCGATATATTCGCTAGTATTATAATCTATAAACTGACTACAATTAGGAAAACATTGTTTCATATGGGTGTCTATTTACCGTCAGTTACTATCCGCCGAAAATTTGGCCGTGAAATTGTTCAGTGATTCTAGTTACAATCAAAGGCTTCGCAAATATTCTTTATTAAGTTAATTTAATACGATTTTCAAATGACATATCGTGGACCCCCTGAACTGGTTGGGAACCACAGGTTTATGATGTAAATATTTTATTAAAGTGATCTTATAGCACTATTATAATTGTATATTAAGAAAAATTGTAATATATCCGAATAAATAAATTTAAAAAAAATGGTAAATAAATAAATTATTCTGGGCATGACAGGGCTTATACAATATATTTCAAGGTAAGTTGAAGTTTTGTGACGCACGCACAGATAGCCGACAAGTTCTTAAGCACTTCCATATCTTCAGTTGATTCCACGACCTGACAAGACTCTCGTACTTGAAGGTGAAGGCGCTCCGTGAATAAAACGGCCTTACTTTTACTCTCCCGGTTGAACTTTGATGATGGCTGTGATAGATCGTGGATCTTCCTCTAGACAGGGTTGAATATATAACGGAGGTTCTAGCTTAATTTATCCCTGACAAAACGGTCTTATTTTACATGAAAAAGTGGGTTTATAAGGAATACACGGCTATGAATCCATATTAACCGTGAACCATCATATAAATGGCGTATTAACTACATATAACTCAAAATGAGTTATACATACGTTTACTATGACTTTTTTATCTCTTTTATTGTTGCAAACATTGAAATTATAAGCTTACGCTGAGCTAACCGAGGAAGATTAGTATTTCCAAGTGATAGCTCAAAATCAGAGTTCGGTTAAAGAAATTTAGTGGACTGTATAGAATACAAAAAAAAATTAAAACTATTCAAGTAAATCACAATACATTTACTAAAATAAAAATACCTATAAACATAAGAAACAAAATTAACTTAATTAAATATTTAAACAGATGTAAACAATTATAGAAAACAAAATTAACCTAAGTAAAGAGATTTAAGAAAATATGAGAAACAAAATTAAAGAAATTTTAATGTTCCAATAAAAGTAGAAATAAATTAAATTAACAAAATAGGTTAAACACAGGCTATAGTCACTTAAACGAAAGTGAGTTAAGAATTGAAGAAATCAACCGCAGGGCGGCTCTTCAAAGTTCCAAGGGTAACGAATAGAATAAGAAGAATTCAGCTAGTGAAAAAATACGTTTGCAAACGTTCAGAGTTCCTTGAGAGTAGATTTGGTCTATATACGGCACAGCCTCTATGCTCAAACACTATTTCAACAAACGACTCGCATGGAGTCCGTAATAAAACAATTGAAATCCGAATTTATTCTATTGTCTCTCTCTCTTCTATTTGTTTTCACGTTCGTGGCAAAAACTTTTAATTATATATTCAAAATAAGTATATTTTAAGACCAATATAACATTAAGATAAATGAAAATACAACAAACTATTGTATTTCCCAAATTCAATTAAACAACCATAAAAAAAACTTATCAGGCCATACATTTGGCGTGAACAATATACGCTTTAAATGTCTTTCATTAAAATAAGTTGATATCAATGATGTATCCAGAGAGGGGGTGAAATAAGGAAATATTCGCCTTCCTCAAAACAGTATTGAGAGAAATAAAATAATAATGGTATCAACTTTCTTTCTATTCTTCGGAAGAATCTCAAAGGGGTTAGCAGATTAAGCTTGTGATATCTGCCCCTAGGCATATCGGCTCCAAATTTACAATATTAATTCACACCTATGAGAAACCATGTTTTGCAAAATTTTAACCAATTGATCGCTTAGGAAGGGAATGTATAGTGGGGAAAAGAAAACATAATAAAAATCTTTTCTTTTTCCTCCTAAACGTCTCAACCGATTTTCACGAGAGAAAAAAGTTTTCCAAAATAATTTTTAAAAATAAAATATACGAAAATGTGAGTCAACAAACATTTTGAATTTTCGAAGTAAAAAAAAATGTAGATTATGTTTTATTGTGACCCCTACAACTGTTGCTGCTGAAAATACTGTAATTGAATATTTATAGGTTGAAAGTATGATTATTCACTATCACCAATTAGTTTCCTTTTTAAGGCTGCGCTACACTGGGAGAGCGGTCTCCACTGGCTCACCCCAGTGACGCGGCTGAGAGAGAGCCGCTAGGATCTCTTGGATTCCTGTTTTCCCTCTACAAGTGGAGGGGAAAGCCCAGTCTGGGTTTCTTTTAGCAGATTGTAAATAATGTATACAGTTATGATTGTGTCTATGATGTTAATTTATTTCTCATTTTGTATTTATCTCAATTATAGGTTGTTATTTTGTTTTTTGTATATATATTATATTTTATGTAATTTGACTTTATAATTATTTTCTATATATATATTGTATGAATATAATCTCTTATGACTATTATTCATTTAGAAAAAAATTGTAATATATCTCAGTATATATTTTTAAAAAAACACTGCGAGAGAACAGGTAGGTGAAAATTCGAAAAATTTGTTAATAGTGGTTTATTTATTACAGAGAAACAAACATTAAAACTTAGTGCTATTATAATTATGTGCCGACGTTTCGGCCTACATTGTGGGCCTTCATCAGGGTTGACTCTGATACGGTGTCTAAAGAAGTCATCAAGAAGACGGTGTCTAGAGAAGGCACTTCTTTAGACACCGTCTCAGATTCAACCCTGATAAAGGCCCATAATGTAGGCCGAAACGTCGGCACAAAATTAAAATAGCACTAAATTATTTATTAAAATGGAGTTTCTAAAAAAAAATTTTGTTTTCATAATGAGTATGTTACACTTCTTTGTTTTGATATTACATTATCATTTTTTTTTTATCTTGTTTTAAAAAAATATTTAATGATATCCTAGGATTTTTTAAAAAGTAATATTTGATGATATTATCCGTTTTTTTTTATTGATTTTTTTTTATTAAGTATGCCTTCCTTCTCTCCCGCTACTTTTGTGAACTCTCACAATACCTCGCTCTCACGAATTATCACCTGCCTGAAAAAGGGGGTTAGATGCAACTCTTGAGAACGACAATTTTTCTCAGATTTTAGACGCTAGTAAGGAGATCACGCTTAACCACCATATCTTCCCCAAAATTTTGGTTCTGTTCCCCAAATATATAGACTGGGTGTGTCCCAGGCAGGGCACTCCAGTGTTTCCCCAATCCCGGGAGAATTGTATTCTAATGATTCATTCAGCACACCCTCCTTTTGTAATAATTTAGCAAGAACAAATTTTTAATATTATATAGCCCATCAGTTTTAGCTTAATTGGAGTTGGTCAAGACGTCGGATCACCACACCCCTTGAAACTCCTTGAAAAAAAAAAAAAAGAAAGAAAAAGAATTATTGCAACAAAAACTCCATCAATATTTTGCAGATTTAGGCATCATTAGGAAATATATAAGATAAAATGCCGCACGACTCGCATCCATCATCCTTGATCTTTAAATGTATGTTTTTTCGGCCCCATTCTGTCCCGATAACGATGCCATTAGTAAAATTCTAAATACTATGTGATTTATTTTTCTATCGATATACCATCCTCGGCCCATCTAGTCTCTCTATAGTTGGTTTCCGAATTTAAGAACACAGCAGTGTAGTAGACTTAATGATCACCATGCACAGTCGATGGCCAATAACATGATGGTTGTAAAGGGAAATCCTTTATAGATTATACCTATTCATTTTTTGTCTATTCTTAATGAGAGAGAAGAAGGAAATAATACATATGTCTTAAAATCGGAAAAAAAAACGGAAAATTAATATTAAATACATCATTCTTCAAGCTTGATAACGAGTACAACGAATTGTAACAATTACTATCACAATTTCTGTCACTTTTTGCATAGCCAGGCGGAAGCCTGACGTTGAGAGAATTAAAGTCGGATAGTTATTAAGAAAAACTGTTTCAAACCTTGAAGTTTTGAAAAAGAAAAAAAAAATGTTGCAAAGCAGACGGATGTGTCGTCAGAACAATGTACACAACGTGGAAATGCGTGAGCTTCACTCGAATTGAATAAATTATATTTTTGTTTATCTTCAATTTTTATATTTTTATACTATACTTACCGTTTCTTTTTTATACATCTATAATATTTTGCATATTTTTATTTTATTTCTTATAGCTTTCAAAATAATATTGTAGTTTTTTATGTTGTTATTTTGTCGTGCCCCGGTAGATGTTAGAAGATTCAATTTTAAGATTAATGTTTAAAACTGCTAACTATGACCTATTAATTATTATTGAATTTTTACCATTATCGATGTACCTTTGATTATTAATAATTACAGCATTATTTGATTTGTAGTCCATTAATAGGAAAGCAACTAATATTATTGTAATTGATGTAACATGGTCTTTATAGTTGCAAACAATTATAAACTACTTAATATTCGATTATATAATTTTACTTTTAAAAATATCAAATTTTATTAATTTTTATGACTTTCTAGACTTAATTATGAATCCCCTAAAAATTGTATTTCATTTTTTCATTAAAAATCGCACAGACCATTCCGTTCAATATTTTTTATTTCTATGATATTTTAGCCTTTTATAAATCTTGATGTTATAATAATATTATAAAAACCTCTATCTTTTCTTGAATTAAAAGTAAATCGGACTAATATTTTTAGTTAGCCATTTCAATTCAGCTTCACGGCTGAAAACGTGTGTTGGAAAAACCTCTTTAACTCTAGTAATTTTCAAGATATTCATTCAAAATAAAAACTAACAATATAATAAGGGAGCCCTTTACATGTTTTGTCCCCACAATACATTACCCAAAGGGTGAAGAAAGTGGTTTAAAAAAATCTCGAAAATTAATAAAAAACGAGACATTTTTAAAGAAAAAGATGCCAGGTTTTGATTTTTTTTTCATATGTAACTTACTACTTACGTATATAGCTTACTTACTCAGTAACCTATTTGTTGTAAAAAAAATTCGTTCTTGAGGACATCTTCCTTTTTTATATGACTTTTAAAAAGTGGCAAAAATTCAGATTCAAATGTATTACTAATATTTATAGCTTTATTTCGTCCTTAACAGAGCAATAAGCCTCTCCCTTGGGAGGTATAAGTCTGGTATAAAATTGTAATAAAATTTTCTCTTCTTGATTCATGCTGCTACTTACATTTTAGAACTTAAATAAAACATTTCGTGCCTAATTCAGACTAAAATTTATATCCATTTATTTAATGATAGATTTTTTGTCATATTATTTCACATTTTCTTATTTCTAGCCACTGTAGCCCAACAATTCCTCACTACTTGCACTAAAAGTGATCTTCCTCGCCATCTCTTTCTCGTTCCCTTGGAATCCACTCGGTAGCAATTTAAGACCATCTTCTGGGATGCAGCCTAACCACATGACCTGCCCACCTCTATTTCAATATATGTGACTCCTTTGGCAAACGTTTGAGGATAATTTGCTATTTTTTTATTGCTGATACGACCTTTCCTTTAAATATTTAATATACTTCTAGAAAACTGAAGTTGTGTCATTGCCAGTTGTTCGTTATCTTTGTTGGTCGTAGACCAGGTCTTCAATGCTGACTTTAAAAAAAAAAAATTTTTTAAACCCCAATATTTTTTCCACCATATATTTATTCTTCTATTTATTTCTTCTTTCTTGCTTTTCAATGAGATAGATTGATCGAAGTAGATGTACTCATCAACAAAACTGATGACCTGATTTTTAATTTCTACTTCTCTTTGTACCGAATTATTCATGATCTTTGTTTTTCTGCATTGATGATCAGTCCAACGGTCTCGCAATGTAAATGGATTAACCCATATAGATGTATTGTTTAACAAACTTTCTTAATCACTTCATCTTTACCACTTAAGCAGAGTGAGGTAACCATAACATATATTAAAAAAACAAATAATTTTGGTTAAGAATGTAGGATATATTATAATACCAATACAGCATCTATGGAAACAGGTTTAATTTTAGTTAACTTCTCTATAAATTTAAAAACAATCTCTAGGTATTACTCAATAAGAACTAGGATAACATCACAGCTGCGATTTTATACACCGGATTTATCGCCGATTCGTTACACTGAGAAGCCGTATCTCCTCCTTAAAACTTCCAAATACTTTATATAATTTAGGAAAATTTGCTGGTGTGGTCAGCATTGAGAAATATCTAGCCCCAAGGTCCAGAGATCCAGACAACTGGCCACTGGGAGAATTACGTGACACAGTTTACCTCCCACCCGGTACCCACAACCGTGATTGAAGTTCAAGGGTCTCGACCGCATGACTTTCATTTTTGAAAGATAAATTTCCATAAACACCCGATTCCATAATTCTAGGCGAATTTATTGCCCGTTGCGATTTTTCTTTGTATTTATGGCTAAGGTGTGCTATTGCGAAGAATACACTTCATCATCAGATGAAAAAATCGCAAAATTAAAGATTGTGAAGCTGTCCGCAATATATATCATAGCCCTAATATATAAGTGTTTCAGAACGTTGGTAAAATTTACAAGGCTGAGGCGAACCATAATGTAATTCAATTTTGATAACCCCTTGAGTAAAGTGTTTTACAACATTCTTTGCAATAGGTTCTTAAATCCTCATTTTTTCAATATTTTTGGTATGGGATAAAACTGATGGAATTAAAAAACAGATAAAAATACGAGTCAGACCAATTTGCTAATCAACTAAAAGGGAACAGAGCAAAAAATTTATATTTTATATATATATATATATATATATATATATATATATATATATATATATATATATATATTAATATATAGATAAATAGATAGATATTTTTTTTCTTTTATGTATTTTCTATTTCAAAAGATTAGAGCTTTTGTAATTTTTTAATACCTAAACTGTCTGTTTTCAACTTTTATATTTTTTTAAATTTCTGAGGTATTGTAAATTTATTGTATTTTTTTATTATTCTTTTTTTATCTAAACTGTATACTTTTAATTTTTATTTGTTGTATTCTGTTTTAAAAGTTCAAACGTATTTTAAATTTTTGTTCATTTTAATCTTTTAATTATTTTATTTATAGTTATTTTTACTTTAAGACTTTAAAGTCCACTTTTATTTACTGTAATATTATTCTAAATGGACTCTTCCATATTCTTATTATTTATTACATTATAAAAAGTTACATTACAAACATACATTAAACATTAACATTATTACATTATATTTATAAGATTCCATATATTGGGCCCCAACTTTAATAAATTATTATTATTATCACACACACACACACACACACACACACACACACACACACACATACATACACACACACACACACACACACACACACATATATATATATATATATATTTATTTATATTATTTTATAGCCAGAATCAAAATTATAGACTAAAATTTATATTATTCTTAGGGAAATAAAAGTCCCAAAACAAAAATCCATTTTCATATATATGTACAACCCTATGGAATTCCCTACTTACTCATATTCGCCATGATTTTTTCCCTTTTCTTATATAAATCCCACCTTTTCCAAAATTTCCAAAGTCATATTTTTCGTTCATATACATATATTTATATTAGGTTTTATTTGTGTTGCACATTTGTAAACAAAAATATTTTTTTTGATTTCTTGGCCAGGTATATATTTTCTTATACACTTTAAATTTTTAAAACATTGTTATTCTTAAGAGGCATAGTCCAAGAATACGAAAGTTTTTTCATTAAAAAAAAATTAATGTGTTCGCGCATAAGATTTTTGAAAAATTTGACATTCTTTGTCCTTGATGTAACTCGAAGGCGAAATGCCTTTCTCCTCTACTAATAACGTACTATACTTCGACCCGGATATTCCATTCTTCGCAAAAACTGCTATAAAGTATAACAGAAATCTCCAATAAAGACATTAATCTATCTGACGAGGATTGACTTTCACGAACCAGCTTAACAGTCTTCTATTTCAACGATCTAGTCCTAGCTCGTTAAGGGGTATATAATTTTCAATACTATTTAATTCTAGTTCCATATAAATTTCACAATATTTTAAAGAGTCTGTCCAGGAAATTATGACTCTTTTAGGACAACGCCTCAAATGACTATTGCACAGTTGACCTAAACAGATAGAAGCTATTACAGTAATTTCTGAAAAATAATATAAAACTGGTAGATGACCATGTTGTGCAAACCAATCAGACATAATTTGTAAGATAAAAAGACATAAATCTCTCTTATACTACACTAGTTATTGGAAAAAATCATTGAGGTAACATTTAAATTACGCCCATGTTGCTGTGATCTGGATAATTCCCTATCCATGCGACTTGTTGTGATATATTACTATGTCAGTCTCCTTTCTAAATAACAGTCAAGAACACGCAATGTAGTGAAATATAACTGGTCCAATCATCACTACATCTAAAGCAGTTATTTTCTAAGCCTGTAGGACTTTTCTAGTGTTAATACTTAAACACGATTAATGTAATAAACCATGATTAAGGAAAAAAAAACTTACAAACAGGTACATTATCTCTATATGTATATATAAAATGATACACCGTGATTCTCCTTCTGAACCACTCACTGGACGGATTTTGATAAGGTTTTTACCACTATTAAGGCATTATTTCCTGAAGGTTTACAAGTAAAATACGTTTCAATTTATCTTTTCTTTAGGAGGAAAAAATCAATTATTCTGTAACCAAGTCTTCAAAAAATTATTCCTTAAATATAAGTTTTAATATATAAAAAAGAAAGAAAAGTAAATTTTATTCTGGAACCTTTAGTCACCTAAGAATAACAGAAAAGTACAGAAACTAATAATTGTGTCTGGTACAGAAACAAAAACATAAAAAAGAAATACGAACTTGAGATATACTTATATTATTTATAAAAAAAGTAAATACGACTACTTAGTATAAAAATGTTTATAATTATATAATCATGTGTGTGCATGTGAAGAGATATTATAATTGTGCTTCTTATGGTATAATAAGAAAAAAATAAATAATGAAAATAAGAAAACCAAAAAAAAAAGAAAAGGAAAAAAAAATTGTCTGCATATTTGTAGTGGTCCTCATTTTATAATGGAATATCACCATTATTCTAACATTTTGTTTACAATCAGTAAGAAGATGGATGGCTGAGAAGATGAAGGTATAGTTTGCTTTTAAATGAGGTTAAAGAGGATGATTTGCTTATAGAAATAGGAATAGAAACTTTTTTTATTATTCTGGGACAGGGTCCCTTAAGGACAATTGATATGTACAATTAAGATATACGATGTGTCTGGGCAAAAGACCAAAGGATTATAATTAATTTTTATTTACAATGATATCAGAAAAAAAATGTATTAAAGTATATAAAAGAGTAAATAAAAATAGTAGATAGATAAAAAAAGAGTAATATACATAACATATTATAGATTAAAGTGTTGAATAAAATAAAACATTGAAACTGGTTCATAATAACATATTCATTAACTGAGTTTAATATAAACAATAAATAATAAATTTTCTTTATGAATTGAAATTTGATTTGAAATATCAGGCTTGTTGTTGAGCATCTGTTTGGGATGACAGTAGGTACTGGAAAAGCTGAGACTTGAACGATAGTAGGGATGAAGCATGGCGGATATGAGTTGGTAAGGAATTCCAGAGAGTAGTAGAGCGGACAAGAAAGGAATGATCAAAAGTTTTTGTTCTATGGATAGGAATATAAAGGTCAGAATGGCGTGATCTTCTTTCGAGGGAGTGGATTGACGACGGAGGTAGCTGGGAGTGGATGATTTGGTAAAAGTATGATCCTAGGAAATATTGTCTGCGGATAGAGGGAAGGAGCCACTTTAACTCGTTGTATAAATGGGTCACATGAGACCTCTTCTGTGAGCCGAGGACAAATCTTAAAAATATGTTCATAATTCGCTTAAGCCTGTCCTCGAGCGCAATCGAGAGTCCACCATATACCCCGCAGCAGTAGTCAAAGTGGGGGAAAATAAGTGAGGAGACCAGGAGCTTACGGGTGGATCGCGGAAGAAGATGGCGGGAACGATGGAAAAATTTAGGGTACTTATTGTTCTACGGGTTATTTGGGCAATATGGGGTTTCCAGGAGAGGGTTTGGTCAATGGTAATACCCAGGTTTTTGACAGAGGAAGTGAAGGTGATTGGGTGATCATTTAGGGTTAGAGTTGGAAATTTAGTATGGGATCTGAGGAGGGAATTGGAACCTATAACAATGGCTTGAGTTTTCATAGCATTTAGCCTTAATTTATTTAGGGTTGCCTAGGCACAGATTCTATCTAGGTCTTCCTGAATATTGGCATATGCTACTAGACACTCGGAGGTAGGGAAGGCTAAGTAGATCTGGAAATCATCAGCGTATAAGTGGTGGGAGCAGTGATGGATGGAATTGGGAAGATCATTGATATAGGAATTAAAAAGGAGAGGAGATATGCTTGAACCCCGGGCCACACCTGCCGAGAAACCAAGGAAGGATGATAGAGCATGGTTAGGAATGGTTACATCTTGAGTCCTATTAGAGAGAAATGATTTAAACCAATGTATAGTGCTGCTGGAAAAGGATGGAGACTGTAGCTTGGAAAAAAGAATAGAGTGATCCAGTGAGTCAAAAGCTTTTGAGAAGTCTAGAAGTATTAGTACTGTCAGTTCCTTTTGGTCTATGGCAGTATGTATGTCACTAGTGATTTTGAGGAGGGAGGATTGTGTGGAAAATCCGGGTCGGAAACCAGATTGGAAAGGATCAAGAAGTTTGGACTTTTCGAGGAAGTTAGACAATTGTGACTGGACTATTCTTTCTAAAGGTTTGGAAAGGTTAGATAGGATGGAAATTGGGCGATAGTCTTTAGGGGATATAGGGTTAGAGGTTTTATTTATAGGATGAACTATTGCTTTTTTCCAAGTAGTAGGAAATACGGAATTTTGAAGGGAAAAATTATATATGAAGAGAAGAACTGGTAGGATGTCGGGAAGGCATAATTTTAGTAATTTTACAGGTATTCCATCAAATCCTATGGAGTTGGTATGGGATTTCATAATAGAGGGTATAAGTTGGTGAGATATAGGAAAAATAAAAATTATCAGGATTAAATGATGGGATAGTTGAAAAGACGAGAGGAGATGGTGTAGAATTATCAGAGGAGATGGAGGAAAAGTAAGAATTTAATTCATCGGGTGAGACTTGAGAGACTGGTAAGGAAGATGATTTGCAGAGTGAGAGTTTGCAGAGGAGTTGCCATTTTGTTGTTCAGTTGCCACATGTTGCCAAAAAAAAAAAAAAAAATATTATATATATGGGTAAGTGAAAGTTATTTTACGAAACTGAAATTTCATATTTAAGACAAAGTATATGTATTTGATGTTACGGCGACATTACCACCAAAATCGGCGCATCGGTTGTGCCACTTTAGATATAGTATTCTGAATAATGCAGTTTACACATTTTAACCATTTTTCCATCCCGATTAATGCATAATTTAGTGGACTTTAATATCGTGCAGATTTTTCTCTATTTAAATAGTCTGACAGGGCTCAGTCACCAAATTTTCCTTCTAAAGCACATATGTTTTGATTATTTTAAATAATCACAAACCTCGTTGTCTCCGGTTATTAAATATGAGTAAATATGAAATAATTTGATAATCGGCTAAATAACATTAAAAAAAAAAAAAAACAGAAATATTTTTCTCATTGAAATTGTCGGGAGAGGGGCATAGTTCATGCCCACACCCTCCCGCCACACTTGTACAGTAATTTAATTTTAATTTAATAATTATTGGAGATATTTCGAATTACCAATCTATCCTAACGCATAGGTCGGAATCCTTCTAAATAAATTACTAAAGCTTCTAATCGATACGTTGATTATGTTTCGATTAGTACCCTATCTTGCAGAGTAAATCGATTTCTTGATGGGATGGTTCATCGAGCTGCCAGATCATCAAGCAAGGACATAATCAGCCAACCCATAGAGCCATGATCCAATCTTCTGGTGCTTCATTATCTATTTCGAAATTTGGTTTATGTTTCATACTGTACATAATACTGCCCAGTATTATCTACTTTTATGAAATGAAATAAAAATAATTTTTATTATTCTGGGACATTTTTTCCCCTTAAAATAAATAAAATATTAATATAAAAGGTCCAGTCTGTCTCGCATTATTTAGCCATAATTACATACATTACCCTTATTTAGTGATATTTAGATATTTAACCACAATATAACTTAGCCATATTCCAAAATATACAGGCAGACATCAGAATTTATGTTTGGACTGGTGTAATGCACATGCTAATAGTGTTTTCTTTATAGCCTAATGATATGTTAAACTGTCAGCAGATTAATTTTCATATAAACTCGCAGCAAAACTTAACCCTAAGTATGAAGGCCCTTATACATTTGTCTCAGTTACGGGTGGCGGATCGTGTAAGTTAAGGGATCAGAATGGAAAGCTCGCAGATTTATGGCATCCATCGAAGCTTAAACTATTCCAAACCACCTGACGGACTTACCCGCTGGAGGGGAGTGTGTAACAAGTTTTAATTTTCCCGCTCTGTTTCCGTCCGCCCGATGTCTTGAAGTTTGAGCTTAATCCAATATAAGTGTATGTACAGTGTCGCTGCATATGATGAGTAGCGATGAGATAGAGGGACCTTCCAATTTTAAGCCATTCCCGTAGGAAGCCTCTTCCGAATACATGGATAGAAGAACAGTAACGAAATAACCAGGAGCAGTTTGAGGCTATTCTTTATTTAATTTTTTTGTTATATTATTTTATGACCATTCGGAGACAGCGGTAAGCATCCTATGTTAATTTTTCTTTGAAGATTAATCGATATTATTTTCTTAAAACTAATTATTATTTATTACTTTTAGTTGGTGTTATGATAGAATTTTCCACCGTATAACTTAAATCTTGTATGCCGCTTGCTAAAGAAAATAAACAATAGTACTTGAATAATTTTATTTATAATGAAGGACCTGGACCCTAAACCACGAAACCATGTCACAAAGTAAATGAACATTTAAAAGATAATTTACTGGAAAAATATTATTAACCGTGAACTTTAGAATTACGGAATGATATTTTATTAAAAATTTTCGCAATCCTCGTTGAAAAAGTGATTTAATTCTAAAATGTGGCATAATCAGACGTAGTAAAATCGGTTTACTATCTACTGGAACTGGCATTGGTGGGTGCTTATACTCGCTAGACCCTTTTCTCCTTTTGCATATCCTTGGTGGGATTCCACCCTTGTACGAATCATAGCAGGAGTTTCAAGGTTTATTGCCACTAAAAAATAAATATTGCATGTCAAACAATGTTAAATGTTATTCACCTCAATTCACTGCATGGCGTTGCCTTTTAAGGATATACTGGCAATTGCTTCATTAAAACAGGTATTACCACTATTTTTTTTTTTTAATTTCATTTTCTATATATTTATCACATGACCAAACTATAAAGCAATATTTAGTTGGGACAGTACCTGCCATAGACCCAGAAAATGGAAGTCTTACTTTTATCAATATGTATTTATATTAATATTTTATCTTTATATAGCTTGAAGACTTGAACCAGCATGTAACAGCTCTCCTATGATATTTTTGTTTTTTGTAATCTTCTCCGATCCTTCACAATTATCACTTATAGGAATGTAGATTTTATAAAAAATTAAACTGGTGAATATTACATTTTTTTTTTTTAATATTTATTTATTGGAATTTACAACTGTATAACAAGTAATACAACCAGTAAATTTGAATGAAATATAAAAAGGCATGAAACACGTGTAGAGAAGTTTCTCAGTGGAAACACTCTAAAATTATTTTAAACTAGAAGGTCCCGGAGCCATCTCCTTTTTAGACGCCTCGTAGGATTGTCAGAAATTGAAAAGGAAGAAAGGATTGAAACGAAAGGATTAAGATGGGTAAGGAGTTTGTCATGGAAGGAGTGATACCTCGTACGGGCCAAATCAGCAACATATGGGACAAGAAGGTCGTTATGGATGAGTTTGTTGGTGACAAAGTAAGGAGCATTGAGGATTTTACGAAGGATTTTGGACTGTAGGGATTGGATACGAGAAGAATTCGATGTTTTAGTAGAGCCCCAGAGCTCAACTCCGTAATTCCATATCGGTCTTATGATAGTCATGTAGATGTGTCTTTTGTAGTTAAATGGAAGATTAAAACGTTTGTCTAGTAAGTGTTGAAGTAGTCGAAAACGTCGTGCAGCTTCATATTACAATTTAAATTTACAAGTGAAATAAAAAAATTAGTGCGTCCAATACACTACTTGCACTAACGAAGTATATCGTTTCTATGGGAATATTTATTTTTATTTTAATCAAATAATAATTTCAATATATAAAATCACTTAAGTTTATGCTGTTTTTATAACTAATCATAACTTTTACAGCTTTAGATGTTAGATCATTTTTTTCCAATATATTTACCTTTCCAACTCTATACGTTATAGGTATATCATTATCACTATTGTCAGGAAACAAACAATTGTCATGGGAGTGAATTTCCGATGTTTTCTTGTTTATTTGGCTATCAAAATATTTATATTTTTCCACCTTTCATCAATGCTAATATGTAGAAATGGTAAATTATTTCAAATCAACAAAATTAAAGGTTCATTAAAAGGAGAAATTTTGGAAATAGGGTATTTTGGCCTTGTCTTATCATCCAATTAATTACTACAACTTAATTTGTTGTTACTTTTTTTTAAGTAATTAAGTTTGTGAAACTGTGAAATTATTACTCTATTATTATATATTATAACTCCTCATTTCCACCGAACAATCTTTTCTCCTCTTAACTCGTCTCTTTAATAATGAAAGATTAATTTTTCAACATACGATTTGAACCGTATTAAGTGAATTATGAATGAAATCGAATTTCAAAATTGTGAAGCAATAAATCACAACGATTGTCAGAGACTTTTATAAATTACCAACCTTTCACTTTCTTGTTAGTGGCTGCATTCTTCGGAACGGGTAACCTTTCGTCGAAAAAATGGCAAACTGAGTGATTCCATCATATTTTTCTACCGAACACTTGGGTATCATTAGGCACAAAAAGAATTTGTTAGAGTCGAAACTGTTTTGGTTGGAGTATTATTGATAAACTGAAAAACGCAACGAGCCTATTCAAACCTAACAGATTCGTTATCTGATTGGGTTAATGTTTGGAGTAATTCGACTCCGTGTTTTGTAACGATCGGCTGCTAAGATCTCGTCTAGAGAATCGATTTTATTTTCTGGATCTACGGCAGTTACTGTCGTAACTAAATATTTCTTTATAGTTTATCATGTGATAAATGTATAGAAAAAGATGTAACTAAAAAAAATAGTGGTAATACCGGTTTTAATGAAGCAATTACCAGCATATCCTTAAAAGGCATCGCTATGCAGTGAATTGAGGTGAATAACATTTAACATTGTATGACATGCAATATTTATTTTTTAGTGGCAATAAACCTTGAAACTCCTGCTATGGTTCGTACAAGGGTGAAATTTCACCAAGGATATGTAGAAGTGCAAAAGGGTTCAGCGACTATAAGGACCCACCAATATCAGTATCAGTAGATAGTGAATCGATCTTTTCTACGTTTGATTTTGCCATAAATTTTAAGATTGTTTGCATGTTTATTTATTTAACGTCCCTTTATGCAGCTGTGGTTAATCGGACGATGCTACAGTGGGAATCCTAAATTTTGCCTATCCAGGTTTGATTAGGATACGGATCATTAACGAGTACCTGACACCGCACAGGCTCGGGACCACCTTTTAACGTCCCCTCCGAAGGACGGCACAGCTAAGGATTTTTTACTCCCATTAAAAAATCCTAGGGCCACCTGCGGGTTGGAACCCGAGACCTTGGACATAGGAGGCTGTTATGCTAGCCAATATGCTACAGGTAACCCCTTACTGTTTAGAAGGAAATCATTTTTTCGACCAGATTGCCAACAATTTTAATAAAATATCATTCCGTTATTCACAGTTAGTAAGATTTTTCCAGTAAATTATATTTTAAATTTTCATTTACTTGGCTGTTTAACTGTTTTAAGCTGTTTAATCATTAAGCTATAAAGAAGACACTATTATATCGTGTATTACACTAATAATAACGTAAATGATGATGTTTTCCTGTATGTTTTGAAATATGACTAAATTACAAATGCTAAAAATAGATCTTGAAATGAATTTAACGCAGTTAACTATAGTAAAAAACGTAAAAAAATCTCTCATTCATTGCTGGTTTGTAAAATAATTTCGTACCGTTTTTTACTGATGAGCTCAATAAAAACTTCAGATTCTTGTAAATATTTTTATTCAATTATAATAATTTTATTTAAATCAAAAGTTAAATGTTTTTGATCAATTATGCTTGAATTTGGTCATTATCAACAGTTAAAGGACGAACCGCGCGCATTGCGTTTCCCAATTCAAATTTCTGGTTATGAATGGAGCAAACCAGTTACATTTATTTACATTTGTAAAATATGTACAATACATTTGTACAATATCTGGACATGTGAAATGGAGTTTTGGGGCTCTACTAAACCATCTAATTCCTCTTGCATTCAATCCTTACAATCCAAAATCCTAAATGCTCCTAATCGTTACGAATAAAATCATCCATAATGACCTAAATATCCTATTTGTAGCAGAACTATTCCGAAACAGATATGCCATATTCAATTCCAAGCTTCTAACTCACTCACATAAACCCTCTTGTCCGCCACCTATCAACCTCACGTATTCTTGACGACCCTCCGTGGCGATTAAAAAGAAGATGGCCACGGGATCTACTTACTTAAATAAACTTCGAAGTTTATTTAAGTAAAAAAGTCATTATCAACGTTTCTTGTTCGTATAATTAGAAGTAATTAAAAGTGTTATACATCTAAGTTGTTAGAAATTTAATGCTCTAAAAGATTGTTCCTTATGTATTTTTTAATAAACTGCACACCTAAATAGTTATTGAAGCTAAACCGCCGACTTTTCTGACATTTTGCGTTTTTTTGACAATTTGGCCAATATTGACAACAACGTATCTCAGTAGGTGTTTCGAATTTTCAAACATGTTACATACCAAACATGTAGGCAATTTATTGTTCTTTAAAATTGATAACGACAAAGTTTGCTCTAAAATGTCGAGGAACAGATTTAGAAGGAAAAAACTGAAAAAAATACTTTCTTTTAGAGGTTTTTCCAAGATGTCGGAAAACGCACAAGGGTTGAAAAGTGTGAAAACTTGGGTTTTTAATGAGAGGAGCAGTACAAACAATCGTGCTTAAAAATTAAATTTACCCCACCTTTTTCTAGCCAACCCCCTTTTTTGGTCTAATTCTACTGGGCTAGTTCTACCGCCGGGTAGTTTCTTCACAAGCCTTTTCACGCTGTTTATTATAATTCACAATTTTATATGTTGTATTAATGTTATATATCGTTGTAAAGTTCAATAAAATATAAATGGATAAAAAATATGAATATAAATTGTATGTAATTATCTTTTTAAATGTCATATATTGATGTGAACTTAATTTTAGTGTTAATTTATTGTTTTTAGTTTCGATGAGTTATTCTAAACATTATTTATGACTCCTGTGATAATAAACATAATTATTAGGAGAGATTATTCTAATTGAATATAATAATATAGTTATACTGTTCGTGATATTGATTTGAAACAAAAAAAAAAAAAAAAACTTAAATATTTTTAAAAGTAATAATGTACCGATCTTATTCAACTATTACGAAAGTACTAAAAGAGTTTTGAAACAGATAGTAGCAATTATATCGGTGGCCATTAAAGAGAAGAAAACGAGGAGCTATTATGACCCGTGAAGCAAGAAAGTAGGGATGCAACTGAGTGAGTGTAGCGAAACAAAACGTTATTAGCCAAGTTCCTTCGGGGGCTTCTCAGGTCGGATTGGCCTCTTCAACGCGTTTACAAGGCGCTACCAATTTCATCCAGATGTATCTAACCGTATTGTATAAAACAACTTTTTAAGATTTTCTCAGAAACGGCACTAATTTACTGATTTATTTCAGTACAACAATGTAAAATTAAATGGACTTTCATTTTATGTACAGTGAGTGTCAAAAGCATTCGGAATCCACTATCATTAAATAAATATATAAATTCTTTATTATCCTGGGACATTTTTCATTATAATAAAATATTCAGAATGTAAAAAATTTGCTTTGGAGTCTTAGAGTAAATTAAAGACATATAAAAAAGTTAATAATTACTGATATAAAATAGAGGTATTTAAATAATAATAATATTTTAAAAAATTAAAAAAGAAGCTTATTTACAATTCTATTGAGCCTGGATTTTCATTAGGTGATTAAATATGCGGAATTTGAAAGCAGAAAGAAATTTGGAGTGACAGATGAAAGGAAGGATAGAATTCCATAGGATTAAGGATCGAATGAGAAAGTCAATATACAGTAAGGGAAAGTATTGCGATTGTGACATTTTTTTAATTCCAGCTTTCAGCGAAAATACACGTTTTAGGGTTCCCTGAGTACAAATGACCAAGTCCCGCAAAAAGGTCTGTGTGTGTGTGTGTGTGTGTGTGGTAACTCCCGGAAAAAAGCGAAAAGTCCATTGAAACTGAAATTTCATATTTAAGACAACTTTACGACCGAGATATTGGTAAAAATTTAAAAAATCTAACTAAGAAAATAAAATTTAAAAAATCAGTTAACCAAAATAACCGCTTTATACCATGTATCTTGGACGTTTTTGCGATTTTCTCCAAAACGGCTATTACAATTTTGATTTAACTCCCTATATCGATTTAAAATTTAATGGGCTTAGGTATGATGTATGTTTCCTTCTGATTGAAACTGTCTGACTGGGCATAAATGCCGATATTTTAAATTTTCTGTCTTACCTTTAATTTTGTTGAGTTGAAAAAATTAGACACATAATCTTGTTAGTGTTGATAAATAACAGCTAAATATGGAAGTTGAGCACATGTGATGAACAAATAAAGGAGAAAAGTGCAAACATATTTTTAAAAGCAATTTTTGTGTTTTTGAACACAAGAATAGTCATATAGATGTATAATGTATCGTTGTTAAGCTAAAGATTTTAGAAAAAATATTATCTAATACACAAGCTTGTAAAAGATGATGAAGAGTGATGAAAAGCCGATAAAAGGTACTGATTAATTTAGGTAATAATATAATAGATTTTTTAATAAAACACATGTTTCTATAGAAATTTAATTTAATTAATTTTCTGTTAGTTTTAATCATCTTTTTCCCTAACTGTACTTGAAATTTCTTTAATCGATTTTTAACAACGGTTAAAAATTTCACGTAAGTGAAAGTCGTGTGTTGCCCTCACCAGAGTTTTTAAATTTATTTTCCGTTGTAAATAATTAGGGTCACTGTCGTATATGTTTTTCGAATGAGGTAGCTATTTGTATAACAGTGTGAGTAAAAAAAAAAAATCCGTTCTTCATGTGATATAAGGAAAAATAGTAACTTAGAAGAAAGCACAGAGCTAAGGTGGGTAATAAAACTGATTGACTTTACATATATTTCAGGAGTAATTTTAATATAATTGATATTTGCACAGGAGTAATAATAACTCTAGGCTATTTATGCATGTATAATTGCCCAATTAAATATTGAATGGATAGCTAGCGTGCTTGGTTCTCGCAGATAACACCGAGGTTTCTCTAACACAAATGATCTCTTATCACCATAGTTCCGGGCTAGCTAACCTCGGATAAGCATAGATATATTGAGAAAAATTAAACTTTTTTTTTAAGCAAGGTTAATTTTTCATTCTAGGCGTTAACACACAAAAAGCTGTCCGAAATAACTTAACTCGGGTTACGCCCGAAAAGGACTAATTTACTATTTCAAAGGATGTGCCCGATTTTCATATTTTAAGGACTGTTTTAATTTTTGTTTTTTTTTCATTCTAAGTTTAAGTCGCCATTCTCGTTGAAAGGATTTGTAACAATTGACATTTATTGTAACCAGGATACGGTTCAAAATGGAAGAGAACCTCCATTTTTGACTCGATTCTCCATTAAAAAGGATACGAATCGAAATAATTCACTGGTAACTATGATTACCACACTAAAATGGACACTTTTTTATATCGCAACTCTCTTCCCGATGCAAGAAGCTGTCCAAAATAACTTAAGTCTAGCTGTCTATATTAGGGTGGGTGTGGTGGGTTACGCCCGAAAAGGAATAATTTACTATTTCAAATGATGTGCTCGATTTTCATATTTTAAGGACTGTTTTAATTTTTTTTTTTTTTTTTCATTCTAAGTTAAAGTCGCCATTCTCGTTGAAAGGATTTTTAACAATTGACATTTATTGTAACCAGGATTCGATGACCAGGTTTTTTTTTAAATAAATTTACAACTGTATTATACAATGAAATACATTAAGTAAATGTGTTAATTAATCATATGGGCATGGTACAGGCATGTGAAGAAATCAAACAGGTAAACAATTCTTTATTTATTTACATGAGGAAGATGGTTGGGGGTGCGGTCATAAATTAGAAACACACATTTAAAATAAGTGTTATTATGTGCCGACGTTTCGGCCTACAATGTGGGCCTTCCTCAGGACTAAAAGAAACAAGATAACAACCAATGTAATTATAGACTTAATAATGCGTTAGGTATATAATAATAATATGACAGTAATAAAATATGGGAACATAAATAAAATTAAATGTAAAATGATAATAAGATGACAATTATAAAGTATGGAAATAAGGTGACAGTTAAAGAATGGAAAGAAACAAAATTAAGATGATAGTTATAAAGTATGGAAGTAAACATAATTGAGATGATAATATTGTAATGAGAATATATAAAGAGAGACTAAGCAAATGAAAAAAATGACAAAGGAAAATATGTGAACAATTAAAATTTTAAATATTAACAATTTTGAAGTGATATATAACGGTAATATATTAAAAACATAGTTAAGAGTATAGGTAATATATAAAAAAAAAACAATTAAAATCTAAATATTAACAATTTTGAAGTGATATATGACGGTAATATATAAAACATATTTAAGAGTATAGGTAATTTATTTATTTAATGAAGTAGGTCGCGAGGCCATCGTCTTTTCAGCCGTCTCGGGAGATTATCAGAAATAGATGGTGATGAGAGGTTTCGGACGAGTGGGTTGGAGTAGACGGGTAATTTGGAATTAAAGGAGGTATATGTTGTTCGGGCTTGATCTGAGACTAATGGGATACTACTGGGTCTTCATGGATTATTTTACTGGTGACAAAGTAAGGGGTATTTAAGATCTTTTGGAGGATTTTGATCGCAAGGATTGAATGCGGAAGGAATTGGATGGTTTAGTGAATCTCCATAACTCAATCCCATATGTCCAAATAAGCCTAATGATGGTAATGTAAATTAATTTTTTGTAGTATGAGGAAAGTTTTGAGCGTTTGTCAAGTGAATGTTGAAGTGGACGATATCTACGGAATGTTTCTTGTCGTTTCAGTCTAGTGTGAGGATCATAACCTGGTTTAAATTCAGAAATTCGACATTATAAGAACTATCGATTAATTAAGAAGCCAGTATTTGAAAAGGTACTATAGAAAATTTTGACGAAATTGACATTTTTAACACATATTTTATTATAGAATCCGAAGAACATACAAGTACTTTAAAAATCTTTTGAAGTCCACATATTTAATTTTATTCCAAATTTCATTAGAGTGATATTTTAGTACGCAATCATAGTAGTATAAATATTAATACTCATTCCTTCAATTTTAATTAAAGAAAAATTATAAATTAAATAAAGGGGGTGAATTGTGCGATTTTAATTGAATAATGTATCTTTAAAATTATTTAGTTTTAATTTTCTTCCGTACTCTTTCTTTTGTAACACTATTTACTTTTTTTTTGTTAATATTGTATAAATAAGACAAAATTTTACTAAAAAATTATGATAATAACTGTTCCTCTACAATCATATACGTCATGAAAACATGATTTGTTTTTGTAATGTAGAAACTCCATTTTAAGAAGTTCATTACATTGCTTATAATAAAAGTTTAAAAAAATAAATAGGTTTCATATAAAATACGGTAATTAAATATTTATAAGTTGAAAGTATGTGAGAGTATGATAATTCGCTATCACTAAATCTCACGAATTTTCACCTAGCTGTTATATCGCTGTGTAGCGTGAAAAAATGGGCAAGCTTGTTTACTAGTACAAGCGCCTAGTTACCAAATAAAGCTCTGGATATCGCTTTTTAGAGCGACAATTTTCACAGGTTTTTGACTCTAGTATCTAGTGCTCTATTCACAATACCTCTTAGCTCCGATAACATATATATATATAAATGTATGTCATTAAGTCTTGGTTACCTCTTAATTGATATAGATAGTGAAAGTTACTTAATAATACGCCGAAAATTAGAGTGTGGTTTGGCTATCGTAACTAACCCGCAAAACGACCGCAGATCACTCAATTAACATAATGTGATGATGGTAACTTCCCTAAACGTTGTCATAATACTACCGTCTTTTCCTTATTGTTTTCTTCCTTTCGGATATTGCACGGGACCATGTGTTACTCACCTTCGGGGCTAATTGGCCAGACTTCAGGAATGAATTAAGGACCTCATAGCAAGAAAAAAATCTGGTGCGGAAAACACACGACTTTCACTTACCTCCGTTGTTATAATCGATTAAAGAATTTTCAAATACAGTTAGAGATAAAAATGAGTGAAAATAATAAAGAATTAACTAAATTGAATTTCTATGGATACATGTGTTTTATTAAAAAATCTATTATATTATTATCTAAAATAATCAGTTAGTATTATTACCTTTTCATCACTCTTTATTAACTTTTACAAGCTTGTGTATGAGAAACCATTTTTATTTTTTTTTTTTTTAGGTTTTCAACGGTATATTATACTTCTGTATTAGTGTTCTGGTGTTCAGAAACGAAAAATTGCATTAAGAAAATATTTTTGCAGTTTTCTCCTTTAGTGAGATATCGAATTCGTTCAACTTATATATTTACCTGTTTTCTATCGTTAGTAACAAGATTATGCTGTTATTTTTTTTAGTATCTACAAAATTAAAGGTAGTTTAGAGGAAGAAAGTTTGAAATATCGGCATTTAAGCCCTGTTAGACTATTTCAATCAGAATGAAACCTACATGATGTTATAGTCCATTAAATTTTACATTGATTTATAGAGTTTAATTGAAATCGTTAGAGCCTTTTTTTAGAAAATCGAAAAAAGGTGCAAAATGTATGGTAGTTACCACACACACACACAGACCTTTTTGCGGGACTTGGTCATTTAGACTTAGGGGACCCTATAACGTATATTTCCGTTGAAAACTGGAATTCGAAAATTTTCAAGATCACAATACTTACTATGTATTTCATATATAGGTCAGTAAAAGTGTTTTCCATTTCCAACAAGTAATTATGTTATCAGCAGATTTTAGGACTATTTATTAATATTTATTGGAATGTATATATTTTAACAATTTGTTTTAAATTATTTTAAAATTTATTCACTATAAGTGGAATGTCCTCAAGATGGGTTCGAGCCCAAAACCTCGAAAAGAATTTGTATAATATTTTAATAATAAATTATGGTATTAGAAGAAGAAAATTTTTATTTCAAATTGAATCGAATAAAATATCACCTTCAATGTGGAAAATAAAGCTTATGATTCATAAATTAATAAGCCTGAAGAAATGAAGCAGTTTGTTTCTTTATAAATGTTGATTTCGTTCTAAAAGGAGCCCTGTATTCGATTTCTTTTTTTTTTTTTTTATGTCCAGGTCAAGAAAGTATAAGCTTGCAAAAAATTAAAGGAATCGAAAATGTAGGACTGCTCTCATCTCATTCTGAATCAAAGCGTGAAAGAATGTTGCGCAATTTTCTCACGACACGCGGAAACAGAAGTGAAGCATGCTCCGCGCTTCCGTGGGTCAAACTCGAGCATTCTGAAGATAACATTAATGAGTAGATTTTAAAAGATGTAACAAAACCATATAATGAAAATCTTTTAAAAAATAAATAAGATATTTACGACACAATAAATATTTATATAATTGTGAATCTGGTAAGTTTAGTTGAAATAGGAATATTTAAATTTCAATGAAATTTAATTAAGCTTTTCGAGATAAAATTAAGTGATGTATTTAAATAATTTGATACAGAACTTATATTACTGTTTTTATTTTAATTTATTATTTTCACTTACCTATTAATGAAATATATAGTAAGGGAAAGTACTGCGATCGTGTACATTTTATAATTCCAATTTTCAACGGAAATACACGTTTTAGGGTCACATGTGTCCAAATAACTAAGTTGCCTCTCATATTTCAATTCTGAAGCTTGTGGCTACATTTAAAACTATTTAAGAAATAATTGTCTTTAAAAAAAAGTCCCGCCAAAAAGTCGGTGTCTGATAAGTTCAGCACGAAAACTAAAAGTCTTACGAAACCGAAATTTCATATTTAAGACAATGCCAGAAGCATTATACCATCTTTTTTAACAAAATCGGCAAAACAGAAGAGCCACTTTATACCATCTATTTTGCACATTTTTTCGAACGGCTCTAACGAATTCGCCTAAACTCGTTGTATCGATGTATAAATCAATGGACATTTGTATCATGTAGGTTTCTTTCTTTCTTCTTCTAATGCCATAATTTATTATTAAAATATTATACAAATTCTTTTCGAGGTTTCGGGCTCGAACCCATCTTAAAGACATTCCATTTATAGTGAATACATTTTAAAATAATTAAAACAAATTGTTAAAATATATACATTCCAATGAATATTAATAAATAGTCCTTAAATCTGTTGATAACATAATTACAATCTATTCCTATTCTGAGGATTTTAGTTGGAAATGGAAAAAACTTTCACTTACCTATATATGAAATACATAGTAAGGGTAAGTATTGTGATCTTGAAAATTTTCGAATTCCAGTTTTCAACGGAAATACACGTTTTAGGGTGTGTGTGGTAACTCCCGGGCAAAAACGAAAAATCCTATGAAACTGAAATTTCATATTTAAGACAATTATACGCCCGAGATGTTACTGGAACTTTTTCATCAAAATAAGCTAACCAGAAGAGCCACTTTATACTATACATTTTGCACCTTTTTACGATTTTCTAAAAAACGGCTCTAATGAATAAATCGTATAAATCAATGGACATTTGTATCGTGTAGGTTTTATTCTGATAGAAATAGTTTGACAGGGCTGAACTGCCGATATTTTAAGCTTCATTCTACTAAAGTACCTTTAATTTCGTAGGTTCCAAAAAATTAAGCATATCATCTTCTTAGTATTGATAAAAACTGACCTAATATACAAATTGAACGAATTTCATTTTCAAGGAGAGAAGAGTTAAGTAGTACTTCCGGCCAGCCGATTTTAGAGAAAAAGTTGATGTAACATCTCGGGCGTATTTTAGTCTTGAATATGAAATTTCAGTTTCGTGCGGCTTTTGGTTTTCTTGCTAGACTTACCGCACACACAGACCTTTTCTCGTGACTTGTTTATTTGAACTGAAGGGTAATAAAACGCGTATTTCCATTGAAAACTGGAATTCGAAAATTTTCAAGATCGCAATACTTTCTCTTACTATATATTTTATATATGGTAAGAGAAAGTAAAAATGAAAAGTAAAATCAATTAATATAAATTCTGGATGGATGAAAAAGAACAATGGTGTAAGGATAGAATAGAATAGAAAAATAATTTTTACTCTGGAACTGGGTCCCTTAAGAACAATATGATATGTACAATTAATATATACAATGTGTCTGGCCACAAGATTAAAGGATTATAATTAATTTTTATTTACCAAGCTTTAAGAAGAAAAGTAGGATACAATAAAACAAAAGAGTAAAATAACTAAAAGAGTAAAATAAATTAATAACTTCTGATATCTTGAACAAAACTTAACATTGAAACTGATTCATAATAATTGATCGATACAGAATCATGAACAATAAATAATAAATTTTATTTTTGAATAGATATTTGATTTGAAAACTCAGGCTTGTGGAGCGTCTGTTTGAGATGACAATAGGTACTCGAACAGCTGGGATTTGAATGATGGTAGGAAAGAAGCATGGCGGATTTGAGTAGGTAGGGAATTCCAGAGAGTAGTATAGCGGACAAGAAAGGAATGTTCAAAACTTGTTGTTCTGTGGGCAGGAATATAAAGGTCAGAATGGCGCGATCTTGTTTGGAGCGAGCTGACGGACGATTTAGATTGCAGAAGTTTGTGGATATAGGGAGGTAGCTGGGAGTTGACAGTTTGGTAAAGGAATGATCCAAGGAAATATTGTCTGCGGTTTGAGGGAAGGAGCCACTTTAACTCACTGTATAAATGGGTCACATGAGACCTCTTCGGTGTGCCAAGGACAAATCTTAAAAATGTATTCATAATTCGCTTTAGCACAGTTGAGAGGCCACCATATACCCCGCAGCAGTAGTCAAAGTGGGGGAAAATAAGTGAGGATACAAGGAGCTTACGGGTGGATAGTGGAAGAAAATGGCGGGAGCGATGGAAAAATTTGAGGGTACTTATTGTTCTTCGGGAGATTTGGGCAATATGGTGTTTCCAGGAAATGGTATTGTCAATGGTAATACCGAGGTTTTTGACAGAAGAAGTGAAGGTGATTGGCTGATCATTTAGGGTTAGACTCGGAAATGTAGAATGGGATCTGAGGAGGGAATTAGAACCTATAAGAATCGCCTGAGTTTTAATAGCATTTAGCCTAAGTTTATTCAGGGTTGCCCAGGCACAGATACTTCGGATACTTCGGTTCGACGACGGTTTTCCCCCCACTACTTTCCTTCCTTCGAATCGATAGACTGGAACGACGAAATGAACGATCGTGTAAGTCAGCCTTTAGAGCTGTGAAAACATGCTTGCAATACTGGTCCCCTGTGGTGCTATTCCTCAAAGGTATCTTTTGTTGTGGAAATAGCATTCCTCTCGTCTAGGAGATTCCTTACATAACAAGATCCTATCAAGGTTTGTCAACTAAAAAAAAGATATAATTATAAAAATAGCCGATTAACTTCATGTCTGTTTGATCTCAAACATATCAAAATGAAAAAAAGAAAAAAAAAAGTTTTATAAATCTCTACAACCTAAGATGTTTATGGTAGATTTGTTTAATTTTTTTTTTACATTAAGAATACAGTACCTAAATTCTCTGTAAGCATACAACCAGTAATTGTATCAATTATTCAATACGATAATAACAATTCCACATAGTGTAGATAAAATACAGCAAATCTCATATGACGTAACAAACAGTACGTCACTTCAGGACACCAAAAAACTCAGCGGTTAATAAGGTGATTAATACTTCATTCTATTCTGCTGATATGAAATGTAATTTATTTTATCTGCTTAGTTTTGTTATATCTATAAAAATGATGCCATGTTTGGCATAACGTTGACTGATTGTTTGTTTTTTTTATTTTATATAATATTAAATCTTTATTTGTATAGAATACATCTGCATATTTATAACATTGTAATATAAACAGGAACTCCCTTACAATTCGCTATTTATTATCAAGAATTTATTTTGTACAACATTATTTTCTATTGTTGGTAAAAATTTAAAAAACCTAACTAAGAAAATAAAATTTAAAAAATCAGTTAACCAGAATAAGTGCTTTATACCATGCATCTTGGACGTTTTTACGATTTTCTCCAAAACAGCTCTTACAATTCTGATTTAACTCCCTATATCGATTTAAAATTTAATGGGCTTTAGTATGATGTATGTTTCATTCTGATTGAAATTGTCTGACAGGGCATAAATGCCGATATTTTAAATTTTCTGTCTTACCTTTAATTTTGTTGAGTTGAAAAAATTAGGCACAAAATCTTGTTAGTGTTGATAAATAACAGCTAAATATGGAAGTTGAGCATATGTGATAAACAAATAAAGGAGAAAAGTGCTAACATATTTTTAGAAGCAATTTTTGTGTTTTTGAACACAAGAATAGTCATATAGATGTATAATGTATCGCTGTTAAGCTAAAGATTTAAAAAAAAAATTATCTAATACACAAGCTTGTAAAAGATGATGAGGAGTGATGAAAAGCCGATAAAAGGTACTGATTAATTTAGGTAATAATATAATAGATTTTTTAATAAAACATTTGTTTCTATAGAAATTTAATTTAATTAATTCTCTATTAGTTTTACTCATCTTTTTCTCTAATACTTATGTGATTAATACTTCATTCCATTCTGCTGATATGAAATGTAATTTATTTTATCTGCTTGGTTTTGTTATATCTATTAAAATGATGCCATGTTTGGCATAACGTTGACTTATTGTTTTTTTTTTTTTTATTTTATATAATATTAAATCTTTATTTGTATAGAATACATCTGCATATTTATAACATTGTATATAGATAGGAACTCCTTTACAATTCGCTATTTATTATCAAGAATTTATTTTGTAGGTAAACATTTAAAAAACCTAACTAAGAAAATAAATTTAAAAAAACAAAAAAAAATTGGCTTACCCGAAGAGCCATTTTATACCATGCATTTTTCACATTTTTACAATTTTCTCAAAAACGGCTTTAACAATTTTTATTAAACATACTAAATCGATGTGATATTTAACGGACTTTAATATCATGTATGTTTCATTCTGATTGAAAAAGTCTGAAAGGGCTTAAATGTCGATATTTTAACTTTAATTTCTCTAAAATACCATTTAATTTTGTAGATTCGAAAAAATGAAACTTATCGTCTTATAAGCATTGATAAAATACGGCTAAATATGAAATTTGAACGAATATTAAACTAAAGGAGAAAATTGCAAGCAAATATTTGCTATGCAATTTTTCTGTTTTTGAATATAAGAACATAATTATAGTTGAATAATATACCGTTTGGAAGCTAAATATTTTAGAAAAAATATTATCTTATATACACAAAATTGCAAAGGTTAATGGAAATTGATGAAAATATTATATAAAAAAACTGGTTGTTGTAGATAATAATATAATATTTTATTTAATAAAAATATGTTTCTATCCATAATTCAATTTAATAATTCCTTAACATTTTTATTGGATATAATTAGTTGACCGTTGAGAATTACTAGAAAGAATTAGTGCAGGTGGCAGTCGGTAAATGAAACAATTAGGTAGGTACAACCATTTATTTTCTTCAACCAATATTAAAATATTGTTTGTTTGTTTTGGTTCCAAGGCGTGAAACCCTAAGGTCATCAACGCCTAGACACTATATGCATATTCAACCTTTATAAGGAAGAACTATTAGGTAATGAGTAATTGAGAGAAAAAAAATAAATAAAAAATGATTATTATGTAAACAATAGTTTAAAAAGATAAATAAAAAAGATAATGCTAGTAATGCTTTGACTTTCCTTTTGTTTATATTGTAAATATTGTATGAATGAGATCCTGTAGCACTATTATTATTGTCTATTATGACAAATTGTAATAAATACGAATAAAAAAAAAATAAATAAATAAAAAAAAGTAATGCTAACTGACTAGGAATGGTCTTTATAATTTTGATAATAATGACTGCTCCTTAAGAAAATCAAAAACTAATTAAATGGTTTCCTCTCTATCACCCAGCACCGCTGAAATATTCGGGCTTAGTCCAATTTTATTTAGGTGTGATGAGTAATAAGGGCATTCTTGAAAAATATGCCGAATGGTAAGGGTTCCAACACAGTGCCGGCATCGGGGCACCGGCTGCCTAGCAAACAGATAAGAGTGCGTCAGCCGTGAGTGTCCTATCCTCAGCCGGGTCAACGCGACCTCCTCCCTGCGGCTGCTACGGCTAGATGTAGACCAGGGTTTCACTGTTTGTTTTATTTGCTTCAGTTTGCTTACCTGGCTATCGTCCCACATTTTCTGCCATCGGTCATCTTCTTTTTGAGCGGTTCACTGAGTTCAGACGGGGTCAATTAAAATATTAAAACATAATTAATTTAATATTGATATCCTTTAGCTCAATTTTTTTTGAATAGTATACTTAATCTTATTGTATATGTATCTCTTTTGTATCATTTTAGCCCTGATGATGACCCACAATGGGGATCGAAACGATGGCAGAAAATGGGTGGTTGAAACTACCTATTTTTTTCATTCATCGACCGCCAACCGCACTAATTCCTTCTATTAATTCCTCAACATTTTTACTTTCAGTTGCAATGGAATATATTTAATTTTATAAAAATTAAAATATAATTAATTCTATCTTGTGAGAAGGAACAAAATTTTATTTAATTAAATAAGTTTTACATCAAATACATTATTTAAGATATATCCTTAAAGGAATGATTTTAGAACGGAATGGGTTTTTCCTTGAGCCTACTGCGTCGGGAACAAAACCATGACCTACGCCAGGATTTTATGGGTTGATACGGACTCACGTAACATTTAAAGGTCGCTTTAGTTGACCATTAATAGTGCGATTTAAGGATCGTTTTCGCGATTTAATCCGCCCAAAAACGCAGGAAAATGACGATTTTAAATATTTTAAAGGATATGCCTGATTTTAAAATTTTAAGGACTCTAAAAGTAATAATATATTTATATATTTTTTATTATAAGTTCAGGACTCCATTTTCGTTGAATGGATGGTAAACATTGTTTCTTTGTTTATTAATTTAAGTTAGCTTTATGCTACTTTGGCTAATCGGACGATGCTACAGTGGGATTCCTAAATTTTGCCTATCCAATTTGAATTAGGATAGGGATCTTTAACGAGTACTTGGAATTGCACAGTCTCGGGACCATCTTTTACGTCCCCTCTGAAGGACGGCATAACTAAGAATTTTCTCTTCCCTCGAGGTGAGGGAACTCGATAAATATTAATAGTGAATAGTCAAAAAGATAAATTGTGTTCAAATGGTATTTTATTTTTGTAAATTAAATATAGAGATATTTACTGTATTAACACAAAAAATGTATCAAATAAATGTGAACATATTTTATTTTGAAAAGTTTTTGTTAAAGAGAGTAAATGTTTCTGAAGAATTGCATTTGAACACCCTGTGATATGGAGTGTAATTAAAATATACAGCAATATTTATTATTAGCGGTTTGCGAAATAACATATTTTTATCTGGGTACATTCTGGTTTTAGCATTATCACCACCGTCTTGATTTAGCGTGCATTTTATTCGATGTTTAATTTATTTAATGTCACTTTATGCCAATGTGGCTAATCGGACGTTTTAATTAGGATAGAGATTTTTAACGAGTACCTGCCATCGCACATTATCGTGACTACCTTTTTACGCCACCTCTGAAAGATAGCATAAAAAAGGCTTTTTTTACACCCATTAAAATACCCTAGGACCACCTGCGGGTTTGAACCCGTGATCTATAGTATAGAAGGCTGTTATGCTAGCTAATATGCTACAGGTGATCCCATGGTAAACATTAGACATATCTGGTACCTAGGATAATATACAAAATAGAAGAGAACCACTATTTTTGACTCGCTTCCCTTTTAAAAAGGATATATTTTCAGTGGTAACTAGTTTATCAAACTAAAAGGTTTATATCATTTATGAGTTTGTCTTTTTACTTTCACTTACTATACATATATATAAATATTTTTTTTTGGCTCATCCCTACCTCGCCTTTGAAGGCTATACGGGGGTTTCTCGGGCCGATGGGTGAGAGCGAGACATAAATGCCGAGATAAAACCCTCCTCACTTACCTATAAATGAAATATATAGTAAGGGGAAGTATTGCGATCGTGAAAATTTCCGAATTCCAGTTTTCGACGGAAATACACGTTTTAGGGTTCCCTGAGTCCAAATAACCAAGTCCCGTAAAAAAGGTCTGAGTGTGTGTGTGGTAACTCCCGGGCGAAAACGGTAAGTCCTATGAAACTGAAATTTCATATTTAAGACAAATATACGCCCGAGACGTTACAAAACCTTTTTCATCAAAATGAGCTTACTACAAGAGCCACTTTATACCATGAATTTTGCACCTTTTTTTTATTTTCTCAAAAACGGTTCCGACATTTTGATTAAACTCACAATATCGATGTAAAATTTAATGGGAGTTAATATCATTTAGGTTTCATTTGGATAAAAATGGTTTGACAGGGCTTAAATGCCGATATTTTAAATTTTGTTTCTCTAAAGTATCTTTAATTTTGTTTATTCTTTAAAAATAACTCTTTTATCGTGTTACCACCGATGAAAAACAGGTACAAATAAAAATTGAATGAATTCGATACCCAACTTTGGAGAGAAAAAAGAAAAAATATTTTTTTTATACAATTTTTCGTTTGAACAAAAGAACAGTAATATACATGGATGATATACCGTTCGAAAGCTAAAGATTTTAGAAACAATATTATCTTATACTCAAGCTTTTAAAACTTAATAGAGAGTGATGAAAAGAAGATAAAACTAACTGATTATTTTAGTTAATAATATAATAGATTTTTTAATAAAACACATGTTTCTATATAAATTCAATTTAATTAATTCTTTAATAGTTTCACGCATGTTTATCTCCAACTGTATTTGAAAATTCTTTCATTGATTTTAAAAATGGAGGTAAGTGAAAGTCGTGTGTTGCCCGCACCAGATTTTTTTTTCCAGTATAGTTTTTCTCGAAAATCACTTAATTACAGTATATTCAAAGACTTTCAAATATACATTACCCACATCACCTACATGTGTCCATGATGAAACTCATATCTAACTCTCTTCATGTGGGACAGGAATACGGTTGGTAGGTTGATGGATTAGGGAACATCTTAAATGGAAAAAGCTGAACAAGGACGTGAAAGTATGAATTTTCCATGCCGTCCCTTATAAAACCTTTTTTCAGTAGGTTTTTATAAACAATATTTTCTCGAGTCATATACTTTCTTTCGGCGGTGATGAACTGATTCCTATTTTAGTTGTATCATATCCGAGTTTATATATATTATATATATAATAATAATATATATATTATTATATATATAAAGTATGGCAATCATATTTATTATTATTATATCAATTTGAACTATCTCTTTTATTTAAACAAATTTATTTATTTATCACATTAATAACTCCATTCATATATATCATTATACGTTTCGATTTCCATCCTGCCTCATCTTCAGAACTATTAATTTAAAACTTAAAACAACAATATAACATTAGAATTAATTTTTTACTGCATTATAACAATGAAACAGCAATAATAATATATGTATGTATGTATATATATATATATATATATATATATATATATATATATATATATATATATATATATATATAGTATTGTTTGGTCAGTTCACGACTGTTGATAATTCAAGTTTCTATTGTTCTCAGGGTTCAGTCAATGAATAAACAATTTTATTTATGCGAGGTTTAAGACAATATTTTATCCAAATTCTTAAGTAAATTTATAATAATATCTTTAATGTAAGTTCTAATTAAAATATCTATGTACCTACTGTATGAGTGTTCATTGTTCAATGTAATCTTTTCTATATCTCTTACAATAACATCATATATTAATTATTGTATAATAATATTAATGTTCTGTTTTTTTGTTTTCCACTGTTAAGGCATGATAATGAGAACAATAAATTCTCTCAAACAATAAATAAAAAATTGTTTACTCATTGACTGAAACATGAAAACAATAGAAACTTAAATTATAAACAGTCTAGAACTGACCGAACAAACTATCTATATATATATTAATGTATTGAGGATGCTGAGGGCTCTAAATTTATTATTAAATAATTAATATATTAATAAAGTAAATATTAATAAGCCTTTGTCGGCAAAACATCAAAAGGTGTTTACCCTCCTGTTTCCCCATTGGTCTGGGATACCAGAGACCCCTGGCAGTTTCCCTCAGCAGCCGCGACAAGAATATTAAGGGAGGCCAAAAGATAAAAATAAGATCACAAAGGTTGTACCGCCTACCAGGGTACTTCCCATAGTCAGCCCACCCGAGGTGACGAGGATAAGAGAGAAAATTCGGAAGATTATTCCAGCCACGAGAAGTCGAGTTCCATCCTGAAGAAGAAGCGAGATCCGTCTGGGGGTCAGATAGAGCCGCTGGAGATCTAAGAGCCAAGAACTGATTCTACCTTCGCCAGCCGACTAAGTGGTTTAACGGTATTTATTTTTGTAATATTGTATGGCAAAGGTAGTAGTGAAAATGCCACTCAGTATTCGCAATCATAGTTCTAAGCAATGTATTAATATAATGGATATGTGTAAGTTAATAATTATAATAATGTATTAATTGAATCTTGTTTACTTCAATCTTACCCTGCATGCCACCTATTGGATTGGTAAACACGATACCTTTGGAAAGGAGATCCAATGGTATCATAAATATAGTGTATATATATGGTTTAAATATATCAAGTAAGCTAGTTTTTGAAGGTACAGCTGCCTTAGAAAAGCAGCCGGTCAAAAACATAGCTATATATATATATATATATATATATATATATATATATACTTTTTTTTTAATTGTTTTAAAATGATTTGTACTTTTTTATACTTACACATTTTCTATATTAAAACAATACGGGTCCTTATAGTTAATATGTACAGCGAAAAAATTACTTCTAACAAATGTGTAGAGAAACCATCCCATTGGTAGCACTCAAACAAGAATTTTATGTTATGAGGTTTTGCGGGTGTGTTCTTTTCAGGCTCCAAGGAGAAGTATCAGGAAACGGAGAGGATTAAGGTTTAAAACATTTGAGCCAGAATTAGAATGGAGTTTCCCGTGGGAGAAATTGTGCCTGGTTTGGACCAAACCCTCAATATATATACAATTAGAAAAAAAGTTTTATTCTGTGACTTTCAGTCGCCTAAGTATAATAGTAGCGTACAACAACTGAACCTTGTATCTACCAAAAAAATAAAACCTTTAAAAAAACAAAATTAAGGTTATACTTATACGACTTATATTGTCTATAAAAGTAGTATATACGACATATTAATACAAAATAGTAATAATCAACATGTGTGTATATAGAGGTACTATTATTTTACTGGGTTTTTTTTTCAGTGGCGCGACAGGCCGTGCAGGCCCTGGGCCTCGCGGTGTGCTCTCCTGGGAGATTACACTCGCGTTTCACGATGCAATTAGTAGTGTAGGGTCATCACTCCCTACGCCTAATTTTGTGAGTCACCATTTGGCTGACGGGTCATATACCTGGGGGAGAGGCTGTGTTTGAATCCCCGTTTAATTACTTCCTTATAAAACCCCCGTCGCGACTGGGATTCGAACTCACAACCTATAGCATGAAAGACTAGCGCGCTAGCCACTCAGCCGCGGACTTCCCCATTTTACTGCTTACTAAATTGATAAAACCATAGAAGAAAAAGTTTTTATCAGATCCCCATTTTATTGTAGAATGGAATATGACTAGTAACATCATTTTGACTTTTTGTTTACATTTATTCAGATGATTGATAGCTGAGGAGATGAAGGAGTATATTTTTTTTTAAATTAAGTTAAAGAAGATGCTTTGCGTATAGAATTCTATAGTAAGTATAGAATTCCATAAGTAAGCGTCACACAAAGTAAAGGAATTTTTAAAGGGAGATGACAAGGAAGATGTAAGGTAGTGGGCTAGGATCTAGTGTCGAACGAATGGATAGGGGAATAAGGGATGCGTAGATTGAGAATGTAATACCTTTTTTTTTTTTGGGGGGGGGGGTTTAGAAAATTTCGATGGTCTAGTTAAATCTCAAAATGTTCAAATAGGTCTTATTATAGTCATTCAAATGGTAGTTAAGAGGAAGGTCAGAGTTTCCGGAAGAATGTTTACATATACCTTATATATACGTATGTATGGATGTTTTTTCGTAAGTTAGATTTTAGACTCGGTTGAGACTGTAACATTAAAAATAATATATTTGATATATTTTATCGATGTGGCTATGTCATCGATATTGCTGTAGACAAAACCATTGCAGAGCAAATAATGAAATATCAGGATCTGTGCCAGGAACTAAATCAACTCTATAGGCTGGAGCATATCAATGTATATCCCATAATTATTTCATGCAACGGTCTCATTCCAGACGACACCATTCTAGCAATCAAAAACTTTAAGCTGCCCGAAAAGATTCTGTAAGAAGGATAGAAAGCAGTTCTCGGTACAGCCAGTATCGTCAGGAAATTCTTAAATATAGTTTAGTATTGTTTGCCTAGCCCTTGACGTTAGTCCGGGTAGGTAAATAGTCTGACAAAGCCAACAAAATTTGCAATAAAAGGAATAATAATAATAATAATAATAAATGTAACAAAATAAATAATCAAAGACAAATTGATTTTACTCACAGCTTGAGCATGCTGAGCAAAATAGTTATTTACATAAAAATAAAATCAGAATTTTTACCCTTTTTTATAATTTAGGATTATTTTTATGTCTGTATCTTACATTTTTTTTAAATATTTATTTATTGGAATTTACAACTGTATAACAAGTAATACAACATGTAAATTTGAATGAAATATAAAAAGAAACAAATGTGTGGAAGCTTCCCAATGGAAGCACTCTAAAAATATCCTAACCAAGAAGGTCTCGGGGCCATTGAGGATTGAAACTAGAGGATTAGAGTGGGAATTGAGTTTGTCATGAAATTAATGATATCTGGATAGGGCCAAATCAGGAAAATTAAGGTCCTTATGGATGGGTTTATTCGTGAAAGTAAAGAGCATTGACGATATTAAGAAGGATTTTGGATTTTTAGGATTGGATATGAGAAGAATTCGATGGTTTAGTAGAGCCCCAAAGCTCTACTCCTTAAGTCCATATCAGCCTTCTGATAGTCATGTAGATGAATCTTTTGACGTTAAGTGGAAGATTATAACGTTTGTCCGGTAAGTGTTGAAGTAGTCGAAAACGTCGTGCAGTTTCTTGTCGTTTCAGTCTTGTATGAGGGTTCCAAGTAAGACGTTTGTCAAGGTGCATTCCTAGATATCGAATATGTTCAACCGGGACAAGAGGAGTGTCATTGAAGGAGACAGTAGGGCATGATGTCATGTTGATATTTTAATGTGATAATTTAAAAATATATTATTTCTATTCCTACTGAATGGTTCGAACCTTGTTTATTTTTCAATTTCCGTCTAAGACATCTGAAAAGAACATGAACACGGGATATTTTAACTTGGAGTACTACCGATGGGATTTTTCTCACCATTAATATGACTCATGCCAGATAATATTAAACCTTAGTTCTGTCAGATTTATTTGATGCATTTTTCGTTAATAAGGTTTATTTAATATTATATTTTAAAAACTTAATGGTACTATTCATAATTTCTGGTATGCCACACGTCAATTCTCTTAACGTTTTTCTTATACTAGGTAACACATTTTTATTAGGGGCAAATATGGTAAATGACCCATAAATAAAAGTCTTGCTCGTTAAATCGAAGCGGTTTTCTCCTACATTGAGACGAGGAAAGTTTCTTATGGTATAAATTTCTTTATTGACTATTATAATTTTATAATAGAATTTCCTTAACAGGTCTTTATAATAAGAAATACTTATAAGGAGTTTCTTTGTCTTTAATTATCACTTGGATATGGAAATGTTTGATGATACATTCCTCTCTTTCTGGTAATTTTACGAGAATTCATAATATTCTTAAACAAATATGGCTTAATAACATTTCTCACACTTTTTCGAGGACCCCTTCATGTAATCAGTAGAATATCAGGAACCTTTGTTTAAATCAATCTACCAGGATCACCTGTAGTAGGATGGCTCGGATAACAGCCTTCTAAGGCAAAGGTCAGGGGTTCAAACTCGCAGGTGTTCCTAGGATTTTTTACCCCCATTAATTAGAGCTATTTTAGAGTTTTAGGTAATATTTATAAATATTATGAATTCATTAAAATTAAATGTTTACTAAATTTTAGTTCTACGACTGGCTGTACTGGGGTGTGTATTAATTTAAGTTTAGACGCAATTACCTAACAAAAAAACGTCTATGTTATTGAATTGGTTAAGTATATATTTTTTTTAAATGGTTCAGATATGAATTATTTGTCTCAAAATATTTTTTATTTATTGAGATTTATTACAATTTGTTTCATAATGAACAGTAGTAATAGTGATGTGATACACATTCATACAATATATACAGAAAATAATGATAAAGTCAAGATACAAAATATTGACATTGGCAAATTGATTTCTTTCGGCAAAATGAAACCTGTATGTTTTATTAGTAACCTGTATCAATACATAAATTTAATGATAATATAAACTCATCACTATAAACTGCTCATTAAATAAAATATTTCCAATTAAATAAAGATAAATAAATTAAATTGAAATTTGTATCTTAATGGCCTGAAAATGGCTAATTATATTCAGGTTCAGGCTGTTAGCAAATCAATTTAATAAAATGAGAAAAAATGAAGTGGGACTGAGGTCATTGATTTCCTCACTTTCATATCTCATTAGACTAACATATGTATATATATTTATATTTTTTAATTTATTGATTATTATTTACATCTCAGTTGATATCGTAATGTATCAATTAAATATGAGAAAATATAAAATTACTTGAAAATCTAGTGTAGAGAATCTACTTGATTGTACCACTCTAATCAGACTGATATAATTTTTTTTTCCGAATTTCAGAAATTATTTTTTTATATTTAAATTTAACAATTTATAGCAACCAAATAAATATGCAAAAATTAAAATAAAATAAATTAAAATCATTTATTTGTTTGATAATAATAATCAGTTACGCTGAAGGATAAAGATGAGTAAACAAAACAAAAGTAACATAATCAAAGTAGTAAATATGTTTTTCACTTTCGCTTAGTTCAATATGAAATATATACTAACTATTATTGCGATCGTGAAAGTTTTTGAATCCAAGTTTTCAACGGAAATGAAAAAATAAAATTATTTAAATTACGATCGAAAAAATTATGGAAAAAAATAATTGAATACCGTATAAAATATTGCAACCAATGACAAAAACCTCATCCAGACAACCACTAACATAGTTATTACAAAATGAAATTTTCAAACTTTGCAACAGGCTTTTCCAAAGTTGAAGTAAGGATTTTGAACCATTTAGTCAGGGAAGTAAGATTGTAAGACAACTTAAAACCAGTTATTTTACCAGTTCTGTTATTAAACATTCTGTATTGTGTTACTTTGATGTTATAATTATGAGATTAATTACTTTTAAAGAAACTATACAGATAAAATTGTTCTTTGCACTAGAAGATGGTATTATAGCCGAAACGTTGTGCGTCGTAACTTAATAAAATAGTGGTGAATATAATATATATATATATACTTAGATGTATATAACATTAGCTAAAAATTTAATGGTCAGATAGTGAAAAATTAACAAAAAAAAGATTTATATGAAATTGAGCTTCCAGTGGCGCGACAGGCCGTGTAGGCCCTGAGCCTCGTGGTGTAAACTCCTCCGAGTTTACACTCACGTTTCACGATGCAATTTTTAGTGTAGGGTCATCACTCCCAACGACTAATTTTGTGAGTGGCCACCCTTTGACTGACGGGTCTCACATACCCGGGGTAAAGGCTGTGAGTGAATCCCCATTTTTTTACATCCTTACAAAAGCCCCGCCGGGACTGGGATTCGAACTCAGAACCTGTAGCATGAGAGACTAGCGCGCTAGCCACTCAGCCAGGGCTCCCCATGAAATTGAGCTAAAAAAAAAAAAAAAAAAAAAATAAAAAAAAAAAAATAAATAAAAAAAAAATAAATAAAATAAAAAAATGAAATTTTACTCTATACTTGATACTATATGTGATATACGATATTTTCATAATTTAGTTTTTTAATTTTATTTTAATTACATCGTCTGCCAACTGGCCAAGGCCTAATTACAGGTGGTAAATCATGAAAAAATCACATTAATCCATATTAATTCAGCTATTATTATTATTTTAATTAATGATAATAATAATAATAACTGAAATTCAAAGTAATTTTTAATGTTATTCATGCCAGCAATATTTATATATTATTGATAAGTCTGACTCATGTTCGCAGATTATCAAATAGTTTTCAGATAATTAAATGTGTAAGGAATTATTATATATAATGAGAGAGAGAGAGAGAGATTATAGATACCAATAGTTAAACATTGACAAACACTAGAGTATTCGATTATATTTCACTCAGTTGAGATATGCAAAATTAATTATGGATTATTAAAAATTTGGTGACTATGGGGTAGGGAGACCATGTTGTGGCTCACCCAGCCTCTATGAAGTGGGTATCCGAAAATTGAGGAAAACCCCAACGGCTGAGAGAGGTCTCGAATTAATCACCTTCTTACACGACATTATTTTATTTTTTTTTTTTTTTTGTTTAATGATTAAATCAATAATTAGAGCGAGAAATCTCTTAGTGTTTATGTATTCAATCTTCGCTCAGATATAAAATGAAAAAAATATTTTTATTAAGCTCTAATGTTGATGTAAACTTTTACTATTTTCAGGTAGTAGTATTATTCAATTTTGTGATGTAAGAAACTCATTCGCATTTATAATTACTCTGTGAAAAGCTAGACCGCAATAGGTTGCATAGAAACTGTATTAATAGCTAAAGTAAAAAAAAAAAAAAAAAAGTCCTTACATGTAATAAAAACTATGATTCACAAAACTATATGAGATAAGTTTAATATTTTAGGTTAATTTAAAGACAATTTAGTTAATATGCAATTTTCTAAAAAATTGTGGATCTGGATTAAAATTGCTCATTATTCAGAATAATCTTTAAAAAAAATTCAACAATATTGGCATTTTATTGACAATTGACATGTATTACTATTCTTATAGGTTTATAACAGCGAATAGAATAAAAGAATTGTAAATAAAGTTTAAAATGATATTTTCAACTATTAAGTAGGTTAAAAAAAAATTATAAATCGTTGGTACCAACAATGGATATCCTTAAACAGAGACGTAAATACGTGACAGCTAAAACATAATAATTAAAAAAATATCATAATTTTAATAATTTCAACTATTAAAACAGTTAATAAAAACTTTAAAAGATCACTTAAGTATTTATACCAACCATTATCTTAAACAAGGGATACCCCATAGACGTAAACTACGAGAAAACCCAGTTGTCAGTGGCACAAAGCTTTAAGCAGAAATTAAAATGATTATTTCAATTATTGATTGAGTTAAAACGACGTTCAAAAAGTAATTCAAGCTACCATATCATTAATTATCTTAAAAAAAGGAAAACCGGACACCCTCAACCATAGACGTAAACTACGAGACCAGTGAATTATCTGTAGCACAAGGCTTAAAGTTGAACTTAAAATGATAATCCTAACTACTAACTTGGTTAAAACGTAATTCTGGCATTCATACCAACAATTACCTTAAACAACGGATACCCTGAACAGTAGACTATACGTAAACCAGAATAGTCATTTTTCTGAAGCAAAAGGAATTAAGTAGAACTTACAATAATAATTTCAAGTTTTAACTAAGTTAAAACGACGTTCAAAAAGTAATTCAAGGATTCGTTATTAAACAACGGATATCCTCAACCATAGACGTAAACTACAAGACAAGTACAAGACATCTGTAGCACTGGGCTTAAAGTAGAACTTAAAATGATAATTTAAACTATTAACTCAGTTAAAATGATGTTCAAAAAGTAATTCTAGCATTCATACCAAAATCATCTTAAACAACGAGGTATCGAACCATAGACGTAAAGGAGACCCGTCACTTATCTATAGTACAAACCATTAAGTACAAGTTAAAACTACGGAAGAAGCCAGTTATCTTTGGCAAAAGGCTTAAAGTATAACTTAAAATGATAATTTAAACTATTAACTAGGTTAAAACGACGTTCAAAAAGTAATTCTAGCAACCATATCAACAATTATCTAAGCAACGGATACCCTGAACCATAGACGTGAACTATGGACAAGTCAGTTATCTTTAGCACAAGGCATTAAGTATAACTTGAAATGATAATTGCAAGTATTAACTAAGTTAAAACGACGTTCAAAAAGTCATTCACACATTCATTATTAAACAACGGATACCCTGAACCACAGACGTAAACTACAAGAGGGTACAAGACATTTGTAGCACTGGGCTTGAAGTAGAAGTAAAAATGATAATTTCAAGTATGAACTGAGCTAAAACGATGTTCAAAATTTATACAAGCATTCATACTAACAATTATCTCGAACAACGGATACCCTCCACCATAGACGTAAACTACAAGACAAGTACAAGACATCTGTAGCACGAGGCTTAAAGTAGAACTTAAAATAATAATTTCAAGTATTAACTAAGTTAAAACGACGTTCAAAAAGTCATTCAAGCATTAATTTTTAAACAATGGTTACCCTTAACCACAGACGTAAACTACAAGACAGGTACAAGACATCTGTAATTCTAGGCTTAAAGTAGAACTTAAAATGATTATTTCAAGTATGAACTGAGCTAAAACGATGTTGAAAAATTTATTCAAGCAATCGTACTAAGAATTATCTCAAACAACGGATACCCTCCACCATAGACGTAAACTACGAGAGAATTCAGTTACCTGCAGCACAAGACTTTGGTGACCTCTTAGAGCCTGCAAGCTATGGACTGAACCACGACTAGCTAGAAAGTCCCTTACTCCCACTACCAGCTTCTTCCTCCACCAGCCTCCAGTATTCGTTACAGAGCAAGTCTCATTTCCTAAGGCGAGGGGGCGGTTATTTTCACTTTTGCCAAAATGATGGACTAGATTGTCATCTGTGTAAGCTCACCACAATCAGCGGTGAAAGGATAAGTAACCAAATATGGCAAAGACCTCGACTAACCCGTAATCCTGATACTTCATTCCTCTTTTGTTATCGACCGATAAATAATTAAATAACCCCTCTTCCTAAAAGTTTGAGTTTTGCACGTTTCAAGTACGTATAACCCAAGTAACGAAAAAAAAGTCTGTCCGCCATCCGCCGTTACCGGTTTTTCTCCTGCTGGACCGACTTTTTCAAAATTTGGAACAAAAATGACAGGGCTTCCGAAGATGATCTTAACAACGTTGTCATCGGCCAATTATGTTTCAAATAGCGGTCCGAATAAAACTGTTTTAATTCAATAAGTCAGTTATTTGTGAAGATATAGGAAAAAATGTATAGACTTAAAAGGTATAAGTAAAGGATCAAACAATGACGACCAAGGACGATGAACAAACATTTTTTAATTTATATTTTATTGAATATTACAACTGTATATCAACTTAAATACTAGTAAAAGTGTTGAATTATAATAAAGGGCATGAAAAGGCTTGTGAAGAAACTACCCAGCGGGTAAAATTCCATGTTTATTTAAGTAAGTAGATACCGAGGCCATCTCCTGTTCAATTGCCTCTGAGGGTTTATTTATTAGGGGAAGTAGAACGTGCAACTTATTACGAGATAAAGCTTTCACTTTTTTAATTTTAGTTTATTGAACAAACAAAAGTATATATTTAAAAAAAATATTTTTATTGAGATTTACAACTGTATTTTGTAATACAACAAGTAAATATGTTGGTAATGATAAAATACAAAAAAAAAAACATGAAGAGAAAATGCCCATTGGCATCACTCCACTAGGTAACTAAACTAGAAGGTCTCGAGGCCATCTTCTTTTCAGGCGCCTCGGAGTATTGTCAGGAATTAAAGAGGAAGCAAGGATTGAAACTAGAGGATTAGAGTGGGAGTGGAGTTTGTCATGGAAGGATTGTTACCTGGTTCGGGCCAAATCAACAACATATGGGATGTTGAGGTCTTTATGGATGAGTTTATTTGTGACAAAGTAAGGAGCATTGAGGATTTTTCGAAGGATTTTGGATTGTAAGGATTGAATACGGGAAACATTTGATGGTTTTGTAGAGCCCCAAAGCTCTACTCCGTAAGTCCAGATAGGCCTTATGATGGTGATATAGATGAGCCTTTTGTAGATAAGTGGAAGGTTGGAGTGATAAAAGTATTTGAAAATGTAACATTTTAGGGTGTATAAAGTGGATGCGCAGTAGTAAACCCAAAGGCTGTCAGCTGCCAAAGGTAGCGTCAATCCATAACTGATAAAAAATGACACAAATCTTATCTCGTAGTCTAGTTTCGCGTTTATCAACTTAGTCCAGTTTTTACCATCTGCCCTATCGTACTTATAACTAAGTTTATACAATTAAAATAAAGGAGTTTAAAAGTCCACTCGTGATCCATTTACAGGAAAATATAGTCACACACAAGTTACCTACATATTCTTGCTGAAGTGGGAAGGTTAAAGTTTATTACGTGGGACTGCTACGAAATAATTTTCAACTGCCTTAACTTCCTCGCCAACATAACATCCTATTTCTATGTATCATAAGCAAAACTATGCTTAAAGCGGGTACCCTCACACAAAATACGGTAAAACACAAGATCGAGGGAGCAATAAGCTGCAAAGAGATCGGTGTTCTCTAAAATAAAATATAGAAATCATTTCAAGTAGAAAAAAACATAATATAATAGTTACTACATATTTTGTAATTTAGAATTAGTAAATTATTTGTTGAAAAGGTTCTTGTTAAGAAAATAAATCATAACCGAAAATCCTGACCAATTATCTAAGTATTAACCCGAAATTATAAATATTCTGAAAAGAAATTATAACTTAAGAAGAGTTGAATTTAAGAAGATAATAAAAATTAAACAAAAGTGAAGATAATAAAATATAAATGACAATTAATGATGAGTATTAATACGTTAATATAAATTTATTTTAAGTGATATAACTGAAGAGGAGGCAAGGTCTCGAAACTTACACATGTTGATATAATATAATTATAATTGATAGTGAGATTAAACAAAGAAGAGATGTTCCATATATATATATATATATATATATATATATATATATATATATATATATATATTTTTTTTTTTTTTTTTTTTTTTTTTTTTTTTTTTTTTTTTTTTTTTTATAATATATTTATTGGTATTACAACTGTATAATAAAATACATTTAGTAAATGTGATACAAGATAAGTTGACATGATTCATATGTAGGGATACTACCCATTGGCAGCTCCCCAAAGACTATGTTAAACAAGAAGGTCTCGGGGCCATCTTCTTTTCAGACGTCTCGGAGGATTATCAGGGATTGTAGAGGAAGCAAGGATTGAAACTAGTGGGTTAGAGTGGGAATGAAGTTTGTCATGAAAGGATTGGTACCTGGTTCGGGCCAAGTCAGCAACAAAGGGAATATTAAGGTCTTTATGGATGAGTTTATTTGTGACAAAATAAGGAGCATTAAGGATTTTTCGAAGGATTTTGAATTGTAAGGATTGGAGACGAGATGAATTTGATGGTTTAGTAGAGCCCCAAATCTCTACTCCGTAAGTCCATATTGGTCTTATGATAGTCATGTAGATGAGTCTTTTGTACTTAAGTGGAAGGTTTGAGCGTTTGTCCAGTAAGTGTTGAAGTAGTCGAAAACGTCTAGCAGTTTCTTTTCTTTTCAGTCTTATATGAGGGTTCGATATATTTAAATCTGAAAATATCTTTCCTTTAATGAACATATTTTTTTTTGTAAGTAGATATATCAGTCATAGAAATACGTCAGTAATAGGAATGGAACTTATCCTTGTCCACGGAAATCTAATCTGTTTTTCCAAAATGTGACAAAATGAAGTACGATTTATTGATTTCCTTTATCCACCAATAAAGGAGCGGCGTGGTCTAGTGGATAGAGCGCTAGTCTTCTGTGCTCAGGGTCCTGGTTTCGAATCCTTGTTGTGACGGAATATTATTTTTTCTGTCATTTCAGCCGGGAGACCCTCCTGGGGCAGCCCCAGCCTCTATAAAATGGGGGAAAAAACTGGCGGCTGAGCGTGATCTCGGCCAAATCACCTCATTGCACGTCCGTTGGCCTTGAGTACGAATCTCTATACGTACTGAGTCCAAAACTCTTCATGGGTTGTAGTGGTACAGGTTTTTTTTTTTTCCGCCCGAACATTTCGAGTCTGGCTTGTCTCCTCCTGAACAAATTTTAAGTTCCTCCCTACGCCACGCACATCAATTAAATGTGTGGTATCAGTAAATAAGGATATATAAAATCTGTCCCGATAGAGTGCCTCTTGCGGCCTACCATAAGTGTGAGTTATGCAAGAGTTAGTTATTATTGGGTCAATTGAATTTGTTTAGTATTCAATTGTACTATCAGATTACATATTATGAGCTAAACCCACAAAGCCATATAAGTATTTTCGTGAATGAAAATTTTTGTCAAATGAGTAACATTCCTTATATTTTTTTTTACTTTTTGGATGGACGCCATTTTGAAATCTCCATCCATAGATTAACGACCAAATGTCGTTTTCGCATTTGGTTTCATCGTTTTTAAAAGATTCTGAATCATCATTTATTTACTTTTATTTTTTCTACATTTACGCACTGGTGACATAAGTTTTAGATTAGCAACAGGAACTTCTTCAGTGGGTTTCAGGGTAACTAATCGTAATTTTCAGAATATTCTCAGCACTCATTATTATATAAAACGTTATTTCTATGCTATATGCATTCTTCAGAATCCTTGCTGCAAATATAGCTGTGTATACCCATAGTAAAATATATATATATATATATATTGTTATTTAAAGAGAGAAATATAGTATATTGATATATTTTTATATAGAAGATCTTTTAGACTAGAGTATTAAAGTAATTTAGTGTTTATCGATCTTATTGGTGCCTAAATTGGCCCAATCTTTACTGCATGGTTAATTACTACTCTTAGAAAGAATTGAGGTTTTTTACGTTTTCTTACCAAAATATAAGTATATAGTAAAGAAAAGTATTCCGGTCATAGTAAAATAATACTAAGTCTCGTATAATGGTGTGTGTGGAAAATCTAATTAAAAAATAATGAAGAAAATTGTTCACTGAATTTTTCATACCGAAAGTGCCCCTCCTGAGCCATAACATGGATTTTACCATTTTCTCGAAAATGGCTTTCTCTACCTAAAAGTATAATTAAATACTTTTTAATCTCCGCCGAAAATAGCCTAACTTCGTTTAAATTACGAATCGTCAAACGTGCTTTCATTAATGAAAGTTTTTTTTTTTTTATTTCAAATAATGAGCCCTATCCGATTGGTAAACAATAAAATCAATTTATTAATCAAGTAAAGAAGAAAACTAAAGGAATATTTTTCAAGATTTAATTTCTTTTTTTTCTTTTTTTTAAATAAGAGCATAAATGTGAACGTAAAATGTACCGTTAGAAACCTTGGTAATCCTTGGTAATATATATATATATATATATATATATATATATATATATATATATATTATCAAACAATGTAAAGCCTTTGAGGTTAATATTCAATAACGAAAACCCCATAAAATCAGGTCATTTTTTAAATTAATAATTTCTACTATTACATGAAAACAGACGTTCCTATGGCAAATAAATATTATCTCAAAAGAAATTATACGATTACTTTTCGAACTGAATGTGAAGTTCCATTATGGATTTCCCAGCTTCAAATTAATCTTACACAGTTTATTAAAAATTATATATTTTAATATATACAAAACAATTAATTAATTATAAGTAAACTAACACAACTGAATAAAAAATTATTCAGTATCAACATTGGTTCATATAAAACCTTATTTTGTATTTACAACCCCAGCCATGATAACAAGACACACTTGTTAGGAGACGATGGTTGGGGTATGACAGGTTTCTTTCTTGTAACAACTCGACGAGAACACTTCGAACACCTGTGGAGAAAAATATATGGGCTGAAATTTATCACATAAAAAATATATTTAATTATTTAAAATCTATATAACTAACAAAAACAAGAGATACTTTGAGAAACAAAAGGAGCACATGCAATAAATAAAAAAATAATATTATAATTTTAATTCGATTATATTATAATATTTCCTTATTATTTTATATTCGTCCATATAATTACTTTACTTTATTATCATTATTATTATAAATTATTTTATTTCATTTATTATTATTATTTATTTATTTTATTTTATATTTTCTCTTTTGAGTTGGTTTTTGTATATTTTCCTACTATTATTACCATCTTCTACTACATGTTCAAGTAGTATCTGGTCAAATTAAATTGTTGACTTCAAGGAAAACCGAAATCATTCAAAACATAATTAACTAAAGCTTTTATCTTGTGCATATGTAAATAAAACTTTCTATCTATCAATCTAAACAAAAAGTTATGTTTTTCATCTGCAGTATACATGTGCATATAAAATTGTCCATGATTAAGTAAATCTTCAATCGTTCATTATGAAACATGAGTAAAAAAAAAAAAAATGACACAATCTGCTCATTTACTGTAACTTAGTCATAAATCTAATAGTAGAAGATCCGAACTTTAAAAATAACAAATTTAGTATATTAGGAAATATTTTAAGAATGGGTTGCTTAAAAAAATCCTGGACAGGCTATTTTAAAAAAAAAAATCATTTTTAATTAAATGTTGCAACATATAAATAATCCCAATAATCAGCCAAGAAGTGTACCAAAGTATCTTTGAAACGATAATTTTTATGGCTTTGCCCAAAATCTTTGGTTCTGATTTGTAGAGGTCCTGTAATTTTATATGGGATATCAAACTTTCTTATATTGTATGTCCGATTACGTGGGGCTGCAATGTTGGGTCCTTTATTATTACACGCTATACTCAACTCGGATCTCTCTGTCACGCATTTCCACTCGCGTTAAAATTTAATCTTTAAAATTCGGCAACCCATATTAGGACCAAGTTTTTCTCAGGCAACCCTATATCAATGTGTTTGCAATAAAACAATGCTTATATTGGTATATATATTTTTCTATTATCAAGTCGGTGCATATATCGACATACCCGCTTTAACCTGACAACCGATAGTTTGTCCAGGAAAAGATTAGGCAACCCAACGGCTGCACATACTACCTTTGATACTCTAAGTCAGGGTAAAAGTTTTCTTATTATCACGATGTTGCAACATTTAATGAAAAATATTTTTTTTAAATTAATTAAAAATAGTTTGTCCAGGATTTTTTTAGGCAATCCATTCTTAAAATATTTTCTAATATACTAAATTTGTTATAAAATATGTTTCATTCTATCATCAGCTCGGTGCAGATCGTTTCAAGTTCGGATCTTAGACTATAAGAAATCAAGAAAAAAATAAATAAATTTATGATTTAATTAAAATTTATTTGATTTGGGAATTGCTTCAATAAATAAATCGTTAATTTCAACTAATAATGTCACAAAAAATAAACATATTATGTTGATACTTACAGCTAAATCTTATGTTATATATATATATATATATATATATATATATATATATTGTATATATGTATGTATATATGTACACAGGAGCATAAATTCCACATGTAATATAAATATATACGGTGTTATAAGAAATATACAACATAACGAAAAATAAAAATAATTTTCGACTTGGTATCATCAAAAGTTCTTAAGTCCTTTATTACAAAAATTAATTTTATAAATATAGTGAAAAATCATGTAAATTTGGTTAAGACGTTCTTTACAACAGTAATTATTTCGATGAAAAAGCGAACTATTCAGTAGTGGAAAATGTAATTATATATATATAATATATATATATATATATATATATATATATATATATATATATATATATATATATATATATATATGTTATAAATAAAGACATATTAATAAAGAGAATGAATCTCAAGAACGAAAAACATAGTTTAATAAAGTTGTCTCAAAAAATTAAAGCATGAAGTCGTTCTTCTGGCATTTAAGTTTCTATTAGTGAAAGGAATTTTTCTAAATTTTAAATAATTTAGAATCAAGAACAATCGAGTATGAACTAGGACAAATTCAAATCACGATGAATAGCCAGTTAATAACTGAAAGCATTTGTTTCCTTTAGTGAATAGTTACATTGTTTTATAGATGGACAATTTTTAATTAATTATTTGTACATTTTATAAATTAATTTTAAATTCCCCACCAGTTGAAATAAAATGTATAGCACTTATATTTTTTTTTTCCTGAAATGTTTCATAGTTTTTCGTAAACGCACGAATGATTCCACACGCCGTCCGAGGATTTTACTAATATTATTTTTAAAATAATATAAGGTAATAAGCATATTATAAGTTAAATAAAAATCGATATAATCGAGGATTGACAGAGAAGATAAGGTCAACGTACCAGGTCGCTAAGGGAGTAAAGCAAGGAGATAGGTTTAGTCCCTTACTGTCCATGACTTAAATACATTAAATATTGGAGGGAAGTGGAATATGAGAACAATTTTGACGTCTTTGCAGATGGCATTGTTCTCATATCAGACTCATCGCCCGAGAGGAAGGCCAACAAAAACATGGATGGACTATATTTCTAAGCTAACATAGGGGAGAGGCATGCATCTAAGCAACATGAGGGCCCTAGGAAACGATCCCACGGCCTGGTATCCTAGGATCGAGGAACCTCCACGCTGAAATGCACAAAGCAGGGAGAGAAAGTAGCAGAAAAAAAAAAATATCTTCAAATATGTAAGTTTAATTTTAAATTTCTATTAAAGTTTAAATTTCAAGAAAATAAGTTAGTGCAGGAAACGAGACAACTATATTCAGAGCAAAGATGGTCTGTAGAACAATAGTAAGTAACCTAGTAGACATTATTAAAAACAATCAAGCGTGTAGTTAAATTGCTGTTAATTAATGTATTTCTTAGAATTTTGGGTGTGTTTGTTTTATTTTCAAATGTATATTTTCTCTTTAATATTTATATCCATCTTTCATTTATATTAAGACTATACCATGCATGTTCTTTATGCTACTATGTTTTTGAATTACACCCTATTATTGAAATTGAAAGGTTTACATTACTTTCTATCAATGTTTTTGCAAAACCATACTCATTTTTTATTTTATCGAATGAGTACAAATAAAAGCCTTTACTGTATGATAATACAATTAGTTATTAGAACTATTATTATTGACTGTTTACTATTATTAACTGTTTACTATTATTATTAACTGTTATTATTAGAACTATTCATACTTCGATTACTCACCATGAAGGGTAGATATACCAAACAGTTGTTGTGACCGTTACTTTTTTAGTTGGTCGTCTAGTCGTTGTAGTAGCAGTTGTAGTCGTAACTGGAGCTGGAGCAGCTGATGTAGGTACCGTTGGTCTTGGTGTTGTAGTAGTAGGACCAACAGTTGGAGACGGAACAGTGGTAGGTGCAGGTGTTGGAACGGGTGGTCTTGCTGTTGTAGTAGTGGGTGGAGCTACAGTTGGAGGTGTAGTTATCGGCGGTCTTACTGTTGTAGTTGTAGATGGGACTACAGTTGGAGCTGTAGGGACGGTCGGTCTTGTTGTTGCAGTGGTGGGAGGTGGTGGAGTTGGGGGTGTTGTTATAGGTGGTCTTGTTGTAGCAGTAGTTGGAGCTACTGTTGGTAAAGTTACGGGTGGTCTAACCGTGGTTGGAGCGGTAGGAGGTCCTGTTGGTGCAGGAGAAGCAGTAGGGGGTATAATAGTAGGGGCGATAGTAGTTACAGGGGCTAAAGTTACTGGAGGTGTAGGTGCCCCTGTAGGGGATGGTGCAGTAGGAGGTATAGTAATGGCTGTAGGAGACGGAACAACTGTTGGTGCTACTGTTGGTGCTACTGTTGTCACAGGTCCTGGGGGCATAGGTACACCTGTTGGAGGCGGTGCAGTAGGAGGATTAGTTATCGGTGATGGAGACGGAGCAGCTGTTGGAGTCGGTATAGAAGATGTTGGAAATGGTGCAACTGTAGGGGGATTAGGAGCTGATGTTGGAGGTGCTGCAGTGGGAGGACTAGCTGATGTTTGGCGGGTCAGGGGAGGAGATGGAGTTGTTGACGAAATTGTATTGTTAATTATTATAACATTTCCACAAGCTGGATAACAATTGGGAAGAACAGGGTACCATGGGAAAGGATATTGAGTCGTGTACGGAGGAATGACAATTTGTCCTTCCTGAAAGAATTCCCAGATATTTAATTAAAACATTTTTATGAGGAGTATAAATTCAATTTTCTAAAGATCTTAAGGTACACAAGGATAAGTGGATCCTAAAATTTCATTAGTTCAACATCTCATTGACTTAAATTCGCAGTTCTTTGTAGATTCCTTTATCGTTTTGACTAAAGATTCATTCATTATCTTCTAAGATGTTTGATAAATTTCTAAATTGCACTTATACTTTTGTATTTATATAAAAAATAAAATAAATAAAATAATTTGGAAATATTTCCACTTGACCTATTGAACTAGATTGTCAGGGAGCGGTGGGTGTCTAGAGCGTGGTCTAGTGGGTAGAGCGTTAGTCTACTGTGCTCCGGGTCCTGGGTTCGAATCCCGAACATGGTGGAATATTATTTATTCTGTTATTTCAGCCGGGAGGCGGTCCTGGGGTATGAAGACCCTCGTGGGGCATACCCAGCCTCTATAAAGTGGGTACCCGAAAATGAGAGGAAAACCTGGCGGCTGAGCGTGATCTTGGCCGAATTACGTCATTGCACTGCCGTTGGCCTAGAAACTGTACGAATCTCTACATGTACTGAGCCCAAAACTCTTCATGGGTTGTAGTGGTACAGGTTTTTATTGAACTAGATTAAATGGAATGCACTGCAAGATCTATTTTTAATCTAGTGGATGTAATTAGTTGACCGTTGAGAATCACTGGAAGGAATTAGTCCGGGTGGCGGTCATTAAATGAAAAACTAAATAGTTTCAACTATTTTATTGTTTGCCAACTTTTCGACCCCCTTTGTGGGTCATCATCAGGGCTAAAGATACAAAAGAATATAATTTCAATGACATTACATACAATATTATATAACCTATTTAGCTAGAGAACGTCGGTATTAAAAAATAACAGAAGAACTGTATATGTAAAAAAAAAAAAAAAACTTAATTAAAATACAATGACCATAGTACAATAATGAAAGTGTTATACAGAAAAAATAAAAATGTTCACGGGTCGAAACGTTGGCAAACAATAAAATAGTTGAAACTATTTAGTTGTTTCATTTAATGACCGCCACCCGGACTAATTCCTTCCAGTATTTTTAATCTAGTTTTACCTCCACCTAACGTTCTCTAACATCTTTCCAGTCACGTGGCGATCAGGCTTTCTCCCTATTTTGCCTATATCTGTAACTAGTCGATCACTGAGAATCTTATCCAGGTATAACATTATTTTTTTACATAAATCCTTTTGGAATGAAAGCCATAAATTTTACTTACCCCAAAAATCTAGATACACCGACGCACGTTTCATTAATGATTTAAGTATTTTATATATTTTGATTAGCTTATAAAATATGCTCTCCTCTCCCAACTTAGCATACTATGACAACGTAATTTTATTATTCATAATTAATTATTAATGGCGGAAGCTCAGCTTAATATTTTGATTAGTCTAGAAAAAATCCAGAAATTTTAAGATTCACCAGCATTAAATGCATGTGGCACGCATTTAATATAATATAAATACAATTCATTTAGTCAAATGGAAATCGTTTTCATTTTTATGGGTAAAGATGATAACTGATAAAACATTGCATAGCATCTTCAACCATTGAAAAAGAAAATTAGTATCGATTTCCATCATTTAATAAACAGGGAAAATAAGTAGGAAAACTTATTTATTTTTTTACTTATTATATGGGTCATTCTCAAACTGTGACTTTCTAAATCTGGAAAATTGAAAAAAACATTCACGTTCATGGAAAGTAACCTTGGACCCTATGCAACTGTTATAACAGTATCAAATTTATGGTTTGCGTGCTTCATGAGTTTCCAATATTATAAATACTTTAGAAAATATAGAATCATTATATGTCAAAAATCACGCAATACTTTTTCTATTTTTCATTTTCTAAATTTTGTTTTCGCGTTGTTAGCAAACAGGAGTAGTTTTATTTGTGCGGTAGAAATAAAAAGCATTTGGTTTCAATTCAAAATATTCCTCAATAACTTTGAAATTTTCAGGATTCGCCCGAACTGCATTAAAACATTAAATTTCTGAAAATTTGCTTTTATCTATAAACTGATTATGATAGGTTAATGGAAATAAATGACAAATTTCAAGAGGTTCAAGCTGAATTTGAAGCCTAAGTAAGTGAAGAAAATATTTCTGAACATTTTCGTTCATAAGATCCTTCTCGTGATATAAACATAACAAAAAAAAAGAAATCGGCCAAGCCGTTGCGATGACCAAGGGAAAAGGGGGATTCATTATATATATATATATATAAAATATATATATATATATATATATATATATATATATATATACATAGATAGATAGATAGAGCGATTATTATTACCTTAGAATATTTTTTAATAAATTATCTACCACAGTAACTATTCTCTTTTTTTCTTTTATAAGATCCTTCTCCTGACTAATATAAACATAACAAAAAAAAAAAAAGGAAAATTAAAGAAATCGGCCAAGCCGTTCATGCGTGATGCGATGACCAAGGGAAAAGGCGATTTATTTATATATAGAGATTTACCATATGATACGTTATGGATAATGAATTCAAAATTAACAAAGATGAACTTTCACAATTCAATTTAAATTCAGTTTGATAAACTACTTCAGTTTTGTTTTTTTTATGTTTAACCTTGCCTGTTTTGACAAAGTGGACATACAGAAGGTACTGTAAGGTTTGCTGAGATTGTCGCATTCCCTAAGGGCTCGGTTATACTGCTCGCGTTTTAGGGGCTGGTGCGATAGCGGGTCCCTAGAACCCCCAAAACGCCTCCAGTAAGTATGAACGGGTCCTAAGAGCGGGAAAACAGCATTCATTGGTCGTGGACCCTCCGTCCGATATGGCGCAAATGATCTCGACCAGGCAGGTTGGATGAAAAGGGGGGAAAAAAAGATGGATATGAAAAATACCCCTTTTCACCGAAGAGAACTTTTGCTAGACCTTCGGTGAGAGAGTGGCCTCTATTTCGGAGTTTAATGAGCCACCCCTAGAAGACAAAGGTGTTAGGTATCCTAAGAAATATCGCGATGTTGGCCGAAAATATATTCCAAGGATCAAAATTTGGTTATTTAATAATTTCATAATTCTTAGGTAGGTGTGCCAACATTGTTTATTATCATTTTTTAATTTAAAAATATTTATTAGTAAATTATTCATAAAAATTGTTAATTATTCATAAATGATAATTTAAAGAGAAAAAATGCATAAACTTATATCTTTTATGGATCGATCCAGTATGCTGGGTCTTATGCAGTAATCTCTGTATTTGGGCAGTGCAACGTCAAATAAATGGTATTTCCCTCCTATTAAAAATGCGAAAATCGTATGAAACAATTTTTTTTAACTGTTTTACCTCATTTAATATCCCTCAAGTCAAATAAGTTGTCATAGACTCTTAAGCACCCGAAAGCCGCTAAAACTTTGTTCAAAATATTAAGACCAAACGAGTTTTCGATAGACTATGAAAAGTTAAAAATAAGAAACGCTGTCAGTTATTGTATGCTTCCACCGTAACTAAAAATTCTGTTCTTTCAAATTGACAAAACATATAATTAATAATCAACTACGTTCCATGATATATAGAAAATTTTAACAGAGACAACAAAATATGATGATGCTATTAATGACATATTATAGGAAAGTTCTTTGGAAGGGACTTGAAACTTGTTTTTTTTTCTTTCTTTTGTTATCAAAATATAAACTAAGTTGTGTCATGCTCATATTGATTAGATTATCTAACAATAATCAATTATTATATTTTATTTATATTTTCATGAGGCGTGCTATAAATTGTTCCCTGCAATCTCAAATTAAAACATTTTGCAGGGTCAACTTAAAAGGGAAAAAATTAAAAAATAGTTAAAGCGTGGTCATATTCTATAGATCATATTCAAACAGTGAAAGAAAACATTTTTTTTTTTTTTTTTTGAACGATTAAAAATATTTTGGAAAATACATTTATTTATTACAATACTTAATTAAATTAAAATATAATCGTAAGATCTCATTTAAAATCACACAAATAATCAAAGAAAACTTTTTCTTTTTTTTCTCGAATTAAAAATCTTTTCAAAAACACATTTATTTATTTATTTTCACAGAAAATATTTCAAAAAATAAAACTAAGACCGTAAGGATTCATTTTAAATTACACAAATATTCCAAAATCATTTTAGAAAATTTGGTTTAGAGCAAAAGTAGGAATTTGTTTTATGGAGAACCACCTAAAAAATGGTCAAAATCTTACGAATTTGCCCTTCCGTATTTATTGACATTTTAATTTGAATAATTTAATTTTGGTAATATCGTTAATGCTGAAACATCTTGAATCTGTGAATTTCTTATTGTTATCAATGAGTTATCCGAAAAGCGTGTTAATCGGTTCTTCTGTTCAATATTACATATATAAAATGGAATGCTTATGGGGTCACCTGTGGGGAAGTGATTAGCACAGTATTATATGTCCAAGGTCACAGGTTCCAATTCGACAGATGGCCCTAGGATTCTTGAAGGGAGTACAAGATCCTTGGTTATGCTGTCCTTCGGATGTGACGTAAAATGGTAGTCCCGAGCGTGTGCGATATCAGGTACTCATTAAAAATCCCTATCCTAATTAAATCTGAATAGGCGAAATCTAGGACTCTTACTGTAGCATCGTCCGATTAGACACAGTGTCATAAAGTGACGTTAAATTAATTAAAAATAAAAATAAATGTACGCTCAATCAAGACGCTGGTGATAATGCTAAAATCACCATGTTCCCAGATCGAAATATGTTATTTCCCTAACCGCTAAGAATAAATATTGCTGTATATTTTAATTACACTCCATATATATCACAGCGTGTTCAGATGCATTTCTTCAAAAACATTTACTCACTTTCACAAACACTTTTTAAAATAAAATCTTTCTGACCATTCACTAATACTCTTAATATTTATCGAGTTCCCTCACCGCAATAAAAATAAGCGACAGAGATAAGACCAACTTAAACGGTTCCATGCTTTGCGAACACTGAAGTCAAACAGCCATCAACCTCAGTTAGGAAACTATTTATACATGTATATAAATGAGTAACCTTTCCAATGCACTGATGATAAAAAGCTATACAATTATATAACCGGAAACATATAGAAACTTATTTCCTATTGCCCAGGTGTTGTTATATTTTAGGGTCAAGGTTAGGTACATGACTCCATTATTCTGACACATTTCCCTCTCACCGAAAACCTTCAAAATACCCACAATTGGCTTTTTTACATATCGAGTGACAGACGCCATTGATAATTACACATTACATTTGCAGTATTAGTCATTTTTTCTTGAAAGACAAACTCTTGTACAAATTTACTACATAAAATACAATTATAAATAAACATAACCTGAGTCTAGTACTTTATTCCGAAAACAATAAACAAAAGATAAAACAAGTAGTCCTTAACAAAACAATAAACAAACTGGATAATACAAATTATTAACATATTAGTAATTACTTTTCTTTTTTTTTTTTTTTTTTTATAATTATGCCTTCCCATTTCGACCTTTCGATCTGTACCATGTTTCACCTCATGTTTTGTAATCGGGAGCATACTTCTAGATGCGCTGCATCCATTTCACTATTTGCATGACAAAGGCAGCTGTTCCGATCGCTCATCTGTTTTTTAAACATTTATTAGTTTAAATGAGGGCACCGAAAAAAAAATGTTTCAATATAATTACAAAACAAAATTATATCACATCTTTTGCAATAGTTTTAATTATTTTTTTTATTATTAATTTGAAATTAGTTAGCAGACAATAATGCATTAATTTAAAATAGTGAACTTTAAAAATAAAAGACATAACGTAAATAAAAAACATATGTTTTTATTTTAACCTTTATTATTGTTTTCTTGTTTTTAATGCTATCACTGTAAATATGAAGAGGTTGTAACTAGTTAGTAAACTATTTATCATCGTCGGTTATACAGGTAGTTTGTGAGTCCGTACTTTCCATTCATGTCATTAATCTAATTGATTTCGGTTAAATTTCCGATTATACTATCGGTTATCGGCCGTTTTTTCTCTTAATTCTTTTTACTCATCAACAAGACGACGCAAAACCACCTTCTACGGAATTCAGCTGCAAGTTGCCTGTAAACGTGTACGGACCAAGACGGAAGCCTGCTAACCATCTTCTAATAACAATCTTGAAGTGGACCGCCTAATACTGGACGGCTTTTTAAGACAACACCAGCATCAACTTCTACACTTCAATTACTTACCCAGGGTATTTTGAACATTTTCTTTTCTTTTAATTACGCAATTAATTTAAATATAAGGCATAATTAGCTCATTAAAAATTACTATATATATAGTTATTAACTGTAAATATTAAATGTACCTCTGTCTTGATATTAATTATTATTAAAAATATAATTTAATTATCAACATAATTTTCGTCCATTTTTTTTCTTATATACATTTTTAACAATTGAAATTTAATTCCATTTTTTTTTGTAAATACAGAATTAAAATTTATTATGGTTCATTTCCCAAATTGAGAATTATGTCTAGGATTTGTCTTGCTTGTTTTTTTCCCCTGTAATATAAAATTAGTGTTAATTTTTTTATAATTTGAAATAAGAATTATAATTTTTGTCTTTATTTTTCTAATTTATTTATTTATTTGGGATTGTGTTCCTTTTCTATTTTTCTGAAATTAATTGTATTATATTTAACAATGAATTCATCAATAAATCAGGTTTCAAAAATCATTCGGAATCATTTGAAATTCCATCCGATTTTTTATTTTATTTTTAAAGACAACCATATTTTTCCAGCGTTGGTAATTTAGGGAAAGGTCGTCCAAGGGTGCATGTTTGCTATCATTACGGCGCCCTAACAGCAGCAAAGTGGAGACCCTACCACTCCGATTCGATGCAAGTGTTTCGCGAGGTAGTCCTGGCCGGTAATCATTCTGAAATGTGTAACAGCATCTTTTCTCTTTAAATCTAATGGTATCCGTTCTTCTTCTATAAGGAGTTTTGCCCAGTGCTTGTTGATCGAACTGAGCCTTCGGGAATCCGATAGTAGAGCATGATAAGCCCTCTTAACTTCATCCTTTGCTCTACGATAGAAAATTTGACTGTCCAACTGTTCCGAAGCTGCACCTTCTTATGCAAGATTGTCGGCTACTTCATTCCCATGGATACCACAGTGGTATAATAGTAATTACTAAATAATATTAAAATAAAAATAATAAGAATTAATAAAAATAAACGGAAGCGTAGTTTAAGTGGAAATGTTAAATGGAGTCTCTTTTCTGGCATCAATGACAGTTTGGACCAATAGTTGATTACCTTTATCATTACTTTTAAACTTAAAGGACTTCTACCAGTCTCGAGCCTAACTATATAGTTTGGGGTGTTCTTGGCCCATCCATACAGGTATTTAATAAATTTCATTTGAGAAATTTCGATAGCATCGAGATATCCTAGGCTCCAAACTTCAGATGCGTACATAACTGAGGAGACCATTGAGTCACAGAATGCCATCTTGGTTTCCCAAGAGTCACTCTTTCCTCTTCTCAGGGTTTCCAAGACTCCTACTCCATCCTAGCACTGTCCTCACAACTTACGCGGATGACACTTGTGTGTTATCCGTCCATAATGATCCAACCGCTGCATCCCATACCCTTCAGTCCCACATCACAGCCATTGAGAAATGATGTCAGAACTGGAGAATTAAAATAAATCTTTAAAAAATCCCACCAAATCACCTTTAACCTTCGTCGCAAACCGATGACTTCCTGCCCCACTGTGTCCTTTAATAATACCACACTCATACCTGTTGAACAAATCCGATACCTAGGACTCCATCTTGACAAACGTCTTACATGGAATCCTCACACGAGACTAAAACGACAAGAGACTGCCCGTAGATACCGATTACTACAACACTTACTCGACAAACGTCCAAAACTTCCAATTCATTACAAAAAGCTCATCTATTTTACCGTCATCAGACCCATCTGGACATATGGAATCGAAATTTGGGACTCTACTAAGCCATCTAATTCCTCCCGTATCCAATACTTACAATCAAAAATCCTGCGCAGAATCCTAAATACTCCTTATTTCGTCACAAATAAAATCATCCACAACGACCTTAATATCCCATTCGTTTCAGACCTTCCTAGTAACAGATATACCACTTTAAATTCCAAACTCCCAGCCCATATAAGCCCTCTTGTCTGCAACCTATCCAACTCACATATTCCTGACAAACCTCCGAGGTGATTGAAATGAAGATGGCCTCTGGATCTACTTACTTAAATAAACATCGAAGTTCTACCGGTGGGTAGTTTTCTTCACAAGCCTTTCACGTCTTTTATTATAATTCAACACTTTTACTTATTGTATTTATGTTAATATACAGTTGTAAAATTTAATAAAATATAAATAAAAAAAAAAAGGTATTGGGATAAAAGATGTGGTTATAGTTTACTTTTAGAACAGGGCCCTGTATCAAAATTTCTTGGAGGGCAGTGCTTTCTATTTGCGGCGAAGTCCTAATGGAAGGTTTTTTTTTTTTTAACAAAGAAACGAAAAAACATCATGGCCAGTAAACGCGAATTTAGCCCCTTGACCGTCAACGAATTAAACAAGCTATTCAAATTTATTTTTCAAATCTGTATATTTTCATTTTTTTTTTATCGGGAAATTTCGCGTATGGTGTAAGAGAGTTCGAGTTTTAGATAATATTTTACGAATTTTCGCTGACTGTCGCTAACTGGAGGTGGAAATTCGTGAGAGCCTTAACTCTAAAAATAGTGAGAGTTCACGAAATTAACGTAAGAGAAGGAAAGCATATATTTTTAAAAATAATTTAGGATGATAACATCAAGTATTACGTTTAAAAAATTCTATGATATCATTAAATTTTATTTTTTCAAAAAGATAAAAAAAAATATATGATAATGTTCTATCAAAACAAATAAGTGTAACATACACATCATGAAAACATATTTTTTTAAGAAATTAACCGTTATTTATGATAAAAGTTAAAAAAAAAATAATGTAAAAGTTTTAGAAAAAATATAATTGAATATTTATACGTTGAAGGTATGCGAGAGAGTATGATGATTCACTATCGCCAAATCTCACGAATTGTCACCAACCTGTTCTCTGGCAGTGCACCGAAAGAAGGAAGCTTGGAAGAACTCCTTCTTCTTTTGCTTCTCCCTATAGTGCCGTATCAGCGTAGGGGAGCATTTAGCCACCGGATCCAATCCTTTCTAGTCCCAGCTAGGTTCATGGCCTGGCGAAAATCTTTCCCTCTTCCTCTGCGAAGCTTGTCAACGTACTCCAGGTAGGACATAATTGGTCGCCTCCGAGGCTTTCTCCCATCTGGCACGTAATCTATGTTTTTAAGGGGTTCCATCTGTTCCTCCATTCTAATGACGTAGCCGAACCACTTCAACTGATGGGTTTGCAGAATTTTTCTTAACGGCGCAACCTCCAGTTCCTGGCGTATCCGGTCATTTCTGACACGATCTCTTCTTGGCTTTCCCACTGTTCTTTGCAGGAACTTCATTTCAGCAGCTGTGGCTCTGCTCTACTGCCGGTTCGTCAATATACAGCTTTCAGTTCAACACAGGAGTATCGGCAAATATACTGACTTAAAGATATGGAGCTTAACACTTCTACCCACCTCTCGCTTCCCTATAACAATATTGCACATCTGAAAGTAGACTGTATTTGCTTTCCAAATTCTATTTGATATTTCTGAGTCTACTTTCCCAGATATTTCTATTACTGTGCCGAGTTAGGTGAAATCCGTAACCACTTCCATTTCCTCTCCATTACAGTGTATATGGAAATCTTCCCTCTTGTAGTATCTTGCTTTTGTTGGTATTTATTTTCATTCCTTTTCGGCTGAGTTCTCCTTGCCATTCAGCTACCGCTTGCTGTAATTTATCAACAGTGTCCGCCACAAGAACAATGTCCCTTGGAGGAGAAGTTGAATCACCACTGGGCGAAGGTTTCTACGGCCCAGGAAGGTCCTCTCCGTTCTTTTTTTTCATATGGTGACCACTCCAATGCATGCAAAGCTAAAGTCATCAGACTCCTGTCCGTTCAGCCTTACTACTTCTTTTAGTTCTATGTAAATGGATTTAATGGCTTCAGCCAAGCTTCTTGGGACTTTCTTAACTCTGAGAGCCTCCCATATATCATATCTTGGAACGGAGTCAAACGCTGCTTTTAGGTCAAGAAAAGCGAGAGGCATACTTTTTTCTCTACCCCAAGATGTCTGGAGAACAATCCGCAAAGAGAAAATGTGGTCCTGGGTTTGCCGTCCTGGTCTGAACCCGGCTTTTTTTTCTCCGATTAGGTGCTCTACTAAGGTCTTACCCTTCCCTCCAGAATAGACGTATAAAGTTTGTAGATTACTGGTGAGAGGCATACAGGGCAAAAATTCGAGCATTCTGCCTTGGACCCTTTCTTGTGTATCGGTATGATAACGTTGTATCCCCAGTCCATTGGCATCCTCTTCTCATCAAAAGATTTTTGGAAAAGGACTTGTAGCAACTAGGTACCAAAAAAGGCGCTAGATACTGCTCGTGAGAGCGACAATTTTACACAGGTTTTAGACGCTGGTCTGTAGCTAGGGGGTCCGTATCTTAGACCCGTCTGTAGCTTCGCACCTGATTTAGCCGTGTTTGAAAAAAAAAAATCAATTTTATTCCTCATCCCATCCTCTCCAACGATTTTCAACGTGCTTGGCCTCACCCCAACGAAAAACCTGACAACGCAAATGGATATTGGATTTAAGCTGACTGGACCACATATTGAAAAGCGAGCAGCAGAATCTTTGGTTCTCAAATGCATAAGGCTAAAGGCGGCAAAAATGACAAGTAAGAGCAGAACAGAACCAGCATGGAAAATGAAGCAGAATTTCTGGTAGAAGCACAGTTTGCCCAAGAAACGCGGATAAAAAACACGAGTTTTTGATACTGTTATAAAAAGAATAATAATAATGTGAATGAATCATATTAAGCAAATCAGTTTGGAATCAGCGGTGTGAACCATCCCAAAATTAGTATGTGTTACAAAAATATTTTTTATAAAAATTACTTTTTTGTCTCCTTCACAATCCTCCAATAATTAATCTTAAATTGATTCAGAATTTTATATTATTTTACGAAGTCATATTTTTGATTATGTATAGTAACATAATTACCCATTAAGAGAAACTATTCTTTTCTTCATTGGCGCAACAGACGCATGAAGCTGTCCTTTGCCTCCTTGAAACTATTAAATAGTATTATTTTAAAAAAGACCAATTTTGAGCATTTTAATTAATTATTTGGTTATATTGAATTTAAAAAAAGGCTTTAAAATATTGAAATTATAAATTAAATGCTAATTTTAAAAAAACATTTATTTTCTGTTAGTAACTACCTCATCGTTCCCAAATTGTCATCTCTGATAAACCTAGTTCTTCTTCACTCTTACTAACCAGCGGTGTTCCACAAGGATTGTCGCCCTCACCAGCCTTGTTTTCTTTATATATAAATCATCTAGCTGACTCTATTAATCATTCACAATATCATTTATATGATGATGATCTTCAGATTTACCTTTCCTTTTATCCCAGTGAGATGTTTGAGGCGATGTCAGATTCAAGAAGACATTAATAATATTAATTCATGTGCATTGAAGAATGATCGAAGATTAGACGTTGATAAAACTAAAGCCATAATCATAGGTTCCAAACGTCTCGTTAATTCCCTTCCTTATTATCCCTTACCATACCTTAACGGACTACATATCAATTTCCATAATACCGTTAGAAATCTTGGTGTCATCTTCGACCAAAACCTTTATGGACTAACCATGTTTCCTACATCATTCTTACTCTTAAGCTGGTTCTAAACTTTTAAGAAACTCTTAAACTCTTTTTAAGATTGTGTGATGCACTGCCTTTCAAAGTTCGTCGGTTCCTTGTTTCTTTCCTCGTCTTCTCCCACTTTGACTAAGGATGCCTGGCGTGCGGTGGACTGTCTGGCGAACTTGAGATGAGATTGGAATGGCTTATGAAATATTTTATTAGATTCATCTCCGGAGTCCCCAGACCCTCCAGCGTCTCGGACAGGTATGTCGAGTTAAAGTGGCCTAATACAGTTTCTTGCCGACAGTATTTCCTGGGAGTAATCCTGTTCCATACTTTTAATGCCCAAAGCCCATCCTACATTCTTGACCTACTCATCCATTATTCATCCGTACATTCGTTTAACACAAGATCACAGCCAACTAACCTCTATTTTCCTTCTCAACTAACCTCATATTTGCCACCTCACTTTTGAATATCCTACCTGTATACGCAAAGCATCTTCTTTAACCTCATTTAAAAACAAACTATTCCATCATCTCCTCAACAATCAATCTTCCGAATAATTGTACACAAAAGTAAGAATAATAGTCATATTCCACTCCAAAATGAGGAATACTACAAATATGTAAACAATTTTTTTTTTTTTTTTTTCGATGATTTTAAGATATTAGTGTTTTATATTAAGTTAAGGTATAGACATATATACATTCATGTGAGACATTAAAGCTTAAGTCTATAACATTACAAAATCACATCAATTGTTTAGATTATTACAGATGCTATGAGACATATTTTATAGTAACTTCAATATAATTTTATGTTGATTTTGGAGCTGATGGGAAAATATATAGATGGGTGAAAAATAATCTACAAAAATTCAATTTATATATTAACAATTTATTAAAAAGAAATTAAATTCATTTGAAAAGAAAAAAACAATATTCTACATTAAAAACAACAGTTACACTAAACTTTATAAAATGAAAAAAAAAAAAATTGGCATAACAAAAAAGATATTAGATTAATTAAATTAATATATATGTATATGCTATACATTAGAAACAATAACTGTTATCCCTACAAATAAATAATAATATATTTATTATATACTTAAATTAAACTACAGTATACAGATCAATACAATGATTTTAATCAAATTCATACCAATGAAAAAAAAAATATATTGAAAAAGGAGCTAACTTTATGTTCATAGATTTCTGGAATTTGAATAACCAACACTTTAAAAAAAAAAATAAGTAATTACAATAAAGAATCTAATTATACCAAATATAAACAACCTCCAAAAATGAAGGTTCCTTCGAGGTTTTTCTCTAATCTTTAGCAAATTAAACTCCCATAAAACAACTAGAATCTAGCCTAAATCTTAAGGAAGTCAAAAGTCATTTTAATATAAAAATATTAAACACTACATGTAATATTGTTTCTATCACAAAACATATTAATTTCATATTTCCTTTTATTGATAACCATTTTGCCAATATAAAAGCATATTTATAAAATATGCTCAATGTAAAAGCATATTCAAGGGAATAAAACACAAACTTAAGAGCTTCTCGTTTGATCTAGTTACACCAGACATTGGAATCAATTAAAAGCCAAAAACTGGCTCTTTAATAACTTTATTTACTATTTATTCAAATATCTTATTTAACATTAGGTTTGACCTAATTATATGATAAATAATACCCAAATAAAATAATAATAAACTGTGCATTAAAAATGATTAATTGGTAATTTATTTTATAAAATATTCTTCATCCAAAAAAAAAAAACATATTTTAAAAAATAAAATATCAACAACATTTCATATATTTACAATAATTCAATTACATATATAATATTTAAAATGTTATAAAACATTCCCTGTAGTGAGCTAACAACATATGAGTGAAATATTCATTGAACAGTGTCCCAAAATTGCAATTTAATTTTTTTAAATTTATTTTTAAAGATGAAAACTTAAAAACAAATAATGAGTACATAATAATAACTTCAAAATAATAAATGAATTATTTAAAAAAATCATACATAGTTCATGTTTATTAGATTATCTTCAATATGTCAAACAAAATTACCAACATAAAAGATTAGATTTAAAAGGATCAAAGGGACCAATGATTAGTTACATTTCAAATATAATAAGTACAGTTACTATATGATGAAGCTTTACTTTCGGTACCAGCAATAGTTCATTAGCTTTTTACACTCAAGGCCATTACTATCAATAATGGATGACAAAAGAATAGACAGAAAAAAAAAACTACTGATAAGAAATTCAAACCAGAATCATTTCATTAAAAAATCATTAAGTATTTTAGAAAAAAATAGAAGTAGGTAATTGATAAAGTAAGTTATAATAGCAACAGAAACTGGGATGAATTATGTAAGTAAATGTTAGATTTAATGCTTTATGTACTCATTACGTAGATTTTTCTTCACTAATGAGAAATTCATATTATAATACTATATACAACACTTGAAAAGTAAATGGAAAACTATAAATACATTGACACTGATAAATGATGTACCCATATAATGTGAATATAAATACATCTTTCAATTATTTACAAAACATTTCATTAATTTCATAAGGCAAAAACGCCTCCTTTCTTGAAATATTTATAAATAATATAAAAATAAAAACTACTTGTTTTAGATAAATTAATTTGAAAAAAATCTTTAACAACTAAATACAATTTTTATCTAATACTTCAAATATAATTTTCTACAGTAATCTACAATGTTATAACAACACAAAATTTAACAGCTTATATACATTAAACTTCTTCAGTTGAAAATGAAGGTAACCATAACTTTGGACTGTTAATTGTTTAAATGACCCAAATCATTATAACAATCTTTTAAACATTTATTTTATAGTACTATTTAAAAAAATAAGTTTAAATACATTATAAAAATAAAGTAAATATAGTTCCACCATCACAGTATCAATGTTCATTATTTTCATTAAAAATAATAACAAACATTAACATAAAATACGATAATTAAAATACATCAAAACAAAATACTATAAATATGATTTTCCACTCCTTTTTTAAGTTTATACTTCGATACAAAGGAAAATAAATTCTATCGGCCTATAAATTATTTAACTTTACTTATATTTCATTTAAAAACATTTCACCATCTTTAAAGCTTCTTTTTCTTAAAATGGATTTTTTCAAATATAAATAAGCAAATGTTGGAAATTTCAACTGACATCATCACTTCTTCCTTCTGATTTAATAAAAAACATGGCTCTATTTGGAAAAGAACCTGGAAAAAAAAAAAAAAACAGTTAGCAAAAATAATTGATAAAAAGAAATTATAGTAAGCAATAAAAAATCAAAATACAAGCAAAAAATAAATATGGAAAGAATATCAAACAAACCTTGTTCAGTTGTAATGAAATCAATACTACTCATTTTCAATATAAAAGGAATTATACTATCAATATCACATTGGTCTCCTAGTCCTGGGAAAAATATTTGTTCAATCACATGTCGACTTAAAGAACGAAGTGGAGGAAGTCTCAGGAGTAAACGTGCAAATCGGTCTGACCGACTATCTCCAACATGGTCGCGTAATTCTTGCAATGCTTTATCCTGCATTTCACTCATCAGTCTCCTTAGGTGAAAAGAAGAGTGGTCTATAAAAAAGATAGTTAAAGTATAAAACATATATAAATTAGTGTTGTGACCAAGAACATATAAAAGATGTGAACAGTAATAAACAAGAAAAATTATATTACGCTTGGGATACAGAAGTTCTGTTTCAGTCTTGTGGGCCAGACGCTCACATATTTCCATTTGTCTTGCTAGTCAGTTCATAAGACAGAAAAACAAAACATTAAGATAAGAGGGTTAATGATTTTTTGGAAAATAGCTAGCCATCAAGAATTAAAACTTTTCTAAATAAGAAAATATAAGAAGTTTATATGCTCTTGTTTATGCATTTATTAGTAGTTGCTTTTCTCAATTTGTTTTAACATACATACATAACCACCGAAGTAGCAAACAAATAAAATATTTAAAATATTGGCCTGATAAATCATTTATGAAAAACAGTTTCTAGAGTCATAAACTATAAAAATAACGCATGGGAGTGATGTATTTACATGCCATTGTAATTCAAACAAATATAAAAATAAATGTTTTTGTTGGGAGCAATTATTTTTGTTTGTTTTCAATTATTTATCTTCTATTCCCTTAGACAGTTAGGGTGTGTGGTATGAAATGTTTTTTTCTTCTTGGCATCTTTCTTTAGGAATAAAGAATGGAATGCTTTTCTCGATCTAAGGAAATATAAACAAAATACTAATAAATTACAAATTTTAAAATTTGTGGGTTTATATACTATATAGGGTATATATTTTATTTCCTAAAATGGTAAATCGTGGAGAAATAGTTCAAACTGTTTCAAAGTGATCTTTGCAGGAGAAAAAGCACCACAAAATCTGTTACAAATAGGGAAAATGTGAGAGATACAAATTGGTTCAACTCAGTTATTTGAACAGATCATACTAATAGATCTAACCAAAAACCTAAACATTTTCTTATTTATAAGATAGGCCTACTTCTGATGCATTAAGAATTACAGTAATACTTATTTCTGTATTTCATTCCAGGATATAAAGTTCTAATGCAGCATATCTGAATTTTAATAATAAAAGGTGTCAGTTTTAGGTGTCAGAGGTGGAGTTTTAGGAACATAATCAATACTATTTTGCTCTTTCAATGGCACAAACTTCTTTTCCAGAGATATGCTTTGTAAAAAGTTTTAAGATACAGTTAGTAATTAAATATTATCTTCTATTATAGATGAAGGAGAAGATACACAACACTTTTAATATTTATCATTTTTAATAAGCTAAAAAGTTCACAGAAAGTATTACCTGGGCTAAATAAAGCAATAAGTTTTAGATAACCATATTCTTGATCATCCACATTTAATGTGGACATAGAATTGACATAGTCTTGAAGAATACATAGATGTTCAGTGACCTAAAAATAACATTTTATTATTAAATAAAGACTTTAAAAAAAGAATCAATCTTTTTATTATAAGAACAAAAACAAAAACAGAACCTTGCATGAATGCACGTATCTAATATAAACTTATATCCTTGAGTTTTAATTTGAAAACTCTAAAAAAAAAGTTTATATTCCTAATTATGACAAATATTTCCCCTGCTAATTAAAAAATTAGAAAATTTAAAAAAAATATAATTGTAGTCTTCTCAGAAGATTTAATACAAAATTTGACTTATGGAAGCACTTTATATGTTTCTTTAATATTAAGTCTGTATTGTAAATATATATCATGTAGTGAAGTTAAGAAGCATATGGAGAAAGTTGCAAGCAGTCTGTATACAATATAATGTAATAAGGAGTATGCCAAAAAAACGTGATGGTAGTTATGCGTCTATCCTCATTTTTCCAATGAACCATTATTATTCTCAAATGAATCAATTATTAGGAACACTTCTGATGTAATTTATTATCTCCATCATCCTAACACTATTGTTTAGGCGGGTTGCACGGGATAATATTATTCTATTTAAATTTATTACCGGAAAATGCTGCCCCCTAATACCCTATCAAGCCCAATAATCCTTGAGAAAGGGCTCACTTCGTCCTTGACCGTGAGAAGACCAAGTTCCCGTTCATCGTGGGAGCTGATGGTGATGAGACTGTCCTAAGGATCCTCTTTCTTTCCCCTTTTTGCCTCATCCTTTCCTATTTCCTGACCCTCCTTAGGGACCAGGAAAGAAAGGAGGCCCGAGAGTCGAGGGATGAGAGGTGAGTGAGTTTTTTTTTTTTTTGTTTAGCGAATACGCTCATAAATTTTTATTTTTTGGTTCTTATCGAAAAAGAAAAAAAATACAGTCCACAGGCTCTTACAACTATAAAGAAATGCTTATTTTAAAAATACTTATGAAATATCAGTAATATTCCATCATTTTAGAGTTATAGTTACTTTCAATAATTTAACGCATACATGCTAACTAAAACTTAAAAAAAAAAAAAAAAAAAAAAAAAAAAAAAAAAAAAAAAAAAAAAAAAAAAACATACTGCTTTAACTCTTTTAGCTGATATCTTCTGATGTGCTACTGAGTTCTGTAAATGATTTATGATTGACAAAACTATTGAAGGAAAAGCCAATGTTTGTGCACACTGAGATAGTCCTAATGTGAAAAGCTCACTCCAACAACTTCTAACTAAGGAGATTTGCGTTTCCGTACTAAAACAAAAGTTTAAGGGTTAACTATAGCTTATAAAATTGAAAAAATAACTAATATTAAAACAAAATAAAAAAAAATAATAATAATAAAACATAACATGAAACATCTCTACTCTACAAATGAGATTCATATGTCTAATGGATTTGCCAATTCCAGGTTTGTTCAGTGAGGAGGAGTATAAAAGTTCTCATTAAAAAATATAAAAGTGTCCATTTCAAAAGTAGCCTATTTATTTATTAAATAAATGAAATTTACTAACTTAATTTTTTGTTTTTCTCTGAGAAAAATTTGTTTAATACTTTAACATATCTGAATTAATTGATGGATATGACAGAATACCATTAATTTTTATAAGTATAGAAAACTAGAAATCCATACAACTTAACAACAAAAGTGAAATTTTTTTAAGCAAAAAAAAAGAGCACAAAACGTAAACACATAATTTTATTTTAAAAGTATGATGCCATGTAATGTACCAACCAAATTCTGAATCGGATCATTATCTCTTGAAAGCCCTTTTCAGACACAGATTGGCTTTATGATTAATAGTTGAAAAGATAATGGAGTACAGAGGAAGTGATGGAACACCAAGAGCAACGGGTCCTATTTGAAGGCACTCTTAAGTACTAGTTGCAGAACTGTGAAAAGAAAAGTGACCTTGAAAGAGAGTGGAAAAATTTAAAGGAAATAGTGAATCATTTGATGAAGAGTAAGCCCAAGCCATTGAACAAAAGAACGCTGACAGGCATGTAATTTTACAAAGGACATAAGAGAGAATAGCAAAAAGTACCACAATAGCAGAAAGAAAACCTCTAATTTGTGAAGAAATAAAAATATAATGAGGTATAGAAGGAAAATAAAGCTTATGGAAAAATTAAACAAGAGAAATGAAAGCAGATTTTATCACTCCCTTCCAAGCTTAAAACTGGATTCCAACCTAAAGTAAACATATGTTGCTGTAAGGAGGCTCTGGCTCTCCTTCTTGGAGAAGAGAAACAGATTTTTGATAGATGAGTGGAACAAACGTTTTGTGGATGAACTTGTAACTGGCCACATCACTGAGATAGTAGTCAGTACAGTTAATTATTTGGATACCAGAGTTATCCCAGATGCAGAACCTCCTTTATACAAAGATTTTATAGATAGCCCAGTAAAATAAGGCTAAAATTCAAGGCTTGTAGGAATTAATTCGGACAAAGCTGGAAATGATTTTAACACCTCTTAGTGGTCTTAAATAAAAGTAATCAGAGTTTGCACCATCACAGATGGTGAGCTTAACTTTTTGGAGCCAAAAATCATTGAATTTTTTTCATTTTTTTCAATTTTTCTCCTATAACTCGAAAGCGGTGCTCCCGCAAGAAAATATCATCATTTTTATAATGAAAGAACGTTAAATTTCCTTTCTCAAAATCACCTTAGTTATTATCTTTGGTTTAGTAATATTGCCGCAGTCGTTTGTCAGAAATAGGCAACTTTTTCTATTTTGATTGTTTGTTGAAAAACCCAATTTGGTCACTAGAGACAGCTATAATTTTGAAACAACTACCCAAATTGAAAAAAAAGTCATAAAATGAAAGTTGTACAGCATCAAATTTCAAGTCTAATAGCTCCTTTAAATTTCAGATTCGGCTTGTGAGAAATATTTGCTGGATACGGCCGAATTTAAAACGTTCTGTAGTGACTGCTGCTGTATTTTTACTGGGAATAACGAAATTTGCAACATAAATATAATATGGTTCAAAAACTTATTTCTATTTATCTAACATACACGATCTCCTATTTTTTTTAAACTATGTTGTGCGTTGTATAACGAATATTATAAATCAAAATTAAGAATATTAGAGAATATGTTGATTGAAACGTATCAAAAAAGTACTTTCAGACCTAATTTGAATATTCAATTGAATTCTTAGACTTGTTACTAAAAGTGGTATAACTAACCCATACAGAGACAAGCTGCCATTTGACCAGTCATGATATGATTTATGATGCAAATTTTGACGAACCACTGCGACAATATTACTGAACCAAATATAATAACTAAGGTGACTTTTACAAAGGAAATTTAAGGTTCTTTCTTTTTAAAAATTATGATATTTTCTTGGGGGAGCACCGCTTTCGAGTTATAGGTGAAAAATTAAAAAAAATGCAAAAAATTCAATGATTTTTGGCTCCAAAAAGTTAAGTTCAACATCTGTGATGGAGCAAACTCTGATTACTTTTATTTAAGACCAACCACTAAGAGGTGTTAAAATGATTTCCAGCTTTGTCCGAATAAATTCCTACAAGCCTTGAATTTTAGCATTATTTTACTGGGCTTTCTATAAAATCTTTGTATAAAGGAGGTTCTGCATCCGCGATAACTCTGTAGTCCAAATAATTAACAGTACTGACTACTATCTCAGTGATGTTATGGTCAGTTCCAAGTTCATCCTCAAAATCAAGACGAGCTTCCATTTTACTAGATATGATATGGTTAATTTGCAAATATCGTTATTATCAGTAAAACTAAGGCATCAGTCTCTACAGAATATTTTAAATTGGACGTATCCAGTAAATATTTCTCCCAAGCATATGGACGCCTGTAGAGAAAAAAACGATAACAAAATATTTTTGTAAGGTTTGAGCCAACCGAATTAGAAAATTTATAGAAGTTTTTAGACTTGGAATGTGAGGCTCTACAACTTTCACTTTATGACTTTTTTTTCAATTTAGATAGTTGAATTTCAAAATTATAGCTGTCTCTAGTGACCAAATTGGGTTTTTCAACAAACAATCAAAATAGAAAAAGTTGCCTATTTCTGACAAACGACTGCAGCAATATTACTGAACCAAAGATAATAACTAAGGTGATTTTGAGAAAGGAAATTTAACGTTCTTTCATTTTAAAAATAATGATATTTTCCGTAGGAAGCACAGTTTTCGAGTTACAGGTGAAAAATTGAAAAAAGTGCGAAAAAATTCAATGTTTTCTGGCCCCAAAAAGTTAAGCTCGCCACCTGTGATGGTGAAAATTAAGATTACTTTTATTTAGGACTTATTTATGCTGTTAATTCAGTCGGGGGGGGGGGGCGACCCTAGGGTATGGAGACCCTCCTGGGGCAGACCCAGCCTCTATAAAGTGGGTACCCAAATTAATTGGGGAAAAACCTGGCGGCTGAGTGCGATTAAGGCCTAATCACCTCATTGCACTGCCGTTGGCCTAGAAACAGTACAAATCTCTATATGTACTGAGCCCAAGACCCTTCATGGGTTGTAGTGGTACAGGTTTTTTTTATTTAGGACCATTAAGAGGTATTAAAACCATTTCCAGCTTTGTACGAATTAATGCCCACAATTATCCTTATTTTACTGGACTAAGATGACGTGGACTGTTTGAAGACTAACAGGGCTCCTGGAGAGGACAATTTACCAGCGGAACTATTTAAATATGGAGGTGAGCACCTATATCATAGAATTTACAATCTTATACTTGAAATATGGAATGATGACTCTTTCTAGACTAAAAATTAATTTAGAACAGATTTTCATGAATTAACAATGTGATTTGGGCCTAAAAGGGGTACTACTGATTAAATTTTTGTCTTGCCTCAAGTCCTTGAAAAATTTTATAAGCTTAAAACAGATGCCCACATACTAGTTATAGATTTTAAGCAAGATTTTGATCATGCGAATATAGTTCAACTGTTTAATGCTCCAAAAGAATTTAAAGTTCTGTTTAAATTAATGAATTTAATAAGTATGACAATGTTCCAGGCACAGGCTAGTGTAATAATTGGAAATAGGGTTAGCAGGAAAATACATTTCGACTCTGGTGTAAGACAAGGAGACTCCTTCTATGCTGTTTTGTTTAACCTTCAGCTACAAAAGCACTATAAAATATCGTGTTTGAGAAGGCATTAAAGGAAATTCTGGCAAAGATTGCTGAAGAAAGTAAAATTGTGGGTCTTGAGATAAACCAACCTAAAACCAAATACATTGTAGCATCAATTTCTGAGGCAAGAAGAAGAAAGCAAGATATAAGGTATGATGGTAATACATTTGAAGCTATTGATTGCTTCACGTACCTTGGCACTGAGATAAACAGTATGGTTAGGGTATGACAAGATTATGAGAAAAATAATATGTGACAACAAAACCTTATTTCGGTCTTTCCATATTGCAACCCTTTTGGAATTACTTCAATTGGGGCCCTGTCCCAAATCGGAATTCAATTCATGTACCAGATGTGGGTCACTTAGTTCAGATAAATTGCAAGTGCGACAAGGGAAAGAATCTAGTTCTTCGTCTTGTCGCAACTGTCCCTCATCCCAATTAGATCACCTGAGAACTTTGAGATAGTGAGAGGTTCGATGTTACGATCATCACGTCATTCAGTAGGCAAGCATGCATCTGCCCTTGGACTTTCTTATCACTCTGTGACGAGTATCCTTTATGATAGTCTTACTTTTCATCCTTAGAAGATGGTCATAGTGCAAGAAATTTCTTAATGTGACTTCAATTCTCGGAGGAATGTGTGCGTCATTCTTCAGGAAGTCGTTCCTAAACACACTATTGTTTTTAGTTTTTGTTAATGATGAAGCCCATATTCATTTCTGTGGAACCATCAACAAATAAAGAATGCACTGCTGGACTACTAACCTATGGTTCTTTTAACTTAGTTTAATGGTGGTAGTCGTTGGAGGCCAAGTACAGACTACAAGCTATGAATTTAGAATTGTCTGTTTAAACAAACCTTTTAATCCAAAAATACGGTTACCAGCACACTTTTTATTTGCATTTTCACACTTCGGGCAGAGAAGGTGCAGGCTACTATGTGATTTTCGTTTGGTCTCAGGTTTATAATAGAAAACAAAATGTTCATTAAGTAATATTAGTCAAATAAAAATAAAAATAGCGTGTAAAATAAACTTGTTATGGTTTGTGATTTTCTGTCAGCATTTGGTGTTCTATCTGATATTCCAAAATTCCAGTTAAAATCCTTTGAATGCTACTTTGGGAAACTAAGATCATCATAAGCCATTTATCAATCTTCATTCATGGTTTTCTTAACTTTTGTAATCATCTCGTTCAAAATTGGCAGTATTTTGCTTCTTTCTTAGTTATAAATTATAGTATAAACAACTGTAAGGTATACTACTTGCTAATGCAACAAACAAAATAGTAAGGTCAACAGTAGCATGAACAAGTAATCTCTGTTATGATCACATTTAAGACCTCAATTTTTTAATTATCCTTGTACTATTCTTAACCCTCGATAAATACCTTCTTTAAAAAATATATCGCTGATCCGTTGTAACATATTCATCGTAATGTGAGGGCAATAAAGTTACTAAAAACTTAATTGAAAAATGTAAAATATGCAAAAATTAATTATTTTTTATAATCTAAAATCAAAGAAAATGAATAAAAAGTAAGCTCATCAATAAATTCATTTGCTATAGAATAAATTTTTAAAGAAAATTGACTTAATTATCATCATTACCTGCTAATTATTATGATTTTAGCAGAGTGCATCTAACTAATTTAAGAAGATATATCTAGATCATATACAGCATTAAATTTGGGAGATTTAATTACATAGGTATGTACAAATATTCTCGCAGACACATATGCATATATATCTAAATATAAATGAGCTACAGATTATTATTTGACAACAAATTGAAGATTTCAAATGAAATATTACAATTAAACTGAAACATTTTTAAGATTACTTACTTAAAAACCTGAAAAACAGGTAAATTCCGAATCCAATGAACAGAAAGAAAAAGTAACCTGGAAGCACTTTCATATATATAATGGACGTCTATATAAGTAGGGGTAGGAGAAGGGCTCTGGATATGAAAATTACAAATATTGTCTTCAAGCAATCTTCCATCATATTGAAGATTTTCCTGTTCTTCGTCATCAGAATTTGAAAAATTTCCATTCATACCCTAAAAAATAATACTTTTTAAATTCACATAATTAATAATGACTGAACCAATAACATATCATAGAAAAGAAAAATTAATCATAAATTCAACTGTTGATTGTTTTATTTACTGTGATGGTCGAGTTGAAAAAAACAACAAAAAAAAACATCTAAATTGTAAGTTATTTTTTGTCATAGTTTGGTTAACAGGCCTTTATCAGACCAAGAAACCAAAAACTTGCTTAAAACACTGTCGATAAAAAAAATACTGCAAAGCACTATATTTGTATACATGAAAATATATAAATTAGTACAGGATATAAAGAAAAAAACTCAAAATTGAAATATAAAAAAAAATTCATAAAAATATTAATCAAAAATTTTGGCTTATGTCTGGCAGAAGTTGACATTCGTATAACTTTCAGGTTAAGAAAAGTGAACACTCTATATTCATGTATATTTTAGTAAAATGTAGAAGGCTTTGTAACACAACACTGTAATATAATCTACCCAACACTCCACACACACAAAAACTTCTCCTATTAATACACTTAACATATAAGAAAGTAAAAGAAAAATAAATAAATGTTTGTGCCATGTATATTACATGATTCAAGAAATATTCCCAAATAATGGAAATATGACCAAATTTCAAAAGCAATCTTGACCATTGTACCAAGTGTAAACGAAATTACGCTATTATTTTGCTCAGCCCTACAATGAATTACTTAGAAGTTATCATCCATACCTAACAAAATGAGTTGTATATTTATTGTAACCTATTTATAATAACTGATTCCCCTTTGATAGATTTAAACTACAGTGGTCACAGACTAAACAAATGTTTCTTAACATCAAATGATAAATGCAGGCAGACATATATAGCAATAACTCCTTGGTATGCAAAAACCCTCCAAGAGATACACAAGGGGAAAAATATTTGTGTGATTGTAGTGAATTAAATCCGAAAGTGCCCTTAACCAAGCACATTGCTCGACTTTCATCAGGAGTAAAAACTGAACAACCCTTAAATAGTACTCTTGCTGAGATATCCGAATTAAGTGCATTACAGTCATACTCCTTTGTCTTCACATCTTACAGAATAATAGTAGGATAAATAAGAAAAAATAATTTCTTAGAGGTTAAACACATAAATATAGTACAGAGTTGAATAATGATGATGTAAATAGGAGCTTTTCATAAATATACACATGCATTTTCCTATGTGTTGATTTATGAAGTGATATTTATACGAAAAAAGAAAATGATTATCAATAGTGAAAATCAAACACATAATGGAATAAAACAATTGTTTATCAAAATATTTCAAAATAATAATTATATTTATTCAATTATTTTTAAAAGTAACTGATGTATTTCAAACAGTACCAGTTTTGTGACTATCTCCATGGTATTATTTATCATTACTTTACTATCTCGGACTGCACAAAGAGGTTCAACAGTATCACTGTCCGATGATTCATCATAATTGGTGTCATCATAAGTTGAAATAGTGTTGGCAGGTTCATGTTTGTTGCTTTCACCATCTATATTATTATTGATACAAAAAAGAATGATGAACTAATAATAAAAAAAAAAAAAAAAAAATCTTATGAAATATAATTAGATAAATAAAATTCAATGAATAACAAAAATAAAGTTAAAAAATAAATAACCATTAGAAATCTGGAAAAACAAAACCATAAAGTAAACTAAATGTTTCACAAAAATATCTTACATGAGACAGTTTAAATGTGTTTTTATCAGTACATTAATTTTACATTTAAACTACATTCTAATAAGTTTATATATATTCATTCAGTTAACTCCTTAAACAATTCATCTTAAAGAATTACACCAATTATATCCCATAAAGCTGTTCTTAGCACTGACAAACTTGAGTCATTTTATGATAAATTACATAAATATAATACTAAGGGACGTGAATGCAAAGGTGGAAAGGGAAAAATTATCCATCCTACACTTGGTAAAGAAAGTTTGCACGAATATATTGGGTTGTCCGGATAGTACGTAGAGAAATTCGGACAAAAATTAAAATGGATGAACAGCTTAAAATGTATTTATTTCATCTACAAAATAGTTACCACCACTAGTGATTACCCTTTTCCAAAGGCTTGGAAGGTTCATTATCCCTTTTTTCCAAAAATCACTGTCCTTACTCCTGAAGAACAATAAAAGGTCCGTTTTGAAGTTATCTTGTGAAGAGTAGGATTTCCCTTGTAGAAAATTTTCGAGGGAAGGAAATCTGAAGGAGCAATGCCGGGAGAGTACGGCGGGTGAGGTAAAACCTCACATCTGAAGCTTAATAACTTTGGCCGAGTCCTTAAAGACACATGAGGCCTAGCGTTGTCTTGGTGGAATACCACTCCTTTCCGATTTGCCCAACTCTGGCCATTTCTCTTTAATTGCTACTTTCAATCGATCTAACTGGGCACAGTAAAAAATTTGTGGAAGGAGCTCAAAATGTATGGGTCCCTTCCAATCCCACCAAATACTGTGCATCACCTTTCTTGGTCGTTCCAGGCAACACTCAAGATTTTTTTCGGCTGGTGTTGATGTATAGAATCCATTTTACCTCACTAGTAACAACTCGTTTCAAAAATTGATCCTTCACATTTTTTTTCAGCAGCAAATCACAACATGAAATCCTTTCAATAAGGTTCCTTTCACTCAGTGTATATACATAGTAAATTCCATGAGAATTAAAGGCATATAAATAAACATTAGCTTTGTTATTTATTTTTAGTTGAAAAAATTAAAGGTAAATTTTATTTTAAAAATCTATTTTTGGACAATCCAATGATAATGGGAGTTGACTAATAAACTTTGTCATTTTTAAAAACCTAATAATCATAAGTACTACATTTAAACATGAAGATGGATATTCATTAGGATACATGGACATTGCTGGATTTACAAATGCAAAATTAAATAAATCATTTTGATCTGAGTAGAACACAGATGGCAAAGTACCATAAAAAGTGAGATCATAACATCACACAGAATGCGAGTCGGATCATGAAACTTATAAGCAGTGCTAACAGAATCATCATTGTTAATAGGTGCGATATTACCACTAACTCCTAAACCGGTTTTTCCATCAATCAGTAGTTTATTTCTTAGATCTACTAGAAGGTTAAAGCGGTGCAAAAAATCAGTCCCTATTATGCCTCTGTATATTATAATACACTTTATTTTTTTTTAGTTATTAGTCCTCCACAAGATCGTAGAAAAATACAAAAACAAAAAAAAGGAAAAAAGGTTGTTTGCATATTTGTAGTGGTCCTCATTTTTGAATGAAATAAGACCATTAATTTAACTTTTTTGTTTACAAGTACTCTATGATGGATGGCTGCGGAGATGAAGGAACAATTTGTTTTCAAATGAGGTTAAAGAAGATGCTTTGCGTATAGAGGTAGGTATGGAATTTCAGAACGAAGTGGCATGCAAAGTAAAGGATTTTTTAAAGGATGATGTTCGATGAGAAGGAAAATAGAGGTTAATGGGTTGGGATCTTGTGTTAAACAAATGTACCAATTAACAAGGGATAAGTAGATCAAGAATGTAGGATGAATTATTGGTATTGAAAAAGTAATATAGGAATACTCCCAGGAAATATTGTCGCTAAGAAACTGGATTGAGCATAACTGTCGGAAACGCTGGAGGGCCTGGGGACTCCAAAAATGAAACTAATGAAACATGCAGATTGTTTTTTCTATGATATTAGGTTTTTATATTCAATTAAATAATATATATACTTTCATTTATTACATATTATATAATATATATAATATATAATATATATATATATATATATATATATATATATATATATATATATATATAATATTTATTATATATAGTTTTTCATGGTGGGGCACAGGCCGTGCATGCCCTTGGCCGCGCGGTGTAATCTGCTGGGAGAATACACTCGTGTTTCTTGATATATTTTATTTTTTTATTGTAACAAATATTTATATTTATAATAAATAATATTTATATTTATATTTATTACAAATAATATTTATATTTATTATAAATAATATTTATATTCATTGTAAATAATATTTATATTTATTATAAACAATATTTATATTTTGATCATATCAATTGGAACAATCTCTTCTTGTTTTTGTTCATATGCATTTATTTATTCATACATGTGAAGCCTCGAAACGTTGTAAAGATTTGTTGTTGACATGTATGAATAAATAAATGCATATGAACAAAAACAAGAAGAGATTGTTCCAATTGATATGATCAAATTCTAATATACTCTTCTATAATAGTGATTGATATAAAATATTTATATTTATAACAGGAGGTATATAAAGTTGAAAAAATAAAATAATAATAAAAATACCTGAGTAAATGTTGTAAGGAAAAGAACTTGGAATATTAAAATTGGAAGATCCTGTGTTTTGGAAATATGCATCTCCAATCTCCCTTTTCATTAGAAGTTTAACAGCATTATTAGTAATAGTACCCAGATTATACTGACTGCTCTGACTTGGAAATTCTTTTTTGACAGATATTGGTTTCCTTTCATGTTGAACAGCTAAAAATAATAAATTATACCACTAACACGAAAATATAATGAAAGATTCAATAATTCATAGTAAATAGAAGATTATTATAAAGTTTCATTAATCCAAAATTATTGGAACTGCTTCAGCTATGAGTTTGGCCATAAATGAGGAGAAGACCAAATATATGTACACAGGGGCTGGAGGCGAGGAGGCACTGATTGTACATTCCAAAGGGTCAATGAATATGCATATTCGGGATCCTTATTCTCTGTTGAGATAGGGAAAAGACTGGTAGCGACTAACAGGGCATATTACGCATTGTTGAATACTCCCTGCAGCAGATCTATTACTAGGGGTAAGAAACTGGTCATTTATAAAATCTTGATACGCCATGTTCTTACCTACGCTTCTCAGACCGGACCATCTCAGCGAAAAATGGAGATAGCCTCCTAACCTTTGAAAGAAAAATCTTGAGGAGAATATTTTGCCCTGTGAGAGATGGAGATGGATGGAGACTTAGGAGGAACAGGTAATTTTATGACCTATTTGGAGAAATAGATATCCTAAAATTTATAAAGCTGGGAAGGCTCAGTTGGGCTGGCCATGTCACAAGGATGGCCATGTCACTACTAACATATTACCAAAAAACATCTCCCTTCGTATTAAATAACAATTTTTTAAAATCCACCTTAAGTTTAGTATTTTACATCCATTTTGATACTATCAGCGCTAGTCTGCTGTGCTCCGGGTCCTGGGTTCGAATCCCGGCTATGGCAGAATATTATTTATTCTGTTAATTCAGTCGGGGGGCGACCCTAAGGTATGGAGACCCTCCTGGGGCAGACCCAGTCTCTATAAAGTGGGTCCCCAAAATAATTGGGGAAAAACCTGGCGGCTGAGCGTGATTAAGGCCTTATCACCTCATTGCACTGCCTAGATGGAAATGAATAATCATATTTTCAATTACATGGCCATCAAGAATAGAGATAAATTTGAAAATTGATTATTCTCAAAACATCGGTTTGAAATTTAAATTAACATGAGGCTTTAAAAAAAAATTTGAAATTTCAAACAGTCACATTTATCTAACACTGTCATGTCTTATTTAGCTATTTATAAGTCAAGTCAACTTTAAGAACTTAATGGCACACCTAACTAATTTTCATTTTGTCTACTCCAAGAAAGAAGCACTGGGATCTTCTGAATTGATCCAGTGTGGATATGATCCTGATTTAGTGTGTAAATATTGTATATGCCTATACATACTTTTAGATGGTTGTGCATTTATTATTTAATTTAATTTGTAATCCATCACTTTTTATTTTTCTAAAATGTTATTTTACTTTAGGTTGTTGTTTGTTTTTCATAAATATTGTAGAAAAAGACTATGGTGACCATCGCCATTTATTAAGACAAAATCACTATTACTAAATAAATATTTATTTTTTTAAATTCAAAGATACATACAATCACTTCTCATTCCCATCGATAAACATTTTTGCAGTCTGCAATATTGACATCGATTTCTGTGATGTTTAGTAACTTCACATTGCTGGTTACCTCGACACTGATATCCTAAACGTTTTCTTATGGATCGCTTGAAGAAACCCTTACAACCTTCACAGCTAATAGCACCATAATGCCTTCCTGTAAATGATTCCATTTAATGAAACTAAAATACTATCAGAAAACAACAATAATTGATAGATTAGAAGACATGTGGGATTTTATATATAAAATTATTTTTTTTTTTTTTTTTTTTTTTTTTCATATGTTTTGTATCATGATTTCAGTTGTCTTTTTTTCATGATAACAGAGTTTAGAACGAATCACCATTATTTCAATAATTTACTGACCGCCACTCGAGCCATCTTATCCTTCATTATTATCATATGGTAAACTATTTAATATTCAATGTTTTTTTATTTTATTTTTATAATCACAATATTAAATGTTTGAAGTTAAATGTTACATAAGCTAATGAAAGGAATAATATGATACCAGGTATGGAATGAACTTAAATCAGAAGTTTTGAGCATCATTATGGAATCATTTAATAGTTTGACCATTTTCATTCTCTATAAGTTGAAACTAGTTAAATAAATTGTGACAAATTAAAGACAGTATAATATTTAGTTTAAAGAAAAAAATCATTTAATCAGACACATCTAATTTAAAAGAAAATTAACAAAATATTTTATGAAAAACAGTTGTTAACAAACAAATATCAAAAATTATAAATAAATCAGCAATAAGCAACCTCAGATTTATCTTACCAGAAGCTCTATCACCACACACTACACATATTTCCACACCAAGGCACAATGAATGGATCTTGTCAGACGTTGAATTCATTATTCCATTAGTATCAACACGAGAATCCATATTTTACATCAGTATTATTCTGTTGCTTCATAGTCTACAAAATAATAATTCAATCAACATAACAACCTTACGTAATACAATATCCCACAAAATAATGATGGATGGATATATCTAAGGTCAAAATTATAACAAAAATCATATTAATTTGGTAATCAGAATGCCTTAAAATAAATAATTAAATAATTGTAAGCAATTTCATACTGAAATAAATAATAGTTATGAGAAGAAAAAGGGATAATATTAAACCAAAATATTTTAAATAATTTACATCACAAATAATATCACGATAAAAAATCAAATGGTAAATACTCCTGGTTTCTGTTGTTAATCGGAATAAAACATTCCTCAATTTAAAGAAAACCCAAAAATTAAAGACTTGTAAAAATGCTATAATAATAAATAATGTTTTCTAGTGGATTTAACATAGAATAAAATTAACTATTAGACTTTGACTAAATATTGGTGAGATAAATTTAAAAAAAAAAGGAAAAATATGTATCTGTAAGGAAAAGTAAAAATAAAAAAAGTTAATTATTCAAAAATATATTTTTTTCTACAATTAACCAAATAACTAAAATAATGTTATCTTAAAAAAATAATTAATAAAAAGAATCTGTACCACCATAACCCATGAAGGGTATTAAATTCAGTTTTTAATACATATATACTGTTTCTAAGCCAATGGTTTTGCACGGACCACCTATTATAAGATATGGCCGAGATAATCCTCAACTACCATGTTTTTCTTGAAATTAATCGTACTTACTAAATAGAGGTTTAGAGGTTGGGTGAGCCTTAAAGGTGTATCCCAACCTCATGGTTGATCCACAACTATTTTTTTAGAATAAATAATTATTTCCCTTAGCAGCGATTATAAATAATTATCAAGCCTTAATGCAAGAGAGTGCCTTGTTCATTGACCTACCTTGCTCATACTGATTTTAAAAATAAATAATAAATCATAACAAATAAAGAACAATAAAGGATTAAAAATGAATTTTTATAAAAAGCTAAAGTAATGTAAAGGATATCAATATCATACATTTTACACACCTAAATACTGAATTTATGTAAAATTAAAGCAATTATATAGTCACTAATGACCCATTTGGATTGAATGCATTGCCAAAAAAAAAAAAAAAAAAAAAAAAAAAAAAAAAAAAAAAAAAAAAGATTGAATAAACAAATAAGAGAAAGGATGGAAAGTGAAAGTATGCAACTATATAAACTACCTGCATTGAAAATATAAATATTAATATATCAAAAAGAAATAAAGCTTAAAATAAATAATTATTTTTATATTAAAACTGAAAGAGATTTTCCTTAAGAAAAAAATAAGACTGTGGCAAAACAACCTCTATCTAGCATGCTGATCAGAAGTGCCAAAAGATAGTGGAATGGTATGAGAAAGGTAGGTAGATAAAATCTACTGAGTCACAAATCAATAAATACATTACCAAAACGCTGATAAAAGGTATTATTACAATTAGGAATAGATCTAGATATGTAGTAAACATGCGAGATTGTTTATAGTATGCTTTATGCTGGATCAAGTAATTAGAGATTTGATAACATAAGAAAACAAGGGCTAATATAATTATAGCCTTACTTCTGGGAAAGAAGAGCACTGTCATATTTATCTTTTTATTAATTTCCATACTTTTAAATATTTTATAAGCTCAATTTATCTCACTGTCAATGTATTTTAATAAAGTTTAATAATGCCTTATTTTGGAAGGTGTTCTTATTAGAAGCACAATGCTAATTTAACCCATCTCTTTCACCCATTGATGGTGAAGTGGTCCTTAAAAAACGTTATATTAATTAATATAGATAATTATCAACAAATGGGTTTCAAAAGAGTTAGTATATTTATTTTAAGCCAAAGTTTATAGGATAAAACATTAAAATGATATTTTGACAGAGTTAAAAAAAGTACTAACAAATACAGTAATAAATTTATAAATCATTGAAAGATCGAGCAATAATAGATTATCAGAAATTAAAGAAATAAACAGGAAGAATTGTTCACCAAGACAGCTCCTCCAAGAGATACAAGAAATGACTAAGGAAATAAAAGGACAAGTACGCAAGAGGAGGAGGGGGATATTGATATACATTTAAAGCTTTAAGTCACAGATAAACAAATCATAGCAAATTTACAAAATAACATTTTAAGTTGAGTTGAAAGATAATATATAAATATAAAAATTCAATATTCAATGAAAATAATAAATCAAAATAGAAGTATGTCCATAAGTAACTACTTTATATATCTGATAATACCTTATATCAAAGATAGTAAGAGTAAATCACAATCATAATTTTTAAGCATTACATCTTTAGCAATTTTTATTTAAAAAATAATGTAATATTGGCTATGATTAATAGTTAAACAACTTTGAAACCTCATTATAATCGGCAACCAACCTATCCATAATTATTTATATTATCTATTTCAATAAGCCTCAAATCATGGTGTGACTTCCAAGAGTCCAAAATCATTAAATTTTAAAACTCTTTTGATTAAAAGGTCTAAGAAACAAAGAGAAAATTAAAATTGCAAATGATTGACAGATCAAGTTAAATTAATAGAAAAAATTAATAAGATCAATAAAAGAACATTTGTAGGAGGATAGTAGAAAGATGAAAGTTAAAAGAAATAATAGTAATAATAATAAATAATAGTTAAGAGAAAAATTAATAAGATCAATAAATTAAAATTTGTAGGAGGATAGTAGAACGATGAAAGTTAAGCAAATTTATAAATTATAAAATACAGAAAAAAAAAATTGATTATATATGAACAAAATTATTTTGTTGGACAAAACTTACAGTTTCAATTTTCAGACATTTATTTTACTATATATAAAATAATAATAATTAAAAGTTATGTAAAACATGATCAAAAAATAGATATAACCCTTATTTCAAATTGTTAATTAAAAGTAATAATTAATTATTTAAAAATCTTTTGAAAGTAAGAAATAGTAGCCAAGGAAATAAAAATTAAATTAAAAAGATATGAGCTAGATGTTGACAGATTTTTTACTTTTGTATGAAGGTTAAGTGAAACTACATCATCTAAAAAAGTTATATGACACAAGCAAGACAGATTATTCAATCAACAAATCATTAATAACAAAAGGGATGAGAACTTACTTTCTTGTGTTAAAAATTTAGAAAAATAATGGGTATTGTTAATCATTAAAAATGTTACATAGATTAACTAATAATACAAACATATAAAATAATTATTGTGGATATAATTAGTTGACCGTTGAGAATTACTGAATTTAATGACCGCCACCTGGACTAATTCCTTCAATAAAATAATTATATATTGATGAATTAACTAATAATAGTAAATATAACTAAAAGAACTGAATAAAATCTCAAATAAGATAACTAGATATCATTGAACATTGATATCAAGACTAGGGCAATATTATAATTAAATAAAATGAAACTGTTATCTGTGGTTTGGTATGTAACAATGGCACAAAAATACCATTTGCCAGACTGTATGAACCAAGAACTAAACCTTAGCATAACAATCAGACAATATGACTGTCAAAAGTTGAACAGACATAAATGATACAACAAACAATTCAAAACAAAAATAAAAATTAAACAACTATAAAAATATAGATAAACTAATAACATTATAAAATTTAAGAAATCATGAAACAATATTTACCAACTAATTTGAAAGTCCTAAAAAATTTATTAACTTGTAGGAACCCTTTTATTCAACATTACACTGTAAATATTCAATATAAATATAATAGCTTTAAAATCACTAATAGTTTAAATAACAGATTGAGTATTATTTATCAACCCAACATATTCATATGTTGAAGAAGGTTATAAAGTCGGATAACATTACTATTCGACAAAACATCGAAGCTGTGATTAGTTAGTTGCCTTTTACTCCACAGTGTGCAGCACCGACTTTCAGAAGTAAATAGATGCATACATTAAAATTCAATATTTTAAAATTAACTTGTTTGATTCTTTTCATTTTGAGATAGATTTTATATTCAATTTCTGTTGAAAGTGGTTTTTAGTTTTATATTTAGTCTTTATGGAAGCATTTATTTCCTGTCGTATATATTTTTTTAATTAAATATTTTTATTAGAAGAAATCAATCGTTTTAATGACCAAATTTCATCTTTTGATTAGTTCAAAATTATTTGTTTTTATGCTTTCAATCTATAGTTTTATTTTATTTTTCTCCTCTCTTCTTTAAAACTTAGTAAGTTATGAAATTTGTACATAATTAAGTACTTTTTGATTCATTTCGCCCAAAAATGTTGTCTTTATTTGTAAAAAATATACTTGCTATTCTTAAGGGATGAAATCTAAGAATAATATTTTTCTATTTTTAACAGTGATAGAAATTACTAGAAACTTCAGTCTATGATAGAAATCACTACAGTTATGCGGTTTTCGTCACTCTTGTTCAACTTCGGCGACTTCGAATGTTACAATAAATAGTGTTTCTTTTAAAATCATAATCTTTTCAATAGCTTACTTCATTTATTCCTAAACAAAATTTCATTCCAACAATTTTTTCTCACTTGATTGATGATCAAACTCTTGAATATGGTAGTAATGCGTTTAGTGTAACTAATAACTAAGAGCAGCAGTAATTTATTTAAAATAAAACAAATTAAGACTAATAGGTTTAGCGACAAATAGACCTAACATCAATGTTCATATAATAATATATTAATATACCGAGTTCAATCACAATCTGTAAAAATGTTCATCTCATTCTCAATCGTATGAAATGCTTTTATATATTAAATATAGGTAAGTGAAATAAAAAAAAAAAAAATTGTGCTAATAACAATGTTAAGTTTTATTGTAGCAGATAATATCATATCCATAGTTACGAGAACTCTATTGCAATTAGAAAGATTGAATTCCGTTTTTGAAAATTGAACGCCGCATATCAAAATGAATTATCTTGATGACTACAGGCGTATTCCATGGTTACTTTCAAGACCAGTTTCTCGCGAATCTCTGGAAGAGGAAGAACTAGAAGAGGAGGAGGACATAGATTATCCTGTTTGGAAAAAAGCTGCAGTGTGGGGCAGCTTTTCCAAGAGAGCGTAGGTATATAATCATAAAGATGGAAGCAAAATTCCTGGACAGTGCTGCTGACTTTTTACAGGTACGAATTATTAACATAATTTTAGTTAATTAAGTTTATTAAGCTTTACTTTTATGTACATGAAGGTTAGGTTTCTTATGGGATCGATCCAGAATTGGCTCATAATTTACCAAAAGCTGTGATTAGGTATTAGGTTTCCAAGACAGAGAAACATTTTGAAAATTAAATTCAATTTAGCTGCAAAGAAAAGGGAGATCAATGTATGTCCGTTGATGTCAATGCCCTTTCTTTTCCATTTCGCGTTCCCCTCCTTTACTGCCTGTATAAATAAATTTTAAACAGACAACCAAGCAGTGGTCTCATATAGCAGAGATGGCCTGGAAGAAGCACTGAAAGCCCTGGAAAAAGAATACAGCCTGTGGGGTCTACAAATAAATTTTGATAAGTCTGAGTACCTGCGGGTAAACTGCAAAGAGGCCGCGGATCTTCAGATTGGTGGAAGCATATGTAAAATGGTAGACTCCTTCAAATACCTGGGGTCAACGATAGATAGGAATGGTGCTTCGGAACCCGACGCTAGAAGGAGAGTTGCTCTGGCAAGAAGGGTGACTACAATGTTGCACCCAGTCCTCTGGAACACAGTCATATCAAAGGAGAACAAAAGACACAGTTTTAGGAGTATTGTCGAGCCCTCCCTAAGCTATAACGCAGAAACATAGACTCTAAACTCAATACTCAACTCCAAAACACAAGCGGCAGATATGGATTTCTGGAGAAGGTGTCTTAGGATTACCCGCCTAGATAAAATCAGAAATGAGGAGATTGGGAGCAGGCTAGGGGTGACTGAAGGAGTTCCGGAAAGGATCGGAAAGAGCAGGCTGCAGTGGTATCGGAACTGCCAACGGATGACAGAACGTAGGTGGCTGAAGAGGCTTCTGCTGTGGGAACAGCCAGGAAGAAGGAGGAGAGGAAGACCCCGAACCCGGTGGAAGGACTTCGTGGAGGAGGACATGGCCGGTAAGGGACTTGAGGAGGAAGATTGGTTAGATCAAGAGAAGTGGAGGAACGCTCTGACTTAATCAGGCAACCCATTGAGGGATCAAACGTGCAAAAGTAAAGTAAAAGTAAGTAAAATTAAATTAATAAAGTGCGAGTGCAATGGCCGCAACTGTAGCTCAACAATGTTGGCAATCCGCACTTACTTTCAATCCTTAGTGATGTTAGCCTACAGATTAGGTCCAAATCGTATAAACATTACCTTAAAGTGTTTATGAACATTTTATATTATTCCTGATTTGGGTGAGTGCCTTAATTAAAACTATTAATAGTGAGACGGCGTGGACCTAGACTAGAGTGCCTGCCACGTTGAGGGGCATCCCATTCATTACCTGCCCGCTGCCGTACTGAGGCTATTACTCACAAGTTCTCTCTCCAATCAGGAAGTTATAGAGCAGTCGGCTGGAGCGCTGCATTCAATTATCAGCATCTTACCGTTTGTATCTAGAAGTGTGCCATTCTTTTTTTTTTCTACTTTCTTTCTTTATTTTATTTTATTTTCTCTAGAAATGTTTTACTTTTATTTATTTTTCTATATTGTATAAAATTTTAAATACCCAGACAGTTAATTTTATTTATTTTCAATTTAATCTATTATTGATTTATTTCTTAAAAATAAATTAAACACAATAAAACAACTCGCCACTCTCCTTACAAGACTCCTTTCAGCATTCACTCTTAGTTTCGCACAATGATTAACAAGACCCTGGTTCTTCTACTTTGGAACGCCAACGGTCTGAATAATCACCGAGACGAACTTGACATATTTCTTCATGACAACTACATAGACCCTATATATATATATATATATATATATATATATAGCCCTGAATACTGAAACCAATTTCACTACTCATTCTCACTTTTACACTAGGTGACTACATTACCTACAGATCAGATCACCCAGACAACACATTCCACACTGGTTCATGTATCCTTATTCACAAATCCTTACCCCACTCCCTGGTTCCCTCCACTCTAATTGACAACATTCAGTCGACCTCTGTTACTTTATCTGTCCTACCATTTAACACAACCTTCTCAGCTGTATATTGCCCTCCTGCTACTTCTCTCACCTATAACAACCTTGAATCCTTATTCCGATCCTTTGGTCCGATCCTGGGGGCGATTACAACGCCAAAGACCAACGGTGGGAATGCCGAACGTCCAACACCCGTGGTAGGATTCTTTCTAGCGTCACAACCTCGAATAGCTATTCCATCTTGTCACCCCAGAATCCCACGTACTGGCCAACTTCTCTTAAAAAACGTCCAGATATCCTTGACATCTTTATATAGTTCCTAAATTCCCTCGGCTCAAACAACAATCCAACCCCTCGATGACCTCTCCTCAGATCATAGCCCGGTTCTACTTCTCATGCATTCACAACCTGTTCTTAAACCCTCTCTTCCTTACCTGACTAAAGGACGCGTTGACTGGGACTGTTTTCGTAATGATTTGGAGAACAAACTTGACTTAAACATTCCGTTAAAAACTAAACACGACATAGACTCCGCCATAAAAGAACTTACAAAGTCAATAGAAACTATCATAGATACCGACACATCGCTTCGCAAAATTGGACATTTTCATAAAACAAACTTACCAAATCACATTCGACTCCTACTAGCCAACAAACGTAGAGCAAGAAAAAATGGCACAGCACAAGATATCCTTCGGACAAAAAGCATTACAATCACCTGACAAACAAATTAAAAACATAAATAAGAAAATTTAAAATACAAAACTTTACAGAGAACTTGACCACGTCAGACAAATCCTTATGGATAACAACTGCAAAACTGCTCAAATTTAAAACCTTTAATCATCCTCTTCTCACTAAATTCCAAACCTGGTCGAGATCCGATGAAGAAAAATCCCAAATCTTTGGAGAACACCTCTTTAACGCGTTTAATCCGCATCCTGATATCCTTAATACTAGCCATATTGAACATGTTGAAGCAGAACTAACTATTCCTCTCAAAATGTCCCTTCCTCCTAAGGCCTTTCACACATCCGAAGTCATTAATATCATTCAAAGATTACCATCCAAAAAAGCTCCTGGCCAAGATCTCATCACACAGGTCAGGATATTCTCCTGAAACAGCTCCCCAAAAAGGCCATACTCTTACTCACCAACATATATAATGCCATCCTTCGTTCTGCCTACTTTCTCGATCCTTGGAAATTCTCCATTATCAAAATGATTCCTAAACATAAAAAGTCTCTAGAAAACCCATCCTCCTACCGTCCTATCTCTCTTTTGCCCATTATGGAAAAACTCCTCCTAAAACCTCTATACCCAACCCTTGACATCAATCACGTTATTCCTGACAACCAGTTTGGATTTCGCTCATCCCATACTACTATACAGCAGTGTCACCGTGTGGTGGATGTGATATCTTCCACATTGGAGCGCGGAATGTATAGCACTGCAGTCTTTCTCGATGTGGAACAGGCTTTTGACCGAGTTTGGCATCCAGGACTGCTCTACGTCACTTCCTCCCTCCTACCTACTTCTTATTAATCCGTCCCTACCTCACAGATAGAACCTTTATAGTAATCCATAACCTTTCCTTCTCCTCCATATTTACTCAGAATGCAGGTGTACCCATCTTGAGTCCCATCCTTTATACCATATATACAGCTGATATTCCTATTCATCCTTGCACTGTCCTCACTACATACGCCGATGACACGTTTTGTGTTATCTGTAAACAATGACCCACCTATTGCTTCCAAAACCTTTCAGTCTCACATTGCTTCCATTGAAGAATGGTGTCAAAAGTGGAAGATCAAAATAAATCCTACTAAATTCCACCAAATTACCTTTACCCTTCGCCGCAAACCTATGTCTGCCTGTCCCACTATATCCTCTGGCAATATTCCACTCACCTCAGTTGAACAGATCCGGTACCTTGGACTGCATTTTGACAGACGACTTACTTGGAATCCTCACACTAGAATGAACCGACAAGAAACAGCTCGCACATATCGTTTATTACAACATTTACTTGACAAACGTTCAAAACTTCCCACCTAATACAAAAAACTAATTTATATTACCATACTTAGGCCTATTTAGACATATGGAATTGAACTATGGAGATCCCCCAAGCCATCAAATTCCTCTCGCATCTAATCCTTGCAATCCAAAATCCTCCGAAAGATCCTAAATGCCCCTTACTTTGTCACCAATAAAATAATCCATAAAGACCTGAATATCCCATTAGTTGAAGACTTAGCCCGAATTAGGTATACTTCCTTTTACTCCAGATTACCAGTCCACCCAAACCCACTTGTCCGCAATCTCTCATCTCCTTCTATTCCTGATCATTCTCCGAGGCGGCTGAAAAAGTAGATGGCCTCGAGACCTCCTTATCTGAAAAATCTTTGAAGTGCTACCACTATATATAATAATAATAATAAATTCTTTATTTATTCTGGGACGAGTCCCTTCAGAATAATGTTACAGACAAATTAAATTGGAACTTAAGTATCTTAGTGTAAAAAAACTACAGGAATAACAAAAATAATGAATAATAGTAATAAATTAACAGGTAGCTTCTGATAAAAATAAGTTATAAAAACAAATAAAATATACTAGACAAAAAAAATTAAATATTTATATATTCATAAATGCAGGGATAAGTAAAATAAATTTACAATGCTTATGAAATGTGTAAAATAAAATTCATAAATTTTTAAATGCGTTGCAAAATAATATTATATATATATATATATATATATATATATATATATATATATATATATATAATAAAAAGTTTCGGAGGAGAGAACCTGAACCACTACCACCTACGAAGGGTATTGAGTTCAGTGCATAGTATTGATTCGAACTGATTATAGACCAACAGTTGTGCATGGGAGTTATTTGCCTGAAATCACGCTCAACCGCTAGGTTTTTCTCCTAATATTGTAGTATTGCCTTTTTAGAAGCTGGGAGGCCCCAGGAGGGTATTAATACTCCAGTGTCACCCACGGCAGAAATAAGAGAATAAACTGTTTCTCTGACACAGCCTAGTTCGAACCCAGAACCTTGAGATCAGTAGTCTAGTGCACTAATCAATGGGGAACCCAGCTCCTTACCATCTGCAAATTAATTTGAATAAATTAAACATTGATTTAAAAATAATAATAAAGGCTATCGAACAGCTTTCCACCCACATCCACATCCTTGATAGATTTCCTGTGTTTTATAAACTGCCCATAAACATTAGAAAAGCGTTGAAGCGGCAGTAGATCCTGATAAAAGATTAGAGGACTTATAAATTCCTGTTCTGACTAAATAGAAACTACCAAAAGCTCCAGTTCACCCCTGAGATGTTCCAAAATGTGATGAGAAAGGAAGCGTATTAATTATGGAATTGATCTGAAGATAATGATTCATTTCAACTTAAACTTTTTTTATTTATTTATTATTTATTGAAATTCACAACTTTACTTTTAATACAACAAGTAAATTTGATAAAAGAAAAGTTACATTAAACAGACTTGTAGAGAAACTACCCATCGATAGCACTTCAGTAACTATTTTAAACTAGAAGGTCTCTAGGCCATCTTCTTTTCAGCTGCCTCAGAGGATTATCATGAATCGAAGAGGAAGCAATGGTTGAAAGTAGTGGGTTAGGATGGGAATGGAGTTTGTCATAGAAGGAAGAAGGATATAGGAAGAATTCGATGGTTTATTAAACCCCCAAATCTCAACTCCGTAAGTCCGTATAGGCCTTATGATGGTCATGTAGATGAGCCTTTTGTAGTTATGTGGAAAGTTTGAGCGATTGTCCAGTAAGCGTTGAAGTAGTCGAAAACGTCGGGCAGTTTCTCGTCCTTTCAATCTTGTGGATGGATTCCATGTGAGACATTTTCTAAGTAGGAGTCCTTTGCGGATCTGTTCAACTGGGACAAGTAGAATATTATAAAAGAATATTGTAGGACAGGATGTGGGCTTATGACGAAGGGTAAAGGTTATTTGGTGGAATTTTTTGGAATTTATTTTAATTCTCCAATGCTGACACCATATCTCAAGGTCTCTTATATGGGGTTTGAGAGGCAACAGTTGGATCTTTTTTGACTGATAACACATAAGTGAGATCAGTATAAGTGGAAAGTGTTAGCATTGGCTGGGGTATCAGCTATATAGACTGTGTAGAGAATGGGTCCTAGGATACTACCTTGAGGAACACCAGCGACTGAGTAAAAAGAGATGAATAGAAACCATTGTGATTTATTTTGAAGGATCTGTCAGTGAGGTAGGACTGGATGATGAAGAAGTATGTTAAAGGGAGAAATTTACGGAGTTTGTACAGCAGTCCTGGGTGCCAGACTCTGTCAAATGCTTGCTCTACGTAGAGAAAGGCTCCCGTGCAGTGCAATCCGCTCTCCAAATCAGAAGAGAAAACGTCCTAATGGATGTGTAATCACGATGACATTGCTGGATAGTGGAATGAAATTTTCGGAAGCCAGACTGATGGTCAGGGATAATATTATTGGAATCAAGTATGGGATATATAGGTTTCAGAACAAGTTTTTTTTTCCTATAAGGATTTTTCCTATAATACATAAAAGAGAGATTGGGCGGTAAGAGACCGGATATTCAGGCGGCTTTTTGGGTTTATGTATCATTTTGACTATTGATAATTTCCAGGGGTCAGGAAAATATGTTGTGCGGAGTACAGCATTATAAATTTAGGTAGCAAATAGGATGGCTTTTCGAGGAAGGAGTTTTAAAATGTGTGATATTATTAGATCGATTCCAAGAACTTTGCAGGAAGGTAGAATATAAATAATGCTGGAAATTTCTAAAGGATGAAAAGCTTTAGGTGTAAGTGACATTTAGAGGGGAATAGTTAGTTCTGCTTCAATGCATTCAAGGTGATCGGGATTAAGGAAATCAGGGTGTGGAATACTTCAAATTATTTTTTGTTTTTACCCCCTACAATTACGTTTGAACAAGGCAATACATATTTTATATTGTAAATCGTACTATTTGATGCTGAACTTTTTTATGCACAATTTAAGAAGATTAAGAAAGAACAGAACTTTGAATGAAACACTGAACCCTTCCTTTTATGAGAGTATGTTTCAAACTATGCTGGGTAGCATTCAAGAACATAATTATGCAAGCAGCAGAATCGGCCTGCGGAAAAATTAGGATAGGTAATAGGAACAGAAGGATGGCATGGTGGACTGAAGAAGTAAAGAAGGAAATAAAGAAGAAAAATAAAAAATGGAAACAGTATCTCAACATCGGTACAGATGCAGATTACCGCCTCTATAAAGAGCAAAGAAGTCGTCGTAGCAGCTGCATTTTTACCACATTTCTCTTTGCATCCACAGGAAATCATATTATACGATAGGAATTGCGAACGACTTTGAGAACGTTCATTTCTGATATAAAGATTTAGTGGTTTCCTTGGAAACTGTTGGTCATCACATCAATACTAGCAAAGGTAAAGTAGCCCTGGATCCGCTGATACTTATCTAGAGAATGATCATCGCTTAGCAGTCTGATGATTTGAAAAAATGTTTGGAATATGAACTTTCTCCAATTTCATTGTCACTTTTCTCAGAGGAAGTCTTTCGATAAGGGGCGAAATCAATATCTCTGTTTACTCTATTTTTACCTCATTGCCTAATGAAGCAATACTCGGAAAGGATGAAGTTAATGTAGCAGATTCAGGCTTTCTTCTACACAGAATACATTGGAATCCATCAACGAACGTTTTTCTGTCATTTTTAAGAATTATGTGATATACGTACTGCGAAATCTCGGCAATAATTTTGTGGTAGTCTTCGATGTATACTCCTCTGAAGAAAATATAAGAGGTAAAAAAAAAGCTCTGAAAGAGCTTATCGTTCCAGGCTACAGTCTTGTTAAGTTATTTTTAATGGTGAAATTATTCCACAGATGCCAGAGGAAAAGTTTTTATCGAATGAAAAGAACAAATCCAGATTTATATCACTGATTGTAAAGGAATTGGAGAGAGCACTTATGGTTACTAAGCAAGGAACTGAAGATTGAGATCTTTTAATTGTGAAAACAGTCATTTCTTTGTGTTCTGAACATGATTTAGTATCTGTGATTGAGAAGGCATTGATATTTTAGTTTTAGTGACGTCTATAGCGACAGATAATGTGTTTTTCTGCAAACATAAGAGACGTGGCATATCAGATATATTCTACTCGACCAGACCTTTTAAATATAAACATCTAGTAGAAAACATTTTATTTATCCATGCTATTGAAGAAAATTGCTAGTGTCTGTTTTTTTTTTTTGTTTTTTTTTTTTTATTTATTTCTCCCTACCTTGCCACAGGGCAATACGGTGTCGGTAGCCAGTAGTGCTACCAGTAGTAATCTTGAAATTTTTTTTTTTTTTTTTCTTTTCTTCCCAGTTTTTCACTCTGGTCTCTCCTCGATGACCATATCTTCAGCTTCTGCTTCTTCTCTCGGAGGTGGCCTTCCTCGATCTCGTCCTGTTCCACCTATGTTAAAAGCTGATGGACCAAGTGAAGTTTTCCAAGCATGAATAAATGCTAGTGTCTGTTTATGGTGGTGATATGAACACTTCTATAGATGAGTTGCGGTATCTTCGATTTGTTAAAGCTACAGCAAGTGCATTGGCACTTCCACCTCCAACATGCGATGCAGTTGAATTTCATGGTTATCTAACTTATCTGCAAGTAGCTATTTGAATAGAAAATGTGAAAGACCCTTTAAACTGGGACTAGAAAAAGGATTTTAGTGGTCTAACATCAGTGAGCATGATTAAAGAACCAGCTACATCGACATTACTGAATATGATTTCCTGTGGATGCCAAGAGAAATGTGGTAAAAATGCAGCTGCAAAAAAGGTGGACTTGTTCTATTGTCTGTCTTTATTGCGGATTCGAATCCTGGATAATAGACCAAAAATTAAATATAACATGGAAGAAGACGAGTTTGACGATACGCAGCCTTTCGCTCAAAATGATACATTATACACATCAAATACATTTGAGAATACAAAGAGAAAAAAACAACTTACAAAAATGCTTTATATTTTATTTAAAGTTGTTGGTGTATCATTAAAATGTTTTTTTTTTTTTTTTTTTTTTTTTTTTTAATCAATCAAAACAAAAGTAATATACTTGGCAAGCTTAGCTGCAAAAGCGCTTTTCTTTTCCTAGAATATACACAATAATGGTTTTAAGATAATATTACGTTTAGAAGATCTAATTAAAACGGATTATTTTATTTTTTATTAACAGAGCACTTTCAGTAAAAAGGTTATTTCAACATATCTTGTTTACGGAGTAGAGCTTTGGGGCTCTACTAAACCATCAAATTCTTCCCGTATCCAATCCCTACAATCCAAAATCCTTCGTAAAATCCTCAATGCTCCTTATTTTGTAACTATTGTAATAAACTGATCCACAAAGACCTTAATATTCCGTATGTTGCTGATTTGGCCCGATCTAGATACCATTCCTTTCATGACAAACTCCATTCCCACCCTAATCCTCTAGTTTCAATCCTTTCTTCCTCTTCAATTCCCGACAATCCTCCGAGGCGTCTGAAAAAGAGATGGCCCCGAGACCTTCTAGTTTACAATAGTTACAAGAGTGCTACCATTGGGTAGTTCTTCTACAAGTCTCTTCCATGTCATTTTTCTAATATCATATTTACTTGATGTATTTTTTGAGTACAGTTGTAAATTTCAATAAATTATGTTTAAAAAAAAAAATAAAAAAAAAATTTCTTGTTCGTATAATTAGAAGTAATTAAAAATGTTACATCTAACTTGTTAGAAATTTATTGCTCTCAAAGATTGTTTCTTATGTATTTTTTAATAAACTGCACACCTAAATAGTTATTGAAGCTAAACCGCCGACTTTTCTGACATTTTGTGTTTTTTTGACAATTTGGACAATATTGACAACCACGTATCTCAGTAGATGTTCCGAATTTTCCAACATGTTATATACCAAACATGTAGGAAATTTTTTGTTCTTTAAAATTACTAACGACAAAGTTTGCTCTAAAACGTCGAGGAACAGATTTAGAAGAGAAAAACTGAAAAAATTACTTTTTTTTAGAGGTTTTTCCAAGATGGCGGAAAACGCACAAGGGTGAAGAGTGTGAAAACTTGGGTTTTTAATGAGAGGATCAGTATGAACAATCGTGCCTAAAAATTAAATTTACCCCACCTTTTTCTAGCCAACCCCCTTTTTTGGTCTAATTCTACTGAGCTAATCTGGAATCTCCAGAAACGAACCGTCTTTCCCAAATAAGCTGGGAAGAAGACGAATTTATTAATGAAAATGAAATTGATGAGGTTATAGCGTCTCTCAAGCTAGGTAAAGCAGCTGGCATGGATGGTATCACACCAGATATAATGAAATACATGGGTACTACAGGTCAAAATATATTCCAACAACTTCTTAACTTGATACAGAAGAATTAATCAGTTCCCAGAGACTGGGAAGTCTCAGCCATTATACCAATATTTAAGAAAGGAGACAAAAGGGACTGCCAGAACCACCGACGAATATCCCTTCTTAGTGTGCCGAGTAAAGTATACTCCAAAATCCTCGAAAGACGCCTTAGGAAAGTAGTGGAACCAACGTTAGGGAATGACCAATATGGATTTAGAAGAAATAGAAGCACCCAGGACCTTATCTTCACTCTAAGACAAACTACGGAAAAGATCATTGAAAAGGATAAAGAAGTCTTCACCTGTTTTGTCGATCTCACAAAAGCCTTTGATAGGATAAGAAAGGAGGATATCATAAAGGCTCTAAAGGAGAAGAAGGTCAAACTGGGACTACAGAAAGGAATCTTAAGTCTTTACAAAACACAAAGAAATGTCGTGGGAACATGTAACCAAACATCAGAGGAATCTGTAACTTCCCAAGGTATCAGGCCGGGATGCAGCCTAAGTCCATTACTTTTAATTTTAACTCTAAATTCAGTCATGGACAAAGCTAAGCCGAAAATGAGACCTTACCACCTAGGATTTAGAAACCTTAGGCCAACCAACCTTAGTATCCTCGCATTTGCCGACGACATAATTGTCTTTGCAAACAATTGTAGAAACCTGCAATTTAATTTACTCATCCTACAAGAAGGGTTGGGAATGATAAATATGGAAATACAATAAATACAGGCAAAACCAAGATCATGAGGATAGGTAGAAAAAGCGAGCAGGGGGATCGAGTCGTAAGACTAAATAACACAAGGTTAGAGCAAGTGCGGGACTTTAAATATCTTGGTGCTCACCTTAATGAACATGGCTGGATAGATTGCGAAATAAATCAAAGAATAAAAGCTGCCAGCAGATGTTTTAGTTCCCTCAAGAAAGGATTTATCGGGAAAAAAGAAGTGTCAAAAAACACTAAAACAATAGTCTATAAAAATACTTTCTTCCGATTCTCTCATATTTAAGTGAATCTTGGACTCTAACCAAAAAGCACAAGAGCCAGCTACAAGCGATGGAGAGGAAGACCAAAAGAGACCGAGTGAGAAACGTAACAATACAGTCAAACCTGGGACTTCGGCCTGCTCTGGATATTATTGAAGAGCACCAACTGAGATGGTTCGGCCATGTTTCCAGAATGGCAGAAAATCGAGTAGCAAAGGCTGTATATGAGACAAGGGTGGAAGGTCTAAGACCGAGAGGAAGACTTGGGAAGGCGCGATCCAGGAAGCCTTCGAAAGAAGGGGTCTGGAATGGAGAATATTAAAGTTATAGAGTATTAGGCAGTGGAATAAAAGAACCTTGTACTAGACAGCTTGTTTATTACTGCTATATATACAAACAACATGGCGCAGGGGACGCTACCAACTGGACTGTACTGTTTGTTGTTGGGCTGCTGTACACCTAGGTGGAAGTTCAGTGCCACAACTATCTTTACATATACAATCGATATTTAACACACCCCCTCAATTGAATGTTTTCAAATATATACATACACAAGTAAATATTCAATTGTATCTCACATACAAAACAAGTAAAAATATTATTCTACTACAAAATTCTACACCACAAAACAAGTAAAAATATTATTCTATTAAAAAATTCTATACAACAAAGCAAGTAAAATATTATACTATTACAAAATTCTATACAACAATTTTAGCACAATATATATACATGACATTAATATATTAATTAATTAAAGCCTTCCGAAACATTTGAAACTTATCAAAGGCAAGTGGTTTTGTGAACAAATCTGCCACATTGCGGTCAGAATTGATGTGTTCCACAGATATTATTTCTTTGGAAATAAGATCTTTAACAAAATGGAATTTTATATCAATGTGTTTTGCTCGTTTAGAGTTTTCACAATTCTTTATAAAAGCTATAGCACTAGTGTTATCCACCAACAGTTTTCCACTTACTGTTTCACCACTGAACTCACTAATTATTCCACTTAAACTCACAATTTCCTGTGATGCCATTCCTCCTTTTTATTAGCATCCTCATAAGATGATGGAACTCCATCTGATCGGCTTACCATACAGTATGCATTATATAACTCATAATCATTTAGGAAATGAGGTTTTGACCGGTTTCTCTGGGGTCTAGAAGTTTCTTCTGAATGCTCTGGATTGGATTCTTCATTCTGAAGTCTTGAAGGGTTTTCTGACTGCTCTGGATTACAATCATTCTGAGGTCTAGAAGTATCTTCTGGCTGCTCTGAAATATTAGTGTTATTCTCTTCACCATTTTTCCTTCCCTCTTCATAGCTTCCACCACTATTATGATAGACAATAGGTACATTTTTAACTTCTTTATAGGGCATTTGGCTCTCCTCGAATATCACATCTCTAGATCTAATAACTTTCTGCTCGTCTGGCAACCAAATCCTATACCCACCACCACAATAACCAACCATCACCCCCTCCTTGCTTCTGGGATCCAATTTAGAACCTTCAGGAAGAATGGTAGGCCATGCTCGGCAACCAAATATACGAAGTTTAGACAGATCATTTCTGCCATTCCATATTAATGAGGGAGTTTCACCTTTATTTAAGGCTGAAGTAGGTGACCTATTCAGTTCATAAGCAGAACATCGAGCTGCTTCCCCCCACAAGAACTTGGGGATGCCAGAATCTGATACCTTAGTACGCATCATATCTAATAGCGTCCTATTCATTCTTTCACTCTTTCCGTTCATTTGAGGGCTATATGGCAAAGAATATTCTAATCTTATACCTTTATCTGGACAATATTTTCGAAAAAATTTAGATGTAAATTCTCCTCCATTATCTAAACGTAGCCTTTTCACCGGGACACCCTGCTGCCTTTCTAGTTCCGCTATATAATCCATCAGGTTTGTTTCAGCTTCGCTCTTCATATGGAGAAGTTTGACATGCACAAAATGAGTGAAGTCATCCAAAATCACCTGCATATACCTATGTCCTTCAACTGATTCAGGATTGAAAGGACCACATATATCAGAGTGAATTAATTCACCAACCTTTGAAGTGCGTTTCCTATTATTTGAAAAGGGCTGTCTAGTAGCCTTACCTTCAATGCATGCCGAACACTTCTTGTCACTATAGGGTAATCCTAAACTTTTGAGTCCATGCCGATTCAAATGTCCTAGCCGTTTATGCCATAGATCTCCATCCATAGCACTTGAAATGTTGCACTTGACTTGATTATCACTGGGTTCATCAAACGTAAATATGTACAATCCATTCACTCGTGGACAACTCAGCTTAAAATTTCTTCCACAGATTTTCATCTCCTTAGAATCTGTAATCACTTTTAAGCCTTTTGAGGTAACTGCACTCACTGATAATAAATTATGTTTTAACCCCGGAACTATTAAACCTTTAATGTTTACAATCCTACCTTGAGAGGTTACTCTTAGGGTACCTTCTTTTCTAGTAAACATCTTATCACCAGTAGCTATATGTATGGCAACATCATGATCAAGATTTGAAACATTTGACAAAAGGGGTTCCAATTCTGCCTTAAAAAGATGGTTACTCGTACCTGAATCGACTAAAAACACATTGTTAGATGATAGTTTAATATTACCGCAATTTAGGGCCACCATTACAACTTCTTCTTCTACATCTGCCGTATTTCCCTGGATTGTTCCTCTTCTTTTCCCACGAAAGCTTCTATTATAAGATTTACTTCCACGGTTCTGCTTATTTTTGGGACACTGTGCCTTGAAATGTCTTTTATCCCCACATATAAAGCAACCACTCTGTGCTTTAAATGATACTTCTGATGATGATGCACAAGCTGATGACTTTGACTTTAACTTGGTATCTGTATCTAGAAGTCTGGCTCGCACAAAATCCATTTGGACTTCTAAATTAGTTTCTAGAGCTGTCACAACTGTGTTAAATTCATCTGGTAAAGACATCAAAAGGTGACATACCTTGTCTGACTCTCCTAGAACTGTGCCTTGTTCTTGAAGGTTTCGGATAATGGTATCAAATGCCAAAAAATGTTCTTCCATATTTCCTTGAAGAGAATATTTCAGGCCCATCAACTTTCTGTACCAAGTCAATTTTGAAAAAGAGGTAGATCTGACAAAAACCTTCTTTAAAGCATTTATCATTTCCTTGGAAGTTTGGCAATCCATGATTATTTCCAGATGTTTATCTGAAATGCCTTGGATAATGATGGACTTTGCCTTCGAGTCCTTAATGAGAAATTCCCTTTTCTCAGCACTAGAGGTAGGAGGATCTGCTTCCAACACATCTTTTACCTGTTCTCTTTCCAAAATAGATGGCATTCTGAAAAACCAGCTGTTAAAACTTGTTCCGACGAGTACTGGAACTCCTGAAGTAGTAACTGACGCCATAGTACCGGTAAACAAAATTCACTAATAAAATAATATCACTTCGCGACTACGCGTTGACACTATACACAAATACTATGCTCTGCACAAAAATACTCTGGGCCCATAACCTATTAAAGTTATAGAGTATTAGGCAGTGGAATAAAAGAACCTTGTACTAGACAGCTTGTTTATTACTGCTATATATACAAACAACATGGCGCAGGGGACGCTACCAACTGGACTGTACTGTTTGTTGTTGGGCTGCTGTACACCTAGGTGGAAGTTCAGTGCCACAACTATCTTTACATATACAATCGATATTTAACAGAGAAGAAGAAAAAGATTGACACAGGAGAGAGATTTATGGATTAAGCTCTATAAAAAGGATCCTCACACCGATGGCGGTAGAAGAGGACATGATTAAATAAATAAAATGTTTCAAACTCATTAGAGTCTAACATGTCTTCTATAAACTAAGAATCCATACCTTTCCTCAAATAGAATTTCATGAAACCTTTGTGGCATGATTGCCTCATTTTTAAACCCTATCGAATACTTGAGGCAAATCATCTTACAGTAATGAATTAGCTCTTCCTTAAATCTTACATTCTAAAATTCATTATATTACACTCTTCCAATTATCGATTAAAGAGCAAGTAAAAAACACTTTATTTATAAAAAAGATTATTATTTATATGATTTACTTACATATAAATTATTCAATGAAATGGAAATAAACTATGGTGGGCTTAATTAATTACTGGTACAGGTGGGCCCATATTGAAATGTGGCTAAGAAAGTCCATACTGATCTGATTCATAAGTACGATATTAATACTTTATTTAACATATAAACTTTTAGTTTCATTATGTTAAAATTCGATTTTTCAGAAACACTTCTTCACAAGTGATATACTATGTAAAGGAGTAAACCTCATGAAGGAGGAAGTTGCGGTAGATTATTACAAGGAACTCATGAGATACTGGATGAGAGACCGAACTACACTGTTAGCCATAGAAGAAGGAAATGAAAGGCTAGTTGGAGTTTTAGTGGCAAGAATAATTTATTTAGTGTCTGGAGTGAATCTGGACATTGACTACTCCCGCATATGTGTAAGTACCATTTTATTACTACGTATCAATAAATTAATGTTCTCGTAGTAATTACCAAATATGAAATATTTCATCTCCAGACGCAAAACCTAAGCACTTGAACTGCACAGGCATCTCAGTCTTCAACTATTCCCCAAGGAAGTATATATGCAGTCAAACTTTCAGTTACACTATCTTTCCACTTTCCTGGTGGTCTTCCGTGAGCTTTCTCTCTCTCTCTCTCTCTCTCTCTTCTCTCTCTCTCTCTCTCTCTCTCTCTCTCTCTCTCTCTCTCTCTCTCTCTCTCTCTCTCTCTCTCTCTCTCTCTCTCTCTCTCTCTCCTCTCTCTCTCTCTCTCTCAGTATTGTTCCTACAGCCGACCGGTGCGGACGTTCATTATGCCTTCTTGTGAGAAATGTTTAAAGGGTTTTTCCATAATGCGTTTCGTGTAGAGTGCGTGAAATGTGTAAAACTTTTTCATCTGCCATGTGCTGATATCACAAAAAGTGATTATTTACTTCTAAAAGAAAAAAAAAAGACTGGATATGCTCACCATGTAATGAGGAAAGTGATCAAAATGAAAAGATAGAAAAAGCTATTCAATCAGGTGACACTACTAAAATAATTTTTGCTATAGAAATGTTAAAAGAAACAATTAACACCATGAAAAAAAGTATGGATGGTTCTCTTAACCATTATTCCGATGTGGTTGAAAAATTATCTACAGCCGTTGAAGATAATAATAAAAAATTCGATCGTATGATAAATCAGATTAACGAATTAAGTATCGAAAATACTCAATTAAAAAATAAAATTATAGAATTGGAGGTTAAAAATAATGATTTAGAGCAAACCATGGCAGCGAACAACTTAGAAATTCATGGCGTGACTCATATTAAGGACAAAACCATACCAGAAATTGTTCAAGAGCTCGGAGGTGTACTCGACTTAGAAATTAATGATAGGGATATCAGTGAGTGCTATAGGTTAAGGCCACCTGCGGAAACAACAAGGCCTGGTATTATAGTAGCTAAATTTGTAAGCAAAAGGATAAGGGACGAGTTTATCTACAGAGCTAGGAAGAAAGCATCAATCACAACAAGAGATCTAGGAATTATCGATGGAGAACCAAGCCGTATCTTTGTAAACAATAACTTAACGTATTTCAACAGAAAACTTTTACGAGACGCTAAAATAATTAAAAATGAAAAACATTACAAATTCGTATGGTTTAACAGAAGATTAACGCTTTGTATGAGGAAGGATGAAAATTCAAAAATTATTTTCATAAGAAATAAAAATGATTTAGCATCTCTTTGTTAAATCGAAAAGGAGAAAATAATTTAAACATTTTTAATTATCATGGAAAATCAAAATATTATTTCTCAACAAAATCATAAAGAACTTAAGGTATGTCATTTAAATATTGAATCACTTATTGGACATTGGTCTCATTTTCAAAAATATGTACTTGAAAATAATTATGATGTGGTTTGTGTCAGCGAATCATGGTTAAATCACGGTATTGGAGATTTTTTTGTTTCAATAACCGGATATAGTATTTATAGGTCTGACCGGAAAGATAAAAATCGAGGTGGGGTATGTGTTTATGTAAATCGATCCCTGTCTTGTAAAGTTTTGGATTCTTCAAAGACCCACCAGTCGTTCTCATTCGAATATTTAATTTTAGAGATTAGGCATGGCCTTGAAAATATTTTACTCATTACAATTTATAGAGCACCGAGTAATAATTTTTATATGGATTTACGTTCAATTTTAGAAAAATTCGTTCCAACGTATGACAATATAATTTTAAATGGTGATCTGAATGTTAATTTTTCAACTATTTCTTATGATTCAAAATTTTTAAATAACCTTTTTCGCAGCTTTAATTTGTCACTCGTAAAATTTAACCTACTTGTCATACTAAAACAAATAATACTTGGCTAGATATTATGGTGGTCGATTGTAAAAATATAGACAGAGTAATCACATCGGGTCAACTATCAGTTCCTTTTTGCCGCCAACATGACATTATATTTTTATGTTATCGGCTAGGGGAATCTCAAATATTTAGGAATGTGATTTTTCGAGACTTAAAAAATTTTAATCATAGCAAATTTAATGATGAACTGGACACTATGGACTGGGAAGAAATAGCTAATTCAAATAATATTGATGATAAAATTAGACTATTAAATTCAAAACTTTTTTATTTTTTAGATAAGTATGCTCCTTATAAATCCGTAACTTATAAAAAGAAACCCGCTCCTTGGTTCAATCCTGAAATAAAAAAATTAATGAAAATTAGAGACCGTTTTAGGAGAAATTATAAGTTCTCGAAAAATCCCGTTTTCCTTGAACAGTTCAAACTATATAGAAATAAAGTTACCTCAGAAATTCGTAAAAATAAACAAAAATATTATATTGAAAATTTGACCTCCTCTAGAACACCAGAAAAACTTTGGAAAATTATCCGTAGTCTTGGCTTAGTAAAAAATCGTGAGGCTTTACCCTTGACTGTCTCAAAATCTGAATTAAATAAATATTTCGTAAATCCATTATCTTATCGTTTTTCTTCTTCTTCGGAACTACTTCGCGCTGATAGTGAATTCGATTCGAATGATTTTTTCTTCGCCCACGTCAGCCTAGAACTTTTTCTTAAAAATTTTCAAAAATCGAATATGCATTCTTCTGGAATCGATCGCCTACCTTTAAAATTCGTTAAATTATTCTTACCACAGATAGTTCCTATTCTTTTAAATATTTTTTGATTTTTCTTTACAATCTTCAAATTTCCCGTCACTCTGGAAAAACGTTTTAGTTACCCCTCTACCTAAAAATTCAAACCCGACTGATGTCGAACATTACAGGCCTATCGCGAAACTTTGCTCACTCTCAAAAATTCTGGAACGTGTTGTATACGATCAAACCGTTGATTATTTAAACTCTAAAAATCTCTTCGACAAATATCAATCCGGTTTCCGTTCTGGACACAGCACTCAAACAGCACTATTGAGACTAACTGAAGATGTTAGACTTGCAATGGATCGACGACATGTAACAATCCTCGTATCTTTTGATTTTAAAAAGGCGTTTGACTTAGTGGATCACAATATTTTATTGCAAATGTTGAGAAAAATGTTCAAATTTTCCCGTAGCGTTGTACTATGGTTTGAATCGTATTTAAAAAATCGAAGCCAAGCGGTAATAGATAGTGATGGCTCTCTATCCGAATTTCTTCCGATACATTCAGGAGTTCCTCAAGGATCGGTTCTTGGTCCACTTTTGTTTCTTTTATACATTTCTGAAATCTCCTCGGTTTTTAAATCATGCAAGTATCACGTTTATGCAGACGATATCGTTATTTATTTGTCTTCATCCGTACATGAGTTCAACGAAAATGTAAACAAAATAAATCGAGACATAGATGAAATCTTGGTCTGGTCAAATAGATTAAAACTTGTTTTAAATCCGTCAAAGACAAAGACAATCATTTTTGGCAGTCGTTTCTATTTAAAATCGGTGATGGAAAGAAATTCCCAAAAAATAATTTTAGGCAAAACATATATTGAATACTCTGAATCGTTAAAGCTTTTGGGTGTTACCTTCTCTAGTACTCTTGACTGGCAAGATCACGCTGTAAATATATCAAAAATAATTTTTAAACAATTAGGCTATTTACGTAGAAACAGAGACTATTTGCCTGTACAGGTTCGAAAACATCTCGTTTCCACACTTATAATACCGCACGTTGATTACTGCAGCATATTATTTACTGATATGTTTAATAGAGACATAACGATTTTACAGGGAGCGTTAAATGCGTGTGTAAGATTTATTTTCGATCTACAAATTAATGATCACGTAACACCCTCATTTAAAAAACTCAGCTGGCTAAAAATTCCCGAAAGAAGAAAATATTTGTTAGGAATTTTCCTATACAAACTTTTTAATAAAATAACTCCGAATTATATCCTGGAATTTTTCGAAAATCACTTGTCTCTTCCAACGCGTCCGATGAGAGAAACCCACAGTTTATACAATATACCTGTACACCGTACAACCCGATACGATAAATCTTTATTAATAAGCAGTATACATTTATGGGATAAAATTCCTCATATCATTAAAGAATCAAAATCCCTTTCGATTTTTAAAAATCGGTACTACAAAGAACTTTTAGATTCATAATATTGATCCCTTTCTCCACCATTGATTTCGTTGACACAGGCTTCCAATTATTTTTTTTTCACTGGTTTTATTAAATTCGATATTGAGTATTGATTGGTTAAACAGTAAATACAATGATATATATTTATATTCTTTCTGCCTCAAGTTTCTTAATGTAAAATTGAATTTGATTTGTTTTTTTATTATCACTCTTTATTCTGAATTTTTTAAATCGTAAATTGATCTTTTGTTGTAAGTTTTTTTTATCGGTTCCATAATTTTCTTTAGCAATATTGCTCTGCCTAGTTTTGTAAGGGGGTATAAAATTCTATGTACGTTTTAATTTATTTTACTTTCATTTTTTTCAAAAAAAATAATTTTAGTAAGACGGTAAGGTGTTTAAAAATTGTATTTTGGTTTATTATTTGAATAAAACATGTAAATTTTCTGTTTATGTTTAAAATTGAATTTTATTTCAGTTTCGTTTTTGTGTAATTTTAAGTTGTTTACAAGTATTTATGTACTTTTCTTTATAAAGGGAACTTTTGATTTTGTTCTGTAAGATTAAATATTTTAAATCATTTGTGATTTTGATGGATTGGTGATTAAAATTGCATTTTATGTTTCACTATTTTTCTACTTTCTATTAATTATTACTTTTATTGATTCTTATCTTGATTATTACATTTTGATTTGAAAATTTTCTATATGGTTTAGTGAAATTCGAGTTATTCACAAGTATTTGTTTAATTTACTTATAATACTCTTATAATATATTATTAGTATAATTTTCGTGAAGTTTGAATTTTTCAAAATTATTTATGTATTTTTTATTTGTGAAGAAAAGTTTTATTTGAGTTTGTATAAAGGAATACTTGAATAATTTAAGATTTCAATATTTTATGTAAATTGTTTCTCTGATTTTGTTTCTATTTATGATTATTATTTTTATTGATTCTTATATTGATTACTAATTTTTGAGTCTAAATTTTCTATCTGGTTTGTAAGATTTAAGTTATTCACAAGTATTTACATTTTTTATTTATGGATATTCTTGAGAAAATTATTTAAAGTTAAATATTTATGGTTTCTTTTTGTAATTGTTTTAGTTTTTCCACAATTATTTATGCATTTTTATTTGTAAAGAAAATTTTTATTTGATTTGGTATAAAGAAATACTTGAAAAATTTAAGATTCAACAAATAGTTATCTTATTTTCATCATTTTTCTGACTTTGTTTCTATTAATGATTATTGTTTTTATTGATTCTTATGTTGATTATTAATTTTTGAGCTTAAATTTTCTATCTGGTTTGTATAATTTGAGTTATTAACAAGTAAATACTTTTTTATTTATAGATATTCTTGACAATTTTTCTTTATAGGTAAATATTTTTAGCTTCAATTCTGTGAAATTTTAAGTTTTTCAGAATAATTATAAATTTTTATTTGTAAAGAAAAGTTTTATTTGATTATTTTTTATTTTTATTTAATTAATTTAAAATTCAACAGTTATTCATTTTATGTTCATTACATTTTTTTATTCATTTACTTATAATTACTGTTTTGTAAAAACTGGCGGCTGATATGATATGATATTATACTTATTTGTATTGCTCAAGGAGACTACATTGTCTCAGAGCATTAAAATGTAAAATTGTAAATATGTTAAAAGGTAAATAAAATCTCTCTCTCTCTCTCTCTCTCTCTCTCACTCTCTCTCCTCTCTCTCTCTCTCTCTCTCTCTCTCTCTCTCTCCTCTCTCTCTCCTCTCTCTCTCTCTCTCTCTCTCTCTCTCTCTCTTTCTCTCTCTCTCTCTCTCTCTCTCTCTCTCTCTCTGGGTGAAAATATTACAGATTTTTGGCGGTTCGGTCATTTTCCATCATGACCAGGTCACATAGCCATCTCAAACGTTTTATTTTAATTATTTTTAGATCCTCAGTTCTCTGTAGATGCTGAAAATTGCCTGTTTTTTGTTTTGCTTTTTCGATGGTGTTACTTTCCATCCTTTTTTATTGGACCCGGAACACGTCTAAATAATTTTTGCTCGAAGATATTCATTCTTCTCTCACTCCTGCTCGATTTAACACCTGTTGGGAAGATAGGCGAATAGCGTATTTTCTCGCAGCCTCAGACCGGTCGATATTATGAGTCGCCAAATTTCTCGCCGATCCGTCTAATTTCGTTAAGGGTAAATAAATAAAACAATAATAGAGAAAATATAAACAAAACTTATATTAATTTAAAATAAAACAAAAATACTGGTTATATATGTGCAAGCGGTGATTCCTTCTCTTTGTAATGACTTCCTTCCCTCTCCCGGCTGCTATGTTCTTTCTTTCTTCCTTGCGACTCCTACTGCTTGCGAAAATCATGTGACAATCTTCTATGATGACGTGCTTTTTACGAATATGCGAATAATATGAGACATTGTGCAACAAGCAACTTAAAAACTGTCCACAACGCGAGCGACTCAATTATCCCTGTGCCACAAGGTCCCTGGCCAGCGGTCAAAAAAAAAGCTTGTAGCACTTAAACATACTTGTCCAAATAAAATATGTAAACATACCAAATAAAAATAAATATTTTGCAAATTAAAAATATAACTATTTCAATTGTTAACATGTCGCCCACCAATTTTTAAGTAATAATATTTAAATTTAAGACTTGTAAGGGATCATGGGATGAAACTAAGTGATGAATTAAGGGATATTTGTAAGTGAAGTACTACGAGGAAGAGCGAGTGCGATGGTCAGTGACTTCTTCATATATTTGTGGTTGACTAAAAGTCCTAAATTGGATGCAGTCTTAAATGCGGTGGTTTTCATGGCATTTGAAACATTCAACAGTAGCGTTATCAGTGCTTGTTGAGGTTAAGACGCGTCTTGAGTCAGTAGAGTATATAGGTTTAGGACTTTGGATTATTGTGTCTATTGAGCGATTAGATGTCTAAATTTTCGTTAGTAATTTGATGCAAAGTTCTTGTACGAAATCCTGAAAGTTATGAAGTTTAAGTAATGCGGTAACTGAAGAGTATTTAGTTTCAAACTAATCACGGGATTTGTCATCAAATAATGTTAAACCATATGTAAGAAGAATAAAATCTGCGGGATCCTCTAATTTTATATTATGAAAAGATATCATTTTTTTCAAAACCACATTTGGAAAGGATTCCAGAGAGGTCAAGTTTTGATTCTGAAGGGATTTAAATTTTCATTAGAAAAGTAGTGGCTTGCTTGACAATGAACTTGTTCGCTTGTTGTCATAACGTTTTGTTTTGAAAGCGTTCCCCATGCATGCAGATGCGGTAACCCACTTTATTACAGATTTTAAATGGTAAAATTTTTGTACGTTTTCCAAAGAGCCACTAAATCGAAATTGTGTTTAGTGCACTCTAGTAGTCTAAGTTCATCGAAAAAAGGTCCTCAATTTCCCAGTTACCCGACTAAAGAGTGATGTGATTTGGGATAGAGCCGTTGCCGTATATTTAAGTATTAATATTAATATAGTAATAATATATTTTTTACGTTGATAGGATTGTTAGCCCCGTTTCATTAACCTCCTCTATTAAGTAGATTGGAACCCAGAACATCCACTGGTTGTAAATTTATTAAGTCAAGGAAAAACAATTTAAATGCATTATTTCTAATTCCTACCTTTTGCAGATTTGTAACCAGAGGGTTCAAGAAATACAGGATCTTCGAGTTAACATGAGAAAAGAAATAATAAAAGTCACAACATTAGAACGGGCTGAAGACAAATGCTTTGAAATTAAGTTAATTAGCGTGGACCCTATAGAATTGATTGCTGATGGTAAGTATTATACTATTTAATCATATTTTAACCTAGAATTATTATTAATCTAGTAGTATGACCAAAGAATGGAAAAAATCAATACTTATTCTGATTCACAAAAAAAGGACAGAGGACGGATTGTAAAAACCGTGGAGTCTCTCTTCTCACAGTATGTTATAAAATGAAGTAGTCTATCTTAACTAACCGAATCACGGACTACGCTGAAGAAATAATCGGAGACTGTCAATGTGGTTTTAGGCGGAATCGTTCGACTAATAACCTTATACTATTAATTATTAAGTATATTCTTAAAAATATATATATATATATATATATATAATATATATATATATATATATATAATTAATATATCAAGTATATTATATTATTAAGTATATTATTACGTCAAATATCAGAGAAAATGTTTAAATGCATCGGTTTAGTCCATAAATTTTATATTGATTTAAAAAAATATCCCTATTCCTATAGGGAGGAATGTGTTTTTGAAGACTAGCTTCTTATTGGTCTTTGAAACTTCCTTCTTGTCAAGAAAGCCTTTCGTAAGGGAGTAAAAGCATCTTCCGACCTTTTTCAACCTTTCTCCAATGATCCGTCCGTATGCATTGAGGTGGGCCCCAGGTATTTAAAGTTCGCAACCTGTTCCAAACGGTATTCGTTCAGCTTGATGATTCCGTCCCCATGGTCACTCCTTTTTTCGATCCTCATAAATTTATTTTTAGAGATACTTATTTCTATATTTATGGTCTTGAAGGATCTTCAGGTTAAACTGGAGGGTGCGACAATTGTTTATGTTCAACACCACCATGTCGTCAGCGAACGCAAGGACTGAGTACTGATTTGGCGGGCGGAGTGCTCGTCCTCGTCTTCCCGGATGTCTTCGGTCCTCCCTCAGGATGTAAAGGTCTCTACCGGTTCAGGGGTACAGCGGATGTTGTGTCTCTGTCTCAGGATGTGGATCCGTGTAGGTCGGCTGTTAGACGAGGAAGACGGATGTCCTGGAGAGCACCACAGAAGTAAATTCTGTAAGTAGTGGGGCTAATGCTTTCTGGAGCGTACTTGCTCGTTATTCCAGTAGGGAAACAGAGACCCTGACCCGAGTAGCATTAACATTGCAAAATATAATATATGCACAATAATCCCTGGAGGAGGTTTAAATCCGACACTGAGGCTAAGATAGAAAAGCTTTTGGTTTTCTTTGTAATTGCTTTCCTGCTTTTCCCGAACTCTTCCCAGGACTTTCTTTTTCTTTGATTACAAGTTCTTTTACTTTCTTCCTTTGTTTCTTGTAAGAAGAGTATGCCACAGCTGACTTGCTTTTCAGGTATTGCTTCGAGAGAGTTTTCTGGAGATCGAGAGAGTCGATAATAGACCTCTCATTCCTTCATGATTCTTCTCTTGTGTATTATTTTGTGAGGGAAGAAGCAGTTTCCGACAAGCATGCATGTTATTTGCAATGCAGAAGATGAGAATCCTAATACTATTGTCATTATTAATCATTAATATGGTCCCAAAGCGCCATACCATCTTTTTGCATCTTTTCCCACTCTTCCATTAGGGCTCCCATAATTGTGGGGATGCCTTGGGAGTTGTCAACTTGGAGTTGTATTGCATCAAAAAATGTTTCCTTTTCCAGGGTGGTTGCATTGTCGTTTGGTACATATACGATTAATGATGAATATATAACATTTCCACTGTACACTTCTACTTGCATGAGAATGTCACTTACAGTCTTCCAGTGAGCGTCCATGGAAAACTACTGCTATTTACCTGAGACGATGATTGCCTCCAAAAGGCTGTAGTGCGGACCCCTTCTCCTGTACTAGGGCTTGGGACCCTTTGAGGGAAAGTTGGCGGACTTTCTATGTTAACTAAAAAAATCAAATTCCAGAATGAAATAAAGTGACAGTTAAATGCGGGAAGTGCGTGTTTATATTCAGTTGTGAAATTACTTAGCTCGCGGCTTTATACAGATGTGAAACATGGTCGCTTACTTGATCATTGGACGAATCTGTGTGGGCAGCATTTGCCTTACCAACATGGAACCTTCATGTTCGGTAAGCCGATTATTACGTATTGTTCAGACACCCGACTGTGGATGTACAAAAGGGACGAAAACCAAAGATTTTAAATGTCTTTTATACTGATATTTTTACTTTCAATACAATACTTCTATCCTGGATCTCCGGAAGCAAAGTGGTCGATAAAGGATCAGCAGAAGCCAACCCAAGTTACATATTTTATTAAGTTCCATAGATGGAAATTTTAAGACAATTAACAAATCGACAGCAGTTCCGTTAATTTTATTATAAACTTTGGTTTATTTCAGCTTATTTAACTATTTCGTTGTGTATCTAATATTTTTTTCCCTGGGATATTATTGATATTTTATATATGTTCACATTTTTTTTATTTTTTATTATATATATTATATATTATTATTATTATTCATATTATATAGTTATTTATTATATATATATATATATATATATATATATATATATATATAATTATATATATATATATATTTTATATATATATATGTGTATATATATCGCTATGTTGTTGACCAGCTGCTTTTCTAAGGCAGCGGTACCTTCAAAACAGTATTAATTAATATTTTAATGCATTTATATACGATACTTATTAGAACAATTGGCATTCTTTTCTAGAGGTATCGTGTTTACCAATCCCAATAAATGGCATTCAGGGTAAGATTAAATTATATGTTTTAATAAATGATATTATTATTTAAAATTACAATCTATTTGCATAATGCCTGAGAGTACTGAGGGACATTACGGTGAACCTTGCCATACAATATTACAAACAAAGAAATACCTTTAAAAAACTTTTGTCGGCTGGCGAAGGTGGAATCAGTCCTAGGCGCCCCTTCTAGGCTTCATCCTCCAGCTGCTCTCTTGCCCCCGAACGGACCTCTCTCTTGCTGGCCTTTCCAACTCCTGTTCGAATCTTCTTTCTCATCCTCGTCACCTCGGGTGGGACTGATATGGGAAGTCTTTGTAATCTTATTTTTATCTTTTGACCACCCTTAATATACTTGTCGGCTGCCGCTGGGGAAACTACCAGGGGTTTCTGGTACTGCGGGGGGGGCCAATAGGGAAACCTGGGGGTTACGTAAACACCTTTTGGACTATCGCCGACAAAAGCTTATTAATATTTATTTAATTAATATACTGATTATCAAATGATTAATCTGCACCCATAAGTATCCTCAATACATAACAATATATATATATATATATATATATATATATATATATATATATATATATATATATATATATAATTTTATTTATTTTTATTTTTTCAGATATTGAAAGAAGGCTAATTAGGGGCCTTTACGTTTTAGCCTGCGAAGCTAATATATCTCTACTGATCGCTGTAGTGACCTCATCCCACCAACAGAAGCACTTTAGAGCAGAAAGGTTCAAGACAGCGTTTGCAGCTAAATATGAGGATTTAAAAAAACGTGAACACGTCATATTTCCCTCAAAGGCACCAAATACTTCAGTTGTCGGATTCTTTAAGTATTTAGAAGGAGTGTATCGTTCAGCATACGTAGAACCATCAACAGCCCCTAAACCCGTTGGATCTGACGAACTACTTTTTGCTTCGTTAAGTGAAGATTCTTTAACAGATCCTGAAAGAGAACCGTTAAGAATGATCCACCTTTATTTGGATTACGATAAGCAGCAAACGTATGGATCCTACTCAAGTTTATTAGACGATGAAAGTTATAAAGACGTAAACAAATTAATCCAAGAGTACCACGAAGAGATGTCTGGCAGCGAAGAAGGCAGTGAATTCAGTGAATTTTCAGAATGCGAAGATGAATTCGAGTTTTTTGAACAAGAACAATTATTCTTCGGTGAATAAATATTTCAAGAATCTATGTTGTAGATTATATTTGAATACATACATGTAGAAGTGTTTTACATGCATATATTTATATATTGTAACCAATACTGCCTGCGTTTCATGGCAACTAAAAGTATCACACACAGCTGTATTTTATATCTTTATACGGCAGCATATATGGATATTCCATTGCCTTATATTATTTTTTCGGTTTTAGTGGCTATGCTCTAGACAATCTAAAAATATGCTGCTTGTATACAATTACACTAATAAACCCATTCTTAAGTCAATTCTATGAAGTAAAGTTATAAAATAGTTATCTCTCTTTTTAGTTTTTTACCGTTGCCTACCCGTATAAGAAATATCAGGGAAAACAATCTGATTGTGAAAATTTCGAATATGAATTGACCATTAAAATATACCTTTTAAGTTTCTCTGACTCCAATTATGCAAAAGTCCACATGCAATAGTCGAGGGTGTCTCGTGTGAATCTGAACAAACTTTATTAAAGATAATTCCGGCGAAGATGGTATTTCGTATTTTGAGGCAGATATATACTGAAGAAACTAAAACAAATTTTTGGCTGAAAATTAATAACTGGACTTCACTTTTTATAATAGATATTATTATTTTCTTTGAAACGGATTTTACAATCTTGGTTCAATATTCTTTAAGGACATTCAACTTTTCATAAGGATTGTTTGTAAATCACAGGGAAAACGAATTTATGTCGTTTCATATTTAAGTTGCACTGGTACTTGCATTGATTGGGAAAGGGTGGAGGCCATGCCGAAGTTCTGCAAGCGTGCCTGCGGTCCATTTTTCAGCTTAACCCGTATAAGTTTCAGTATTTAGACTTCTCTTAATTATATACCTAACAAAAAAAAAAAATTCATTCAGTTCATATAAGTCTGTGTAGATAGCAAATAATTAAAGGCGTGGTGGTCATGCTACCGCTATTAATAAATAGATCGCAACCAGAGTCTATATTTTATCTATAAAATAATTTATTGATTTATTTATTTATTATAGAATATAGAATATTGTCAGATTGCAAAAAGGGGGTAGGCACCATAGCGCCCAGCTCATCACCACTAGCAGTTCAGTGTGCATAACAACTAATTTAAAAATATTAGAAGGCAAAATAGGAGGAGGTTATGCAGGATTATCCTTATAGTAAGGCCAAGTATGTAAAAAATGTGAATTCTTTTTTCTAAACATTATATATATATATATATATATATATATTTGGTTTTCCTGAAGCTAATGTAGGATTTTAATATTTCTTTAAAACACCCCTCTATAAAACAAACTTTTACGTTAACTGGATTATTCATTTGTGTGAATGTCAATACTTAATAATCTTCTTCCAAACAATAAAGTATGTTTACATCTGTAGCATTATGATGCTTAGCAATAATTCAGTATTTACTAAGATATCAAAGCGTGTAATATTCGTATAATTTTGTTGTACGAATTTAAACTCAGCCGGAACGGGCCACAGACGACCATAAATACCAATCAAGGGCAGCATTCATTAATTGCACTGTTTAACGGCGGCTAAAAAAAAATTTGTGAGGGAGACTGCAGCCTTGAAGAAAAAAAGTCGTGGAAGGGCTTGATGATGAAGTTCTGTGGGCTCTGACCCTAGAACAACTGTTCGAGAACATCCACGAAAACGACCTAAGAGGTCGTCTATGACCACCTCAAGGCGATTGAAAATGTAAAAAAAAAAACTTAAATGTTGGGTTCCACGCGAATTAAAGGACCGCCAAAAAACCCCAGCGTTATTTATTTTATGCTACACTTTGCCGAAACAAAAACGACTCTTTTCCATCCAGAAAACACTTGTGATGAAATATGGACCGTGGCTCGAAAAAGAAAAAGCTGCAAAGTTTCCAAAGCCTCCAACTCATCAAAAAAAGGTGATAGTTACTGTTTGGTGTGCTTCATTTGGTTTGATACACTACAGCTCCTTAAATCCTGGAAAACTATCAATACCTTTCAAGGATTCATTGTTCTCCTGTTCATGACCTAACAGTGGTAATACAAAACAAAATATTAAAATTTACATACAATAATCGGTAGATGACATTATTGTTACAGAGAAAGAAAACACTTTTGAATAAATTTAAGAATGCAATGAATAAGTAGTTAAATAGATATCTTAAATGGAAGTCACATTTATTCAATTGTTATAAATACATATAAAAAAATATTATCACAAATTTAATTATAATTTTAAAACAAAATATAGTGTCTTACATCGAATCGTAAGGAATCTACGATCTCAAAAATAACAATGAACAAAGACGATAGGAATGGTTTAGAGTGTGGTAGGAAGGAAGGGATTTTCTTGGTCCGAGAATCGGGTTTTCAGATATGTGATTTATGACTGTTTCGCTAATATTGTTAATATGAGTTTATTAAATTCTCAAATCACGAATTTATATTTTGGACATCGGATTTTGTATTGATTTCTCAGAGGTAATAATTTCTTTTGAGGTCCAAAGGGGGAGTGAAGCGTCATACTCGCCACAAGAGGCTACTTAGCCTCTCCTCCTCGTTTACTCTCACCTGCCCGTGGTAGACCCAACAAAAAGCGAGCAACCCAATCCAAGGTGGCGGTAACCATTCCCTGCGCAGGACTGGATCGGGAAACAAACGATAGAAAAGAGGCCCTGGAAGGAGCAATCCTGCCAGGGTAGGTTCCTGACACTTCTCTGCCGGGACCGTGATTCCGGGCTTACGGGATCCTTCATACTGGGCCTATCACCTGTGAGAAGGTACACTTGATTCAGAGAAACATAGCCAGCCTGGGATTTGGACGGAATAAACGGTTACGACACGGTGCGATTAAGGACTTACGTCTAACAACTTGGAGCATAAGTCCACTAACTGGAAAGGAGGTAGAAATAGTAGAAGAAATGGAGAAATATAAAGTAGATATCCTATAGCGTAGGCAAGGTACTGGAGAGACCATAGTAGACAAAAACTATACTCTCATATACTCAGGAGTACCAAAAGAACTAAAGAAAAAGAAGGAGTAGGTATTATCTTTAAAGAGAGCATTTATTCACAGATTGAAAAATGGATCCATATTTATTCTCGAATCCTTATTGTCGATATGCACTTAACGGTAGGCAGTGTTACTCTAATTCAGGTGTAAGCACCAACAGAAGATGCTGATATATTTGATAATGAGATATTGTATGCCGACTGGAGAGAGAAACCAGTAGAAGTCTCGGCAAAGGAAAGGAAGTAATAGTAATGTAAGACCTAAATGCAAGGATTGGAAGAGATCATAGAGGATCACATGGTAAAATGGGACTTTATGGAGAGAAAAGAACGAAAAATGGACAGAGACTCATTGATTCTGTATAGAATCTGATCCGTTAATAGGCAATACGTTTTTCCCCTGAAAAGATGTGCATAAAATTGAATTCTCTGCGCAGGAAAGGAACACAAACCGCATCATAGGCTATTTAACCTACAGAAAGAACATAAGATGCTAGTTTACTGACCTAAAAGTAATCAGAGGTGCAAACCTTAGCACAAACCACTTGCTTCTCGTTGCAGATACCTGGATTATTAAGCAAATCAAGAGGAAATGCATAGCATATGAAAGGATTGACACGGCAGTACTGCGGGATACCGAGAAAAGAACCTCATAAGCAGACTTGCTAGATAATTGACTCTCATCGATAGATCTGCAAAAGAATATAAAAGAGATTTGGTCGAATTTTAGATGCTGTATTCTGGAAATGGTGAAAGGCACTATGTCGCAACATTTGCAGGGCAAAAAGCAAGCTCTGAACAATCGATTTCCAATACATGTGAGCAACAATAATGATCAAGATGAAGATCTAGATATAATATGGGAAGAATTTGAAGTGGCCATAGAGAGGCTCAAGCTTGGGAAAGCAGAGGGAAGGGACAACATATATCCAGAACTCACTAAGTAAGCTAATGATATCATTTAATGCATTTGTAAGACATGCATTGAATATGATTCTCTTATATGGATTTCGGAAACCAATAAAGTTATAAATTTTATTGAGAGGTTGCAAAAGAGATTTTTATTTTTTAAGAAACATACATATTACCCTTGTTGGGAAATCTTTTATCTGTCAACTAATGCTAGAGTTTAATGTTAAACACAAATTGAAAAATAGATGCACGCTGTCTGCTGTATTCCAAGCTCGTCCAAGGCAGTATAGATGACGTTGAAATGCTTCGAAAATTTAATCTCAGGGTTAAAAGAGTGAATAGTAGGCCGAAGGGAGATTTTTATTTTACTATAAATAAATATGGGTGTAGGAACCCAACTCGATATGTGAAAAGACTCTAGGACTCTTTGGGTAGCATATATATACACATATATATACATATATATATATATACATATATATATATATATATATATATATATATATATATATATATATATATATATACATATATATATATACATATATATATATATATATATATATATATATATATAATATATATATATATATATATATATATATATATATATATATATATAGCACAGTCTGGCTCGAGAAAGCAACGAGAAAACATCTAATAGCTCCTGTGTTTGATAATTTATAGTAGTATTTATTCGTAATTTATAGAACTTTTGATCGTAGTTTCATAATTTTTTTTTTTCTTTTCTATACTTTGTTCGCTTACTTTTAAAATAATCTATCGGTGTGCTCTTTGGCATCATATATATACACTCACTAAAATACGTCGTGGAAATAGTGAAAATAACGGAGTTAATCGTTAGAGGATTAACGTCCTTAGACGTTGGAGGATTAAGCAAGGACGCTTACTCTAGTTTAAAAACACTTCCGTTGTGAGTAAATATATATAAGTAGACAATATTTTTATTTCTATATAAAAATAATTATATATATATATATATATATATAATATATATATATATATATATATATATATTTTTTTTTTTTTTTTTTTTTTTTTTTTTTCTCTCATAAAATTAATGGTTCAGTGCTCAATATGTGACAACACTATCACCAGAAACGACAAAGGTAACATTGGCTGTGGCAAGTGTCGTGTAATCTTTCACGGCAAGTGTTGCAACTTGAATGAAAAGGAAATTGAGACTTTAAAAACACATAAAAAACCCTGGCTATGTAAAAGGTGTGAACAGGGGAAAAAAAATGGCCAAGGCAGGGAAAAATCGATGAGCCCTACAAAGATCGCCGAACCGTCTGTAGCGGACATATTTACAACAGTTGACCGGTTCAGAACTGAGGTTAATGTGGAAATCAAAAGCCTCAAATCTTCGCTCGAAAAATACGGCGAACTAAGTTTCGAGCTTAACGACCGCCTCACAAAAACCGAAAAACACCTCGAAGGTCAAACTAAACACCTTGAGGAGGTCACTAATGAAAATAAAATTTTAAAATCGAAAGTGAGTGAGCTGGAGGTCCGACTTAACAAAGCAGAGCAGGGTCTACTTTCTAGATCATTAGAGATAAGAGGTATCCCAATAATGCCGGGGGAAAACCCGCGGCCCTTGTTACCAGCGTGGCGGCGGGCCTGGAGATCAAAGTAACAGCGGAGGATCTAGACTTGGTGGAGAGGCGCCGGCCAAAAAAGGACAACCCGCGACCGCCTTCTATCGCAGCTCGATTTGTGAGGCAATCTATGCGCGACAGAGGACTACCAAACGTTCAGGGCACTCCGCAATCTGACACAGACAGCAATTAGACAAGCAAAATCAAACTACTTCCGTGAAGCCCTTTCCTCAGCATCTGATTCCAAATAAAAATGGCAAATCCTCATATTCCTATTCAGGAAGCCTTAGATAGAATCTGTGCCTGGGCAACCCTGAATAAACTTAGGCTTAATGCTTAGAAAACGCAGGCCATTGTTATAGGTTCCAATTCCCTCCTCAGATCCAATACCTCCTTTCCGAATCTAATCCTCAATGGTCATCCAATCACCTTTAGCTCCTCTGTCAAAAACCTTGGCATTACCATTGATCAAACCCTTTCTTGGAAACCCCATATTGCCAATATTTCCCGACGAACGATAAGCACTCTAAAGTTTTTTCATCGCTCCCTGCATCTTCTCCCTCTTCCCACCCGTAAGCTTCTCGTCTCCTCATTAATATTCCCCCACTTGGATTATTGCTGTGTGGTATATGGTGGCCTACCAAAGGTGCTCGAAGACAGACTCAAGTGTATCATGAACATGTTCATAAGATTTATCTTCGGCACCTCGAAGAGGTCTTCAGTGACCAACTTATACAGCGAGTTGAAGTGGCTCCTACCTGTTACACGGAGGAAATATTTTCTCGGATCATACCTATACCAAATCATAAACTCCCAGCACCCTCCATACATTCACAGCATCCTTAAATTTAAATCCTCAGTCCACTCTCTCGAAACTAGATCCCGCCATTCCGACCTTTACATTCCCACCCATTGAACTAAATCTTTTGATCACTCCTTTTATATCCGTTCTGCAACCCTCTGGAATTCCCTACCTACTCATATTCGCCATGCATCTTCCTCTCTCTCATTCAAATCTCACCTTTTCTAACATCTTTTGGCATCCCAAATAGATGTATAACAAATGTAAATCTGCAACTGAATTATTTCTATTTTAACACAAGTTATAATTATCTATTTTACCCTAAAGCTAGTGTGGAATAATTAGTTTGTTTTGTTTTTTTATAATTCCCTCAACCCTATCAGTAGCCTTTAGGAGATTTCTCTTCTTTTTTCTTTTTTTTTTTTTTTTTTCTAATCTTGTGTGTTTATTATCCATACTTTTTGTAGATGAATGTATATAAGTCTAGGTAGTGTTTAATTTTTCCTTTTTGCTCATTTGTAAATAAAAATTAATTTTATTGTTTTCTTGACCAGACATATATGAATATCTACTGTTCATTTATGTTATTCTTAAGGGACATAGTCCCAGAATAAAGTTTTTATTATTATTATTAGACCTTGATTAGATTTCATCCCATCACTTCCGCCTGTAATAATTAGGCGTTCCTAACAAACGTCGAACCCGTGGAATCGCCTTGTTCCGGATGTCCGCCACCTTCTGCACATCCGGTTTCACGCCCTCCCGGGGTTTAGTTTGGCCTAAACAATTTATCTCCGACTGACCTAACAGCGACTTTTCCCCCAAGAGTTTGAGCCCAAATTGCGTGACACGTTCAAAAACGTACTGTCGACGATTATGCCCTGGCGCTTGAGCTCATCTAATTCCTCACGTTCCTAATTCCTTGCGGATATTGACGTCTTTTGACGTAGGTCACGCGCTGCCGTTTCAATGATATTTCGTGGGCTGTTTTACCGGTGACGCCCAATATATCCATCTCCTGGAAGAAAATATATCTATATTCTCGGTAAAGGGTTTTCCTTCAATCCTCCGCCTGGTTTATTGCGCGTACTTGGCCTAACCCATCCTTCTGCGCCCCTTTACCCCAGTAAGACTTTTGCTCTATCCTTATAGCCCATTGGCCGCCCTTATTTCTATCCTAGTATCCCTTATCCTAGTTCCCGAATTCCCCAATAAATCACATCTAATTATCCCTCCATAATCACGCGGCATACTCTCTACCAAGTGAACCACCCATTTCTCCTTCCACTCTAGACGACCCGCCCAGAGTACTTAATCTACATTGGCAATCCTTCGGTATCCTCTTTTCTTTACATAAGAACTCGACCATTTTCTCCATTTTCATTCTGTGTCCACTAAATACCACACTCCTATCGCGACCCTTATGATAGACAATCTACCGCACAACCCTCTGCCCAGACTCTCCTCATTCGTCACGTCGCCTTCTGCTCCCAGCTGGTCCTCGTCGCCCTTCGCTGTTCCTCACGCTCTTTACGTCTTCCTCTCTGCTGTCTGCTGGTTCGCTCCTGTCCTCCTCCGTCTCCGATGAGTCCGAAGAATGTACTGAATCCGATGTGGAGCTGGTCCTCCTCCACACCCTTTGAGCATTGACCTCCATGGGATCCCCTCTGCCTATGTCTCTAATCCTACTCATGTAAGGACACTGTCGAGCAATCTGTCCATCCGTTCCGCACTCAAAGCATCAAGTGCGCGAACACTGAGCCACCAAATGGCCCACTTTCCTGCACCCGTTGCACTTTCGGTCTTCTTTGCGAAAGCTCTTCTTCTCTCTTCCTTGTCTCCTGTCTCTAGTGACATCTTTCTTTCTACCGTAAGACGTCCTACTATAGGGCACCTTTGTCCACTCCATTTCGGCTTCACCATACCTGGACTACTCCTCCCTCGCACTCGCATCCACCATCGCCTGTGTCGGAAAGTGTCGGCGTACATGGAATTATTTTAAAAAATTGTGTGGCGTTCTCATTGTGATGTGGTTTTGGGGGATATTGTTATCTGTTTTAGTATTTTGTAAATTGGTTTATGTTGGTAACAACTTCTTAAAATAGGCCAACTACTTTGTTTTCAGCGGTTTTGGGTATGCTTTAGAGATTAATTTTCTAGCGTGATCGATTCGATTGGTGGTGATTTTGTATCGATTGCTTGAGTAGGGGATGTATCTTCTGGGGTGAATGGATTTCTGTTTCCCGGAAATTTTAAATCCTTTTTTGTTTTTCCACTGTTAGAGATTAAATGAGAACCATCAGTTCTCGAAACGAAACTAGTAGCCTAAAAACTGTTAATTTATTAACTAAACCTCGAGACCCTAGAAAACTTAAATTACCAATAGTTAATATATATATGAGAAAATTAAGTATGAGTTTTTCGAATTTCTGTAATATAATAATACTTTTTTGTTTGAATGTACAGAAATCCTAGCAATCTAAGTATTGAATAATGATTAAAAAAATTATGAAACTAAGTTGAAGTGAGTAATGAACATTACCGCAATGAGATCATTTTTCCTGTAATTTATTTCAATTCACCTTATCTTTTTCTGGAATTATTCTTTCACACAGTTTACATATTTCAACCTATAATTTTCCTGCAATACAAGTCAAATGAGATCTTCATAGCAATTCCATCACCATTCTCTATGTAGCTGCTTTTAAATAACTCTCATATTTCAGGTTGAAATTAAGCTTTAGAGCTATTTAACCTCAAATGAGGATTTACGGCCGATTATAAACTTTTAGGAAATTGAGAGGAATATTGGTTGTCTCTTGGAATTTTTACAATTTCTGTTTCATTTCCTGAAAATGTAATCTACTACTTTTGTTTTCACATTTAATAAATATGTGCCTTCAATATCAGCGTAAGAAATTGTAAAAATATTGTTTTGTTTTCCTATATAATATAAAAATTTTAAAAATCCTAAAAGCTATGTCATAACATTCAAATAATTGACATTCCCAGTTATTGAAAGAAAATTGTAATGTAACAAAAAACAATCAGGGCTAAAATTCATTGAACTAAAATTTATTTTAATTAAAAAAAAATAAATAAAAGAAAGGGTAAGAGTAATATTTTAGCTACTAATGATCTTATGAAATTATTAGAGAAAACTCAAAAATAAATGCGGAAATTTTCTTTTCTTCTATTGATTATCTTAAAATGTTATTTAAACTATTTTTAAGACCCAAGTCAATCAAGCATCACCTTAGTTTTAAGCAGCTAAAATCATGAGAGCTCACTTAGAAATGTTATCCATAATTTCCTCTCTGTTCTATAAGCAGGGTAATAGGAAAATCCCTTATATATTAGATGGATGTTAAGGCCCATAAACTTCAGTTTTTAATGTGTTGCTCTTAGAGCACCTTCAGGAATTGGTTGAATACAAATTTCCACAATATAGGACCAAGGACACAGTCCTACAGACATTCCTTCTCCACAGTGTCTTCTACTTCTTAGAGAATACTCTCAACATGGTATCACTGCTGCTTTTCCTTTTAGTGGATTAATAATGCTGCTGGTGGCTTGAACTTTATTGGACTGATTAATACTTGTCATTAAAGGAAGGATACAGGTTAATATGATTTGGTTTAACTTTGTTAATACTTCTATGGAAGTAGTTAAAAAAAAAAATTCAATCAATAGATATTGTCAAATCACATAATGTAGAATAAAAAAAAAAAAAAAAAAAAAAAAATGTGACTTGATTTAGATATTACATCTTACTTAATTTGTAAACAATATAATTTAAGCCTAAAAAATAATTTGGAATTATATATTTTAGTAATCTAATAATTATCAGACAGTCAAATTAAAAAAAAAAAAAAAAAAAAAAAACGTTAAATAATTTATTTTATAATCTTAAACAGTATTTTCTACATACTTCAAAGATTTAAATGAATGTTGGTTCTATAAAATATGTAAGACAATGAGTATCAAACAAAATCTTAATTATATTCTAATTTAGTACATACAACAATAAAACAAAAAATAAACTCAATAAATATGCAATAAATTCATTTATACATAATAAATCATCATTCATACTACAAAAAAACAAATTATACACCTCCGCTAATACCAACATTTTAATTGGTTAAAACAACTTATTTGTAGTTCATCATGAAAGTTAATAAAACATTTCATAGATCCAAATTACAATAAATCATAAATTTACATTAATTAATACACAAAGATTTCCTAAAATAGCTATTAGCATCACTCACACAAATTTACATAACAGACAGTTTACTTTTTAAAGTTCAATTAAACATTTACTCAGTATAAAAAAAATATTACAACAAAAATATATTAATACATTCTGAAAGTAAATACTGCTTATTAGATTTACATTAGTATCTAGAATTGTATGGATTAAATAAATACTAACACAATTTAGGTATCTGTATATACATACAGCTAGTGTCAGTCATTTTCATACAGCACGTCTTTAAAAATTGCAATTTTTGTTTTCCTCCTATTATATATATATATATAAAGGTTTTTGTTAATTATTAAATAACAATAAACAAAATTATTTCAGTAAATGGAATTAGAGGTTTTAACCCAGTATAATAATGAAACTCCAAACCAATACGACTTTCCTCTTCTTACTCACAGACAAATAATAATCTTTTTTTATTTACCTACCTCTAAAGATATTCTTGAACCAAATTATTTTCAGGTTAGTGTTTTCTCTCAATATTATATTGTCCTCCTACAAGTTATAATTCTAACTTAAGAAGGTAAAGGCACTACAAGTGAAATTTGATAAATTATTATTAAAAACTAGCAAATAGGTGATCGTTTACAAGAAAATGTCAGAATTTGAACCTAAGTCATAATAAAGTTTTTATTGTGCACTTAAAACTTTTACTATTGTTAACAGAATAATTCAAGGCAATGAATTTGAATAGAAGACTGGTAATGGAATATGACTAAAATTTATTAATAAGGAAACTGAAAGAAAATACCAAAATTAGCGCCCCAACTAGCTATAGAGATGAGTTCTAGACCAGGAACAAATATCAATAGAGTGACTATTCATAGAGCCCTTAATGTATTCTATACTACAACTGCTAGGAAGAAACTGTTGATAAGTAATAAAACCAAAATAAAGAGCTCATATTAGCCAATATATATTATCGATCCGAATTTCCATAAACTATTTTATATGAAGGTCTTTCCCAATGGAAATTTAACAAATAGTAAAAATTGGAAATGATTTCACAAGACTCTTAAAAATAGAAGATGGCTTTTAAGCATCACTTCTGAAGTTATATGCAACTAGAAAAATAAAAATATGAATGAATGGAAGGAAAGAACAATATGGGAGCTGTAACCAAATACAACTAGAAAATCTATATAATCAATACTTAGTATTAGATTATAGAGCCTTCATGAGGTAATGGAGATAAGAGAATACCCAAAAAATATCAAGCACTTCTTATTAATGTTAAAACTCTTGGAGTATGAACTTCGTTTAAGTGCAAGCCAGATAGATCCACAATTTTAGACAAATTTCTAACATATGAATTTAGTATTAATTGAAATAATTGTTATTTAAAATAAAATATTATTTTAAAATACGTTTGATTTGTATTTTATCTATCTAACTTTAAAATAAATTTTGAAAAGTGCTGAAAAACAATGAAAACCATGATGTATGAATATGACAATATACATGTATGAATATAGTGTGAAATCAACATGTTTGACAATAATTTTTTTTTCTAATAAAAAAAAAAAACAGCAAGTTAGAACCACTATTTCTCAGTTGATAAGATTACTAACACAAAAATAATCTGTGAAGTGGAACGAAAATCTGCCAAATACTGCTCTCATTAGATTAGATATAATTTACACAATATGAGATAGGTTTTTAATAAATTAGATCAATTGTGAAAAATCTTATAATTTTAGCTAATTAAATCATTCCACGAAATGACTTCAGGAAAAAAAAAATTGAAATCACAAATAAGATAAAATTTTATTCATATATAGAATAGAATAGGATTAAATAGAATAGGACAAACTTTATTCAGGGACAATGGCTCTTAAGAATAAAATAAATGAATAAAGTAAAAAACTATAACTGTCCAAAAACAATAATATATATATATATATATTATATATATATATATATATATATATATATATATATATATATATATTTATATATTTATATTTTAACAGATTTGATATTTTCCAGTACCCATTGCAGATTTCACTTTATTTTATTTTATTTTTTAAACCAAATTACAATAATACATTAATATGTTTTATGTACAGTGTTAAGTGATTAACTTTCTAATGCCAAACTTTATTTTGCCATTACAATGAAAAAGTTTGGGTTAATTAATTAGTGTAGAATTAAAGATATACAATTATCTGCACAAAACGTGATAGGTTAAAAATATTACAATAATTTAGTACATCCTTGTGTACATTGTACATTCTTTGGTGATGAATTATGAATTCAATATATTTAATCACTTATAATGCAATACTTATGAACCAATTTCTTTGAAACTAAAAGGGAACATGGTAATTATCAGTAATTACATCATAAGTACAAGATACATTTGTACTCTTTTAGAGTTATTTTAGAAACTACAAGATTATTATAACTTAAAGTCTAATAGTGAACTGTCTAATTTGGACTAGTCTTGAAAATTACTGCTAAGCATTTTCAAATGTATGAGAGTTTCTTCCACCATTCGATGAGCCACTTTCACAAGTCTGTGAACAATAATTATAAGTTAAAGACATAAAATAAAATCAGGTGCTTGTTTTGTTTTAGATAATATAAATCAATCAAAGCAATTATATTTGAATTCAGTTTCTAATTATATACATGTGTTTGTGTGTGTGTATACACACACAATATATAGTTGTTTGTAAAAGTATATACATTGTTAGAGGACTAAATGTTACTTCAAATTTGTCACATAAAAAGCATACCCATTGTTTCATGTTGCATTTCTACCTTATATGATGGATTGTCATAAGCAGCACAATGTGGTAATGATTTCCTCTGTACTGCAGTTGTAATCGGAGCTTTGTTATGACCATGCTTCCGTGCAAGAACCACCAGTAATCCTACTGCAACTAAAATAGCTACTGCTGCAAGAATTGAGACACCAACAAGAGGGCCATAGTAATCATTAACTTCTGCTAAAGCAGCACCTTCAAACTTTCCTGGAAATTCACATTTATTAATATATTTATGATTTTTTTTTCTAATAAATCAATAAATACATATATTTTTATTTAAAATGTCAATTTTTTTTACAATTTTCATTTAACTTTAAAAACTTTGTAACATCGTCAATATTTTTTGAAAGAATGTCATGTGTTATTTAGCAAATTACTAATTTAAATCAAAGATGTGAATGGTATTAGACCTAATACCCATAGATCAAAGATATTTCTAAATTATTAAACAGTAAAGGGCCAGGCAACCACATAGTAGATCAAGATGAGGAATTTAAGTTGGCAGAACAACGTTTAGCTATCAGAAAGTATTGAAAAAGCTCTGGAAAGGTGGACTAAAACTAACTGAAATTATATGAAATATATAAAAACATGTCAAACTAAAGGTTAATACAGGAGACTTTACTTTTGAGATAGCGACTGGATTGTGTATCTTGGCTCAGACATCGTTCAACAAAAAATTAAATTAAGGTTAATCATAGCTCCTGTTTTGGAGTTCAAAAGTTGCCTGTTTACAAAAGCAAATTATTACTTTAAGCTTTAAAATTCTTCCTATACAAAATGCATCAGACTGGAATATTAGCATGTGCGCCTGAATGATGGACTCTCGACAATTAACTTGAACAGATGCTGCAATGAATTCTCAGATTGTTTAGGTAAAGACTCCATAAAAACCTTAGTCTTAGAAACTGGCAATTATAGAACTAGTTTATAAATAAAAACTATTTCAAAATGTTCAGTATAACTAACAAACAACATCTAGATCTAGTATTTTAATAATTCGATCCATAAAACTTGTAGAAACATAGGTAAAATAATTGTTCTTAGCTCCTAAAACCTGATAAATATAAAATTTTCATTTGAGAACATATAAATAATTATTCTGATAAGAAGAAGGTCAATTACATATTTATTATTACTTAGATTATTGAGAATAGTTAGATTTTTTCTACAATGATGATAAAACTGAATCATCTAAAGTACCAATAATGTGTTATTTTTTTATTTTGTTTTTAAACCTAAGTTATATTCATAAGAGTATTGATTATTGGTGAATAAACAATCTTATCAAAATTTAACAATTCATTTTATATTAGCACTAGATTGCCTAAGCAATTCATTTTGACTGCTTTTGAATTTCCTGAAATACATTTTTTTTTATTGTTAATACTTATTAATAACTTGTTATATGACTGTAAGTGTAATAAAATAAATTAAAAATTACTGTTAAACAAATTTCTTTGCGCATTAGATATTTTTTCAAAATGCAGTCATTTTGAATGCTTTAAGGCAAAATAGCTCCTGTCTTTCTAGTTTTAGTGATCGACTAAATTTATTCATAAAATTTTATACCTTCAGCATTATCTACTGGTGAACCTGATCCCTTCTTGGTGATAAAGTCTTTCACATTACTTTTTTTGATTTTTCCATTAGTTAAATAAGCTTCAATCCATAGGCGATATCTGAAAATAATTGATCAAAACTCATAAACCTTTTTTTTTCAATATACCATAATGAACATATCTTAAGCTGAAAATTTAGATATAATCATGTCTTCTTTAAGGTATATAGATGGGAATGACAAGATTGTTAGAAGAATGTTTAATCAGCTCTCTAAATGAAACTAAATTGAATTAAATTTTCTGCAATGTTTATCATATTTATTTATAATGATTTCTTCAAATATTTATACATATAAAGTTTGGAAACTAAAAAATAGAAAAGAGAATATTTTTGCTAAATTAAAATAGTTTCTTTTGTAACTTTAACCTTTGCTCTTTATTACAAACTATATATAATTCAAATGAGAAAATCTCAGCAGCTAAAATAGTTATGTAAATGTATGGTTTGAATAACTTAAAAATTACCAGAATGATAATTGTGACAATTGGGTAAACATTAGTAGGTAGTCTATGAAATAAATGGATTGTGTTGGGTATAAACTTACAGATTTGAATTTGAAAGCATTCAGGTAGGAATGTTTGTGTTATCTAATGGAAACAAACCTCTGAATTCAGACTTTGTTTTTAATAATATTTTTTAATTATACCATGTTGCTTTGCTGAGTTAGTAATATTAAGTGAGGAATTGGCATTTTAAAATTTGCCAAAATAAATAATCCTAATAGGCATGACAAGTAAAACTAACTAGTTACTTTAAATTTCAAATGGGATATAAATTGATGAATTCTCCACAGTAGATAATGATTATAAAATTCACTAATTACTTAAAATTATTTATACAGAGGTATTATTTATTGTACCTTGTGTCAGGTTTTAGGCCTTGAATCAATGTACCAGATGGTGAATCTCTTTTAGCTACTTTAAATGAATTCATGTCTTCTCTACCTCCTTCATATTGATAAATAGCTCGGAAAATGTTTACATATTTATCTTCTGGATATGGGACACCACTCCAAGTAACCTCAACAGATGTACTTTTGATATGATGCATATCTAAAATGAGCTCAAATTTGTATGGATCTGTAAATCAGAAACATTATTTAAATAACAGTATAGTAAAAAGTACAAGTAGTAATAAAGCATAATTTTTAAGCTTGTATATCTTAGTTATTAATTTAAACAAATTTAAGGCTGATCCAGAAACCTAAGGACGTAAATAACACTTTTCTTGTCCAGATGTAATTTTCCAATAATAACATTATTATAATTTATTGGACTAAGATAGGGAGACGCCCTGGCTCCCATGCTGTTCAATCTAGTTCTAGACAGGGTTTTGAAGAGTAACAAGTTAGATGAAAGTGGCACAATTATCAATAAGTCACTGCAAATAATGCCTTATGCAGATGATGTGGTAATTGTAGGAAGAAGAAAGCAGGCAATTGAGGAGGCCAATGCAGCTCAGAGAGGGGAAGCAAGAAGGCTGGTCTTGAGATTAATATTGAGAAGAAGCTTTATAATGGGCTGCACTTATCTGACACCATAATGATGAATAGGTCGAGGTGGTGTAGGCTTCTGAACAGAATGGGTGAGGACAGGTAGGTGAAGAGGACCCACCATAGAACAATCATGGTCACACACTAAAAGGGGCGACCAAGAACGAAATGGAAGGACCAAGTCCTGGAGAATATGCGGCACTTAGGCATCCGTGTGGTGGAGGATAGAGGTCTGAGGCAGGCAGTGTTGTGGGAGGCCAAGGAACACTTCCGTCTGTAGTGCCAGAAGAAGAAGAAGATAGAGAAAATACTCATTGGTTGAACTCAAAATCATTTTCAATTTTTAAAGATGGTTTTTGGATTTTTAAATCAAAAAACTAAAATTAATATATATCATATGAGTAGTCCTTAAAAATTATTTCTTTCTATACTAAAATATCAAGTAATATTTTAAGGAACCAAAAAGTTATCAATTTTCAAAGCAGGTTGCTTGTTTCCAACAGCCTCCAAGTTTTACTTTAATCAACTAAGGTCATGTGCATGAGTATAGCAGTCATCTTTCAAATCGGCACTTGGATTTCTTGCTTTTTCAGTTTGAATTCACTTCAGGAAAATTTAAAAAACATCACCAGACTTCAGGATAACAACAACAGTAAATATTGGAGCAAACAATGGTAAGTTGTGTTATAGTTTACAGTGTAAAGTGATTGCTGAGTCTCATCTTTATATCAGCTGATTGCCAATAGCTCGGCAAGGCTAGTCTTGCTTAACTTTTCTTAAGTTATTGTTTTTTTTCCCACATCTGGTTATTATTTAATTATTTTCCTCACATGAAATGCAATATCATCATCAAGAAATGTCCTCCAATGCTTCAACTAAAAGATCTAGACCTAGTGGTTCAATCCCATCTCCTACAAAACAAATACCCCCCCTCCCCCGTGATACTAATAAAATATTAAATCTACAAACAATCCCTTCGGGTACTAATTCAGAATTTGAACCACAACATGGCACATCACCACAAGGGGTGAAGGAAAAAGAAAACATGGAATCTGTTCATATACCTAGTGAACACTGCCTCATCCAATATTTGTCAAAAATATTAAAAATTTCCGGTTTTTGTGTGCAATTGAATAAAATTACCCACGCCACCAGCTACTACTGTATGAGTAGAATCAATGACACCAAAATATCACCGACCACCGCGGAGACATATAGAAAAATAGTGAAATATCTAACTGATACTAAAGTGGATTTCCATACTTATCAGCTACGTCAAGAGAGTGCTCTTAGGGTTGTGATCAGAAATCTACACCCTTTAACACCAGTTGACACTGTCAAAGAAGAACTCATGGAGATGGGTTACAAAGTGCGCCAAGTCACTAATGTCATAAAAGATATAGTTCAACTTCCTCTATTCTCCATTGACTTGGAACCATTGACAGGGGTAGAAAAAATTTATGATCTAAAAAGACTGTACTATATATGTGTAAAAGTTGAAAAACCTTGCACAAAGAGAAAAATTGTTCAGAGTTATATTTGTCAGGCATATGGTCATACCAAAAATTACTGTCATCACATACCATGCTGTGTGAAATGCGATGAACAGCACAAGTCTGTGGAATGTACAAAACCGAAGACAACACCCACTGTATGTGCTCAATGCCTCAAGGACCACTCGGCCAACTACAAAGGATGCCAAATCTATAAGGAACTAAGGACCAGGTATCAAAAACCTCAAGTACTGAATGAAACAGCAGGACAGTCAAGAACTAGAAGAGAACCCTCAAAATTAATTGATGCCAATGTATCATTTGCCCACTTACTTGGAGGTGGGAACCAAAGTACTGAAGCCGAGACCCTGCCAGAAATACAAAATATACCTCAATATCCTCAATCCATTCCAAAAATACCTCTTCCTCAAAACGTCAAAATCAGTCCTAAAAATCCTCATCCACTTCAAATCTCTCATATCCTTCAAATGCCACAGATCTTACCAGTTTGATGACATCCTTCATTTCCAAAATCATATCCGTTGTCATGCCCCTAATAACAATCTTTACGAATCTTGTATCAAATCTCATTTCCACCTTTAAAAATCCATAAATGACCACACCTAATTCCTTATCCGTTCTCCTTTGGAAGGTGAATGGTGTTAGAACTCACACTGACAAACTTGCAGCCTTATTGCAAGACAAAAAAGTTGATGTTGCACTCATTACTGAAACCATTAAACAGCACTTCAAAATACCTGAATACGCGACATGCGAGACAGACCATCCAGACGGCATAGTGATATTTTCTGGGCTGCATACTGACAAAGATAAAGCCCAGGGATTTGTACACCTTTCCAAAGTATTCACTCATTCTGATTTCAATCCAACCCATACCGCAATAGTTGAAGAGTTCCTTACGTCACCAATCTCCTTACCACCTAAAGCAATCAATCCCTCTGAGGTCATACATCTTGTTAAAAAGCTTGTTCTCCATAAATCCCCTGGATACGATCTCCTTACTCCTCAATTCTTAAGACAACTTCCACCTAAAGCCATTACATTCCTTACATATATCTATAACTGTATCCTACGCACTAACTACCCTCTGTTGTGGAAACACTCGACTATCATCCTTTTCCTAAAACCAGGCAAACCTTCCAACTGCACGTCATCTTACAGACCTATTAGCCTACTTCCGATCCTCTCAAAAACCTTTGAAAAGCTCCTACTAAAACGAATCCTGGCCAAATTTCATAAATTTCCTTCACACCAGTTTGGATTCTGTTCTCAACATTCCATGGTTCAGCAAGAGCTCCGAATTGTCGCCCACATTTCCTCCGCCCTGGAGTGCAAAGAGTATTGTTCGGGTGCCTTTGTGGGCATAGCGCAAGCTTTTGACCGGTTGTGGCACCAGGGATTGCTCTTTAAGCTCAAAATCCATTTACCCTAATCCTGATAACTAGTCCTCTGATCCTATTTATCAAACCGTTCCTTCCGAGTTTGCTATGGTTTAGAATTTTCCAAACATTATACTGTTGAGGCAGCGGTGTCCCTCAAGGCAGCGTCTTGGGACCCGTCCTCTACATCCTCTACACCGCCGATATCCCTACTAACTTTCTGGCAACATTTGTTGATGACACAGCCATTTTATCATCCAACTCCGATCCTGAAGCAGCATCTCTTAATCTCCAAAGGCACCTTTCCCTTGTTGAAGACTGGTGTATTGTGTGCCTCCACTGGCTAACACCAGTGATGCGGCTGAGAGAGGCACAGGGATCTCTTGGATTCCGCTTTTTCCTCCACAAGTGGAGGGAAAAAGCCCAGTCTGGGGTCCCTTTAGCAGATTGTGTATATTGTATATAGTTATGATTGTTTTTATGATGTTTATTTATTTGCCAACTTTGTATTTATCTCAATTATAGGTTGTTGTTTTTATTTATTTATTCTTTTTTATTTATTATTATTTTTATTATATATATATATATATATATATACACATATAAACACATACACATACATACGCATACATACATACACACACACGTATATATATCCATATATACACACACACATACACACGTACATACATACACACATATATACACACATACACACACCAGCATATGCATGTATGCACACAGTTTTTAAAAACAAAGGAAATTACTATTCTTCTTTAAACATATTTATAATTTGATCTTGCAACTTTGAAAAGATAATGATTTCAAATATTCTCTGTTGAATTTACTGTTGAAAATGATAATTAAATAAGTAAATCTGTTCTATTATTTATTAGTTAATTATTCTTGAAATTAGCATCTACTTGGGATTATTTAGAAATTGGATTGATAGGAAATGGCTAAATAGACAGGATTTGAATGTGGAGAGAGATTGGGAGTCACGGATATTAGGGGGAATGGAGTTCCATAGGGAGGCGGATCGTATTAAGAAAGATCTATCGAAAGCTGCGGATCGATGGGACGTTATATACAGATCTGAAGGCCATGAGCGGGTGTAACGGGAACGAACGGAGGATTTGAATATAAGGAGATCTGAGATGTAAAACGGACACCGGGATTGGATAACTTGGTAGAGGAAGGATGCCAGGAAGTATTTATATATATATATATATATATTATATATATATATATATATATATATTGGATTTATTTATTTTATATTTTATGTAATTTGACTTAATCATTATTTTTTGTATATATTGTATGAATGTGGTCTCATATCAATATTACTATTGTTGATTTGGAAACAGATTGTAATATATCTCAATAAATAAATATAAAAAAAAAAATCAACTAAGGAATTTTTGAAGTAAAAAGCTATTTACGAAAATCAATGTAATAACAAACATTATTTTCTTCCCTGGCTTATCACTAAGATTTAAAATTTAAAACATTTTGATAGAGCTCACCATTTTCCATAGTGGTAGATATGTGCACAGTTTTCTGTGACTGTAATTCAGTTGTTTGTCCAGGAAATGGGATCAGAAGCATACCTACTTCATATTGTGACTCAGGTTTTAAATCTTCAATTGTGTAACTTGTAACAGCTCTGTGAATCAGAGGAGTCGCTTGATAGACCTAAAAATTTAAATGATAAATAATTACAGCAATATTTTCATAATACTTTAGCTTGAGAAAACTTCCATTTAAAATCTAGTCGAAAACAAGTTATAATTATATTATTATTATATGCTAATTATAAAAATTTCTGGTGCACTCCACACACAACTTTCATTTACCTCCGTTGTTACAATCATTTTATGAATTTTCAAATACAGTTAGCAATGAAATAAGTGTAAAGATTAATTAAATTGATTTTCGATTGAAACGTGTGTTTTATTAAATAATCTATTATATTATTATCTAAAACAATCAGTTAGTTTTGTCAGCCTTTCACCACTTTCCATTTATTTTTACAAGTTTGTGTATAAGATAACATTTTTTTTTCTAAAATCTTTAGCCTTCCAACGGTATATTATACATATATATTACTGTTATTATGTTCAGAAACACAAAAATTTCATCAAAAAAATATTTTTGCTCTTTTCTCATTTAGTTGGATATACAATCCATTTAACTTATATATTTACCTGTTTTTTTTTATCAGTGCACACCAGATGAAATGAGTGATTCTTTCGAATCTGTAAAATTAATACTTTAATAATGTCAGACTATTTCAATCAGAATGAAACTTATATGATATTAAAGCCTATAAAAGTTTACATTGATATAGCGAGTTTAATCAAAATCGTTAAAGCCGTTTTGGAGAAAATCGTAAAAAGGTGCAAAATGGCTCTTCTGGTTGCCCAATTTCGATGAAAAAGTTGCTGTAACATCTCAGATATATACACTCAAAAAATATAAAATTTCATTGCTTACAATTTATTGTTTTCAAGCTAGACTTAACAAACACACACACTCACAAACACTTTTTTGCGGAACTTATTAATTTTTTGCTGAATTTGGACTCAGGATATTTCCGGTGAAAACTTGAATTAAAAAATGTTTGCAATCGCAATACTTCACCTTATTATCTGTTTTATATATAGATAAGTGAAAGTAAAAATTAGTTCAAAACCTTTTTGAAAGTAATAAATAAATATGTAAAAGATGAATTATAAAACTATTTATTATAATAGGGAAAAATATCTCTTCCAATGCCAAAATGAAGGAATTTCTAAAAGTTCTACTGTTTAAGCAATTTTGAGAACTATCGGCAAAAATTAAATTTATCTGAACCAATTTCTTCAAACAGCTATTAAAAAAAAAAATCTATTTTATAGGTTTAAAAAATAAATAAAATTAATGAATGAGATTCTAACATTATTAATTTTCATTAAACACTCATTTAACCAAATAATGTATAAATAACCTTCAAATTTTCTCAAATAATCTGTTTTGATCTAATTGGGAATAATTTATTAAGGACCAATTCATGTCTTTCAGAACATTTTTAAAAATTAACAATGTTATAAAAAAGAATCTTACCTTTCCCTCAATTTCTTTGTATCTCAGTTGGACACCATCAATAAACTGTAGTTCTTTTTCTTCAAACTTTCTCCAAGAAAGTGTAGCTGAAGTTGAGTTAACATCAACAACACGTAAATCAGGGTCTACAGGAATGGCAGGTGGTAATGTCGGTGTTGAAAATGCTAGAAAGAACAATAAAATAAAAAATCCCTAATGGAAAATGACATAAGATGAATTAAAGTATTCTTTGAACAACTCTTACAAGTTGGTGGTGTTCTAACTGTCAGTATCTGGCTAACAGGTGAATTATCTAAGTCTCTCATTACAACAGTTATTTTAATTTTATATTCAGTGTTTGGTGTTAAGCCTTCAAGTTTAAATTCAAGTTCAGGAGTAGCAATGATATCATCAGGTGGTGCTAATACTTGTTGTTCCCATGTGTCTGGATCACTGTTTCTAAACAAAAAAATAAAATAAATAAGTTCAAATAGGAAAAACTTTATTGAAAAATCAATTATGTTAAAATATTTCTGTAACATTGGAATGCATGATAATAAATCTTTATTTAGCTTTTATTTCTAATAAGTAATCAATTATCTTCATTTGATATTAAAGTATAGCAAATTTATAAATTGTATAACTATTCTATTAATGATTGTATTATTAAATATTGAAAACTGCATTATAAAGTCATAAATTAAAAAATGGTTTACTAAATCTGTACATCTCAATGAAATGTTAAAAGTTCAAGCTGATATATCTTTTCAAACATACACATTAAAGGAAATATAGTTTCCTTGATAAAAAAATTAACAAAATAGTGAAATATTGCTTCCTTCATATGTAATATTAACAAATTTAACTTAGGTTAATTGCACTTATTAAATAATATTTATGGTTTCAGTAAAAATGAATTTATAATATTGATCATTCCAATCCTTTGACTGTTCTACACTTCTGTACTTGAACTGAAACTTCATTAACTTCAAATTTACTATTATTATTTGCTAATGCATTATGAAATTAATTTATTAGAAAAAAAAATTGTACAACTATTATTGTTAAATTATAGATCATACTTATTATCAGCAGTATATCGCAATTCAACTCTTCCATGAAGTCCTACTAAAATCATAGGAACAGAAAACACAAGACGGACTGTATTTTCATCTATTGCTTCCAATGCATGAACAGTAATTGAATCTGAAATGAAAACTCATTTAAAAGTTTTGTAAATTCATTTTGCCTTAATTGATAGTAAGAATTTAAGTCTATGATTATAAACGATCCAAGTTGGATACATGATATTATTTGAAGGTATATTTATAATTAAAATAGATTTATTAACATAAATTGTTGATATGTCTCTAGGTCAAATATATGAATCACAAAGATTTGATTCTCATATTTGACCGAAAAGAATTGTAAAAATATAAATAAAATAAAAGGTTGCCAACAATGATTAATTAATACAAGTATAATTCTAATTTAGAGAACTTCATGCATTGTTTATTGAGATAAAATGTGCATTTGAAATAATTATATATGCTAAAGCATTAAAGCAGTGCTCTGTGCAATCACATAAAATAAAATCAGGTTAGTTGGTTGTTAAATATATTTCTTAATTATGAATGAGACAAAAAATGTTCCCTGGTTCTATTTCCCTAAACAACATACGAAAACTAAAAATTGTTCTTTTGTTTTATTATTAAGACCATGTATCATTTGATATATTCCAATTCGGATTAAATATAATGTTCCTTCTTTTTTATTTTTTTCCAAATCACTATTTCTACAGATTTAGAGCATTGACTTTTTTGTTCCAATAAAGTAGATTAGAAGTCAGACATGTATCAATTTTATTTACCTTGATATTTTTATTTTAATGTAAAAAGAACTCACTTTTTTCTTTGGAAGGATGATTAGCAAAATCTTGAGGATGATATTGTTGACTGACACCTTAAACACGCCAAAAAGTAAATGATATAATAACATTATTTATATTAAATTATCATTTCAACAGAACATTAATGTTTTTCTGCTCTTATGAACAATGGAATACATTAAAAAAAAAAAAAAAAAAAAAAAAAAAAAAAAAAAAAAAAAAAAAAAAAAAAAAAAGGGCAGAAATATCATGCTTGTATGGTTGATCTTTATCTAGCATGGACCTATATTTCTTACAAAATAATAAAAAGGTGTTATTATTTCATCAAAGGTTACAGAAATTTTAATCACAAGAAATAAACTGAAATTAACCTATTCATGAAAATCGTGACTCTAAAAGTCAGCACCTGTCTATCTAGGATATAATATAAAACATATTTTGCTAAATATTCATTTAGAGTATGGAAGCTTGTAGAAATGAAAATATATTTTTTTAATGCTATACTTTTTAAGCTGAAATGATGGTTGAGCAACAAAAAGAAAAAGAAAAACGTCTGAGCCCCTAAAACCATTTATATCTTTATAAAATTTACTATATATAAAAGCTAGAAACAATAGGAAAAAAATATAATAGAAAATAAAAGTGCATCATTAAATCAATGATGAAGTATCACTGAAATAGAATGTTTTGTCCTAATTTTTATGCCTTTAAAATTTGATAATGAACAAGAATGTATCATCTCTGTTTAATGTTGCACTTTCAATTTTATGAAGGGTGCTTTCTGATTAAAATTAATTAATATCATGAAACATTTATAATAAAATTAGGTTTTTCTAGTGGTCACTAGTTAAGTCTTTTAATGAAATTTTTATGTTCAAAATAATTTTTAGACAAACCTTGCCCATAATTTGGAGGATGTGCGGATATTACAAAGACATGAGTATCTTTAGATTGTGAGTCATCATGTTTAATATTATCAATTATGTCCTCTAGTTTCAGTCCAGTTGTTGATAAATGTTCGTGAAGGTAAGATGCGTCGTTCTTGTATCCATTTGGGGAAAATGCTGTGAAGTAAGGGTGATCATTTCGAACAGATATTGGTCTTTGTTGACCATGTTTTAGATTATAATTTTCAGTAGGTAGAAATGGTGAACTTTGAACAGGGTTTTGATTAAACGGTTTTTGATTTTGGAAAACTTGTTGGTGAATTCCACCAATCAGGCTTAGAATCTGTTGTGGGTCATCATGATGAGGACGATGATGGATTACTTCATAATCAGAATATTCATTTTGAGATGGAATATTCTCTTTTATTTCATACGGCACTGCATTTAGGTTTTTTTGTTGAATTGGATGTTTTAAAGTAACTAAATGTAAAGGTAAGTTAGAATCTGTGAACCCTAACCTTTCATTAGAATAAGTTTCAAAAGGTGGCCTTTGGGTCTGAGGGTCCTGAAAGGGTATTCTCTTGTCAACATTCATAGACGTCTTAGTATTGTGATAAGTAGGAACTTTGTTAAATATACTTTGTTCATTTTGATTAATATTAAGATAAGGAATCCCTAATTTAACAGGAACCTCAATTTGTGATTCATTAAAACGATTTAAGTTTGTATTTATTATTCCACTAGGAGATACTTGGAAATCAGAGTCCCTAGTGATATTTTCATAATTAATGCCATTTCCAGGATAATCAAGATGTTCATTTGTTTTGTTATTTACAATATTATTTACATCTGCATAAGAAGTTACATTAGCAATTAAGGTATTTCCATGTCCCATTGAATTGTGAGATATGGATTGCTTTTTTGCAAGTAAGGAGGTTTTATTTAAAAGATAATTAGGATTATATGGTCCAAGAAAGGGTTCAAAAGGCACTTTATTAGCGTATTTTGGTTCGGTCCTGTCATCAGTCATTTTCATTTCATTGTAGTCACTCCCTGTAAGATTAGAATAAAATATCTTATAAAGTTAGAAAGATAAATTTAGGAGAAAATCTTAAGATAGAAGAACAACAACTCAACAAAAGATCTAAAATAATTGTTAGGATGTAAATGGAAGATTCCAAACACAAAGCTTTGATACTTTAAAATATCAATAAAACATTTACCAGTATTGTAGATACAAAAAGCTCTGTGTTTAGTATTTTAAATAAAAAATAAATAAATAAATTCTTTATTATTCTGGGACAAGTCCCTTTAGAATAACATCTACATAACATGTAAATTGGACTTAAGAGTCTTAGAGAAATTAATTATTTATAAACAATTTGACTAGAACTAACAGAAAACAGACATATGCAAATATGTTGAAAATAGAATAAAATAGAGTCAATTACAATTTTGTTCTGACTGGATGGTCATGAGATGAATGAATAAGCGGGATTTGAATACAGGAAGAGAGTTGGAGTGACGGATAGAAAGAGGAATAGAATTCCATAGGATTGAGGATCGGATAAGGAACGATCTGTCAAAATGTGCAGATTGGTGGGCCGTTGTGTATAAATCTGAAGGCCTAGAGCGTGTACAGCGGGAATGGACAGAGGATTTGAATTGTAAAAGGTTGAAAATGTATGATGGACGCCGGGATTGAATAACTTGGTATAGGAATGATGCAAGGAAATACTTCCGACGATTGGAAGGATAAAGCCACTTCAACTCGCTATAAAATTCGGAGACGGAGGTGTATCTCGGGACCCCGAAGATAAATCGAACAAAGCAATTAATTAGGCGTTTTATTTTTACTTCGAGATCCCCAGAAACACAACCGTATACGGTACAGCAGTAGTCGAAGTGGGGGAATATTAGAGAGGTAACGAGGAGCTTCCGGGTTTCATACGGGAATAGGTGACGAAGGGAATTCAGTCGCTTTAAGGTATAAAAGGTGCGGCGTATTTAGTATTTTCTATTTATAACTTGATGTATTTTTTTTTTTTCAAATTCAGTACACTGTAACAGTAAAGACTTCATTTGAATTAGTTACTTTTGTATTATATGCTAAGTAACACAGAGCAATCATGCATAATTAAAAATGTTCAATTGTATTAACTACTTAAAAAAACGGATTAAAATCTATTTATATTTGGTTGAGTTTTGAACATTAATCGGAAGTGCAGAAAACAAACAAAAACTATTAATCACTAAATAAATAAATAACTATTCTGTATATGATAACAAATAGTGAAAAAATAGCTTACTCTTGTTTCAAAGCTATAAATAAAATTTAAAAAAAAATAGTAAGAATAAAACAAAATGACTGTAGTTTTGTTCTTCATTCTTCTATTATGAATTTTATTAGTTTTCAGATGAGTTTGATAGTTATGAATTTTGGATAAGCATAATACTGATTCATTCATCATATTTTAAGAAAAAAAAGTGAATCAAATTTAAATTAAGATAGTTAAAAATTTTTTTCTTTTTTATTTATCACAATTCAGAATACTATCAAAACAAAATAGTTTCATTGTTTTTAATTAAATACTTCCTTAATAATAAATCCTTTTTTAATAGTAAAAAATAAATGTTAAACAAATATAACTACACAAAATATTACTCATTTGTTACCACTGTATCCATGTTAAGGTAATATAGTCATTATACACTTCATAAAAAGAGGCCGTAGAGCTGCTATATTATTAGTACTAAAGCATAAGCAAACAAAAAAATGCTTTTCATGCAAAACCAGCTTCCTTACCATTAGAGGGACACATCCAGTGCAAACAGCAGTTGTCATCAGGTGGATGTGCAACAATGGGAACAGCATTGGAAGCACAATGCATGTCTTGAGGAGGTGTTGCTGGGATAGGAGGACATCTTGGCATACAATTAACATTACCAGCTTGACAATAGCATTTTATTTCACAGCCACTTAAATTGCTAGGTATATCAGACCAGTTTTCAAACCTAAAAAATGTAATTCATAAGTTGATTGTTTTATTTAATTTAACTGAAACATCAATATTTAAATATTAAATTTAATCTTACAATTCTCCTTTGTATACACATGATCCATTATTAACACACACCACTGAATCAGGACAGCATCGTGGTGGAGTTGGTTTGAAATCAACTGGCCTATTTTCCCACTTCAAACACTGAGGATCTAAAACATCTAAGCCAAAGTCAGTAGGGCATTCGATTGCTGCACATTCTACACCTTCTTCTGCACACATGCAGTATGCTGTACAACCGTCGTGAAATTCAACTCCTACAACAGGTTTTATGTAATGGGTTTCTTTAAAGTAATTTTATTTAAACTAATTATTTTTAAAGGTATAACATTAATTAATTTAATAATTAAGACAGCTACTAACCTTTTTTGTATGTTTGGCCTTTGTATTCACACATTGAAGAGTTTACACTTAACTTCGGTAGTGTGCTTGAAACTATATTTGATGTACCAGAAGCTGATATGACTCGAAAATAATATGTATTTCCTGGTTTTAAATCCTGTACAACATGTCCTGATGTTTTTGCTACTATCCATGTAGATTTATCTTCGCTGATTTCCGCTTCGATATGATCTGGTACAGATAAGCTATCGAAATTCAAAGTTACTGCAGAATTATTAGCAGGTACAGCTGAAACCAGGTTGAGTTCAACAAATTCATCACCATCTTCATCCAATCCTAGAATATTTAGACAGCCAAATTTTAAAATTGTATATTGTTTTTGAATAGGAAATTTAGATTTTTATTTTATGTCTAAAATATATCTAATCTCTTAAATTATATTCAATGGTTTTGCTTAAGTGTGCATCCAGTTCTAAATAGAAGAGTGGAGGCAATTTGATTTCATTAATGTAGGGAAAGAAGTTTATAATTCCACCTGATAATTTATAGTAACATTAAAAATAACACAATTTACTATATAAATAAATTATATTAAACAACAGCTTCAACATTTTCAACTTTTTCCATACTAGAATAATGATAGTTGCTTCACTTTTCCCCCACGCTACACTTATGGTTTTGTTCAAACAATGCTATATAAAATAGCTTACAAACTTACAACCTACAACATTTATCTGAATAGAATATTTTTCAAAATTTAATTAAAAATATCCGTTTTTAATATAAATATAATATAATTTTTTTTAAATATATGTTTAATTAAACATTTTCCGAAGATGTGATGAAGAGCATTAAATCAATTCTTGAAGAGGATCTTCGTATCGGTCAGAAGGTCTCTAACAGTTCACCACCAACGTTCAGGGCTGGTTCAGAAAACGAAAGAAAGTTAGAGTGAAAATGATATTAGTGAGAGTGATACAAATATTAATAATAATTTAGGTGAAATCAATATATTATTCTATTCATAAGGGGAATTGAATCTAAAGAAAATGTTTTGTTTTTTTAATTTGTAAAAAAGTTCGATATTTTTTTTATTTTTACAGAGATTTTATATAAACAAAAATTTTTAGATTTCCAATTAAAGTTTAGAGGAGCTAAAAAGGGGGAAGTAACAGGAAGAGCAAGCTGAGGATATCTCTATGGATTTAACAAAACAAAATTTAATAGAAATCAAGTTGAATAGTGCATTATCTTTAATAAAATTTGTATTAAATTAAAAATTTATGAAAATATATAATGAAAAAATATATCTGGTTCTGATCTATTTAAATACTAATAACTGCAATAACCAATTAGATGAAATAGCAGAATTAATTGAATTGAATAGAAATTATGGTTTTGTTCTAATCGGTTACTGGAGTGCCCACACTGTAAATTTACAAATATATCCTAATGAAATTTTAGAGGGAATGAACTTGGCATCAGAAAGAAGAAATTAAAGTGATTGTAAAATAGATGAAGGAGGATTAAAGTTGTTTGCGAAGATTGTGGTTTTATTATTTTAAATGGAAAACGCTTGGAGATGAGGAAGGAGAGCTATAGTTTATATCGGCCAAAGGATCTTCAATCATTGATTTGGGCGTGGCATCTATTAGCTGTGTAAAAAATATTAGATATTTTGAAATTATACAGGAAACATTTTCAGATGGCCTACCAATAAAATTAATTCTGCCAGGTTTAATTGTGAATAATAATAAGCAATCACTACCACTTTTCCCAAAGCTATTGTGAAATGAAGAACAAGAAAAAAATTAAAAAATATTTTTTTTTAAGAAGATGCTTTATTTATTTACATAATATTTACAATGTACACTCAATACAAATATGTTTGGTTTCATGATTTCAGTGGACCTTTTTTCATGATAACAGAGTTTCAATCATCCTTTGAATTTACTAATTATCATACAATATTTTGTTTAAGACAGTAGGAAAAGTAACAAAAAAACCTACACAATATAAATTACAATATTAGTTTAAAAGTACATGTTTGTTTCTTTTGTGCGTGTAGCGTTTTAGTGATGTTTTGTTGTAATTACCAATTTCTACTTTTAATGGGTTTTCAGAAGCTGTGGTTTTATCAAAATAGTTTTTGGTTACTGTGTAGATATACTGTTTTAATGTTGGAAGATTTAGTTCAAAGAGCATTTTTGAAATTTTAGTATATCGTGGGTAGTTATTGATGATTCGCATACATGTATTTTGTATTGTTTCTATTTTTTTATAATTGGTATTGCAAGCCGAGCTCCAGATGGGTGATGCATAACAGATCTGGGCACGTATGACTGTTTTATATAGTAGTAGTTTGTTCTGAGTGCTTAAACTGGATTTTTTTATTAAAATATGGGAACATTTTATAAATACATTTTTTTGTTTTTTCGGATTTTCTATTGATATGTTCGGTATAAGTTAATGATTTGTCTAAAGTTATGCCTAAGTATTTAACTGATTTAGACCAGTTAATGTGGACTGAGTTTAATAAAAGGTAATGGTTTATGTTCGGTCTGCGCTTAGTAAAGATTATAGCTTCTGACTTGTTTACATTTATTTTTAATTTCCACATATTGCAATATTTATTGATTTTTTTTTAAGTTAAGGTGTAGCCTGTTAACTATGGTATCGATGCGATATGATGATGTATATAGGACTGTATCATCAGCGTAAAGAGACCTTATAACGTGCGGGTGGTTTGGAAAATTGGATATATATACATTAAATAAAGTTGGCGAAAGGCAGGATCCTTGGAGAAGGCCGGCCGTTACAGGGAGTATACTGGATGTCGAATTATTTACACAAACATAAAATCGTCTATTGTCAATATATGAATGGATAATATGAATTAGGTAAGGAGAGAAGTTGTATTTAATTAATTTGTGAATAAGTCCTGTATGCCAAACGGTGTCAAAGGCCTTTTCTAAATCTATTAAAAGCATACTGGTATGTTTCTTTTCGTTGAAAGCTTTGGTTACGTAATCAGTAAGCCTTGCTAGTTGGTCTACAGTAGAGTGGTGTTTTCTGAAGCCGAATTGGTCATCTATTATGATTTTGTTCTGTCTAGTATGCCGATTTATTCTGGTTAATATTAGTCTTTCTAAAATTTTAGATACAATATTTAATAGGCTAATTGGTCTGTAATTCGAAATTTCTCTCTGATCTTTATTAGGTTTGGAAATAGCGATAGTTTTGTGGGTTTTCCAGATGGTAAGAAAATAACTGTGTCTCAAGATGGAATTATAGATTTTTGTTAAGTATAATATTGATTTTTTGCTAATATTTTTGATTACCAGGGAGGGAATACCGTCATCACCTGATGGTTTCTTTGTGGCGAGTTCTTTGATTACTTTGCCAGTTTCTTTTGGTGAAATAGAGGAAAAGTTACATACAGATATTTTCACCAACTGATTTTGAAATTTTATTATATTGGTTTTTTGTACCCAAATTAGAAGTGATACCGTGAGACTCTTGGAAATGTTTGGCTAGTAGTTCAGCCTTATCTTTATCAAGATAAGCGAACTTGTTTGTGTGAAAAAATAATTTGAAAATGCTCATAAAGGGGATGAATTTAAAGTGAATGATGAAGATTTATGGGCCTCATTAAGGAAGCTGGAGGGAAAAATAAATTTTTATATAAACCAAAAACAGGAGAGAAATGGTTCGATAATGAATGTTCTAGAAGTAGAAAAATCTCTTTTAAATTATTGAATTTATTCCAAAAAACAAATGCAGTTCTAATTAAAAACTGGTATTTACTCAAAAATAAAAATTATAAAACACTTTGTAAAAGAAAGGAAATAGACTGTTATGAACCAATAGTAGCAAAAATTGAAGGTGCAAAGGACAACATAGATTTCTGGGAGAGCATTAATGTATTGAGGAAGAAAACTTACACTTGTAACCCCAAATTATCTATTGACCAGTGGGTGAACTATTTCAAACAACTATTAAATCCAACTCTTTTATCTAGATCCATACAACATGCAGAACCTGATATTTAGGAATAGTCGCTGGATAGTAGAACCAGTTTAGAGGAAATCATTAATATAATAAGAAAAAAAACAAAAATAATAAAGCCTAGGACAAGAAGGAATCCCTTTTGAATTTTTGATAAATCTACCTGAAGAATTTGTTTCTCTACTTGAGGGTCTATTTAATAAGATATGGAATAAAGAAGTTCCAAAAATGTTTAAACAGAGTATTATTTTGCCAATATACAAGAACGGAATCCCCACTGAAGTCAAGAATTACAGAGGCATTTCTCTACTAAATGCAGTTGTTAAGTTGTTCACTGGTGTGCTTATGGATAGAATAAAAAGATGGCTTACGCGAATAATAAATATTATAAGAAAAACTCAAGCAGGGTTTAGAGAAGGCTACAGTACCATAGGTAATATATTTAATTTACACAATATAATAAATATCAAATCTCATCAAAATGAAAATGTTTATTTATTTTTTGTGGACTTCCAAGCAGCATTTGACAGAATAGACATAAACTCTTTAACGTCTGCTAGAAATTTTAACCAAAATTGTTAAAAACTTGAAAAAATACTATATTAACTTAGATACAAAGATTTAGAGTAAGAAAGGACTTTCAACTGCCTTCCTTTGCGAAATGGAGGTGAAACAAGGATGTCTGTTAAGTCCCACACAATAGTGTTGTAAATATACAATATTTATAAATGATCTAGAAGATAAATTATATGGGGTAATTCTTACAAATAAATGGAAAATAAAAACCTTGATGTTTGTCGACGATATAGTGCTCTTAGCCTCTTTAGCTGCTTCCTAGCAATTAACGATCACAGATTTGGAAATATACTGCAAGAAATGGAATCTCAATGTAAGCCTTGATAAATCACAAATTATAGTTTATAGAAAAAGAGGGGGAAAATTAAAGCAAAATGAGAAATGGTATTTTGAGGGGGTAAAAGTGAGTTGTGTTGCTAATTATAAATACCTAGGCATCAACATCAACCTGGCATTCGAAATTTAAAAAAAGTAGTAGAGAAAAAATTATCAAAGCAAAATTCGCAATAAATAGTATTTGGAATAAAGTAATGATCAACACAAATATTTCTGTAAACAAAAAAATGCAAGTTTTTAATAGCACCCTAAGATCAATGGCTTGTTATGGATCTCAGGTATGGAGATATTTGAGTTTACCGGAAGTGGAAAAGATACAAAAATACTTTATAAAAAGGCTCTTCCATTTCCCACTTAACACACCTGATTACATTTTATATTTAGAAACAACAACCTCTACCCATTACAATTATACCTTGAAATTACATTTAAAATATGCTCAAAAAGTTTTAAGAAGCCACCCCCCAGGTAGATTGACAAATTTCCTGGCAGATGTTATATTAGAAAAAGGGATATCTTGGTATATGGAATTAGTGAAAATGGGTAACCAGGAGTAAATTGAAATTGATAAAGAAATCCAAAAAAAACTTAATCCAAACAACTTAATTAATAAAAAAGAAACAAACATCTGAACAGAAATGATATCTACAGCCAACACTAGTCAATTCTATACATTATATACAAAACTAGACCCCATCAGGCAATTCATTACATTCATCATAACACACCTAGTCTCTACAGAAAGTCTTTAATATTTAGAGGAAAAGGAGAACTGATGGACCTCAACTGTCAGCCATGGAGGAGAGATACCTACCTGTGCCATGTGCAACCTCAATGTACCAGAGGATACCTACCACTTTTTGGCATTACGTCCTGTCTTAAAGGAGTTCAGGATTCAGGATGTCATTAGGAAACGAAAAGCTAACTCCGGATAAAGTAATGAATAGGCTAAATGGAACAGATAGGGGGAAACTAGCAATATACCTAAATAAATGACATTTTCTTTAATAATACAGAAAAATACAATTGAGCTCTTCATTATTAAATCATTAATACAACCAATAACCATTGATTATAATTTCCCAAAAATACATATTCAATCATAATTATTATCATAAGTAATAAAACTGGAGATATATAGGAGATATACAAACAAAATTGTAGAAAGGAGCAACCCGACAGATGGCTCATCGTCATTGTCATTGTCTTCTGAGCTTTGATTTTGTAAGATATATATTGTATATTTTTTTAAATATATATTATTGTAAATAAAAGCATTTATTCATTCAATTAAAAATATCATACCATCTTCACTTTCATTGACATCACAGTAGAGTATTGTACAACAAGGATCTTTCTTATCAGGAACAGTTAAACACCGATCTGAATCTGAATTAGTATTATTGGCAGTAGGAGGACACCTGTAATAATTAAAATAATATAAATTGAAGAAGAAAAAGTATTAATGAAAATAGCTTTATTTAAATAGGATCTGTTCAACATTTTTAGGAAAGTAATAGATGTAAACTTATTAATATAAATAAAATCTATCAGCTATTCACATAATCCTTTCAGATTTAAATTTAAATAAAATAAAAAATAAAGATTATATTTTAACTTTTGTACAAATTTAATTAATTAAATTTAAAAAACACAGATATATATTGTAATATACCCATTTTTTATAATTATAGTGGTTATTAATTTATATATTTGTTGTTGAGTTAGGCAGGCTAACAATAAGGCAAAAGGTAAATTTTGAATAACAGCTCTTATTTGTTTGTTTGTAAACATAACCTCCATTTTGGATGCAAGGGACATCCCAGGTAAAAACCCAGGTAGAAGAAAGATACCTGGTGATGGAGTTGGGGTGATGAGCGGAGGGAGGTATGAGCAGCTGTCTGAATATGAAGAAACATTTTTAGCCTGCCTGCATATTGTTTGTTTTATTGTTTTGTAAGTTATTATTATGATTAAAAAAGTTATATAGAAGATTTTGTGCCTGATTGTCAAGAACCCATACCATACCCTGAGAGTAAAATGAGTTATAATTAAGTAAATATTGTGTTAATTAATTTTTTTTTAAATAAGCATATTATATAATTTGGCTCCCAACTAGGTGTGGCTTAATTTGTTAAATATTAAGACCACGACAATCAGTGCACAATTTATATTTTAATATGTTTTGTATGTGTTAATTTGTGAGCAAACAATATGGAGGACCAAGGAAATAATAGTTATTCAGATAGGACAGAAAAGATTCAGATATTGAAACAATTCATGATGATGATGGAAAAATTGGAACAAAAGATAGATAAATTTGGAACAGAAGTATTAGAAACCTGTACAATTATTACAAAAGAAAAAAAAATTGATTCCCAGAAAAGAACCTCCACTGAAGATGAAGAAAACGAGAATAAAGAGCCTACAGACCAAGAGAGTGATGAGTTTACAACAGAAACAATACCTCCTATTTGTAAAGAAGAAGCTCTATCAAGCACTTCACATCCCAATGGTATTGAAGAGATCCAGGACAAGACTGTAATAACTAGTTCTATTGATGTGAAGGAAAGTGTTAACATCAAAGAAGATGAAATTTGTGATGTGAAATCAAATGAAAAATGCTTAACTTTCAGAACTTTAATAAGTGCATCAAGTCTCCAAAATAAAACACAGGTATTATTTTATAGCAATATCAAAGATCAGATTTGTGATGTGAAACCCATTGGCAAATGTTTAACTTTCAGAACTTACATAAGTGTCTTAAGTCCCCAAAATAAACCCCAGGTGTTATTGTATAGGTTAAAAGTTTTAAATAATCTAAAAATAGGTTTGTCCATCTCCTATAATTGTTTGTTACCAAATGTAAATTTATTTAATGAAAACAGAGATGTGCCAACCGAGCATATCATTACCAAAATTTTAAAATATGAATTTTATAATGGTTACATGGTCTTAGACCATGTTAGGAAAAATCAGACACCATATTATTTTTGGACACGGCAGTCTTTATCCTTTTCCAGGGGATAAAAAGGGATGACTAGCGTTCCCTCCGTTAGATGAGCTAAAAAATGGGCAGTCTGAACAATGTTCAGATTGAACCATACTGGAATTATTTATAAATAAGTTGTAAATAATGTAATAATTAGAATCACTCAAGTATTAAATTTTAATAGCTGGTCCAAATGTAAATCTTTTTCACAATAGTTTGCTTAAGTTTCTTGATATTTAAATTTACATACGCTCACAACTTCATTAGCTAAAAATTATGTTCAATTGTCTTATTGGTGTCTTGGAAATAGTAATATTTTCAATTTGTAACACTGTTATTTTGTTTATATTTTCTTTCTTAATTATTTTTTTTTCATATGCACTTAGACCTGTTTGTGAGAAAAATTTGAGTATATAGTTTTTGTTGAAGAATTAGTTGGTTATATGTTCTTAATTTTACAGAGTGCTTGTATAATTTTTGTGTGTATATGGTTCAAGTGTATTTTGTCCCTAGTTGGTTAGCATTTGTCTCTCAATGTGAAATATTGTATATAAGCTTAGTTTATAGAGTATTGAAAATAATTTAAAGTATAACGAAGAATTGTATGAATAGATGTATATATTTTGAAATATTTGAATTTGAAAAAAAAAAAAAAAAAAATTTTTTTTTCCAAAATATTTTTTTTTTACCTAGGATTGGGGAGAAATGTAATATACCCATTTTTTATAATTATAGTGGTTATTAATTTATATATTTGTTGTTGAGTTAGGCAGGCTAACAATAAGGCAAAAGGTAAATTTTGAATAACAGCTCTTATTTGTTTGTTTGTAAACATAACCTCCATTTTGGATGCAAGGGACATCCCAGGTAAAAACCCAGGTAGAAGAAAGATACCTGGTGATGGAGTTGGGGTGATGAGCGGAGGGAGGTATGAGCAGCTGTCTGAATATGAAGAAACATTTTTAGCCTGCCTGCATATTGTTTGTTTTATTGTTTTGTAAGTTATTATTATGATTAAAAAAGTTATATAGAAGATTTTGTGCCTGATTGTCAAGAACCCATACCATACCCTGAGAGTAAAATGAGTTATAATTAAGTAAATATTGTGTTAATTAATTTTTTTTTAAATAAGCATATTATAATATATACATATATCAGTCATTTTTCGGTAGCCACCAAAAAAATATTTTTTCTGCAATGTGGTTCAATAGGATGAAAAATGTGTAGAATAGAGGGAACAAATGAAACATGAAAGAAGGCAAATTTTGAAACAGAATCTATGTTATTCAGTATATTCAATTACATTAATAAGTATATTGTATTATAATCAGTATATTAAAATTTACATTTAACACATCCACAACTATTTTGGGAATGAAATAAAACCTTAATATTTTTTTTTCATTTCCTCACACTACCTTGCAAATAAACGCAACACAGATAACGTTAACTCGAGGATTATGCCAGAAAGTTGATGTCGCCAATAAACTTCTTCAGAATAGTCTGGTATCTGTTTCAATCGATCCCTTTACGGAGGACCTCCTCTGTCTTGTATTGCTATGGCTGGTCTTCTTCTCATGTTCAAATTGGCTGGTCCCACAGCCGTTTTCTACCCGTATACAAAGTCTTTGAAGTATGGGTGGTTTCTTTCTGTCACTAGCTGAGAAAAATCATTCTCTGAGAGGGCGTAGAGTCAGTGTGAGCCGTTGGTGTTCAAAAAGGGTGCAAGTTGATAGGATATGCTCAGCAGACTCTTAAGATGCCACAGCTAGGACATGGGGGATCAATATCTATCCCAAAGCCAGAGGGCTTAGCGCAAAAACCCCTCTGCCCTGAGTAATCCAGGAGGACCTATTTGGCATCTAAAAGAGACAAGGACGGTGGAGAAGTACTTCCTTAAAGTAGCGCCCTTTTGAGATGTCACCCACTGTCGATTCCTCTGTTCTATTGTGTCCTCCCGGAGAATACTTTTCCATTTTCAGGTTTCCTTCTCAGTTTTCATTCATTCAAGACTCTCTGCGACTTTATCTAAGACCTGCTGAGCCTTCCTTATTAAAAGTGTGTCTTAATCCATCCTCTCGCAGGCCTAGGTCAAGAGATACCGCTCCTCCGAAGACTTCCACCGCCTCATACGACATGGTCCGATATGCTCTAGGGACTCTTGAATCATGGCTAACCTGCTTTTTAGGCGGTGTGAGAGGTTCTTGTACCATGCAGGAAACAGGTACTTCAGAATATCCAAAATCACACCCTTATATATGGCCAATGTAGCTGGGTATCTGAGACCCCAGAAAGTGCCTCCCACACGGCTAAGGCCATTTTATTTCCCAGATAGTCCAAATTAAGGTTCAACTTTTGAACTTAATATTTCAATGTTATTTTCATTAAAAAAATGATTGATTTTTATAATTAGATTTAAATGTATTTTGAATCAAAGATCTTCTTATTTACTCCATTGCATTAATTTATATAATAGTTATATATTAAAATAAAAAAATTAGTAAAATTTAATTTAAAAGAATTTTCAAGACATAGAAAAAAAAGCCAAACACATAGTTGAAATCAGATAATTTTTGTATCATAAAATTATACTTATTTTAATAGTTAAAACTAGAAATTATTGTTCAGATTCTATAAATGATATATAGTTTAATTTTCATTAAAAAAATATTGATTAGATAGAGTTACCTTGGTTTACACTCCACTTCTCCATTCTCAAGACATTCGCATATGGTACATTCCACATTGAATTTTTCACCTTTTTGATATGTTTGGTTGTTATGTAGGCAGTGTTGCATTGTAGGTCCACCTGAAATATATTTAAAATCCAATATTATAACATTTTTACTTTCACTAACCTATATAAGAAATACATAGTAAGGGGAAGTATTGCGATCGTGAAAATTTCCGAATTCCAGTTGTTCACGCCATATGTTATGGCCTAATAAGGTTTTCCATGGCTGTTAAATTGAAAATAAAAAACTCCCTAAATTTGTGATATTTATCATAAGATCATTTTATTGTATAAATCTTTATTTTTTACTTGGTTTAAAAATAGTCTTTGTAAATATAATTAAATGTTTTTGCCAAGAAAGTGAAGAATAATAGAAGAGAAATAAAAAAAAGACGATCGTACTTCAGTTGTTTTATGACTGCCTCGTAGCGAGTCGAGTCTTTATGTAGCGTCTGAACGGTGAAGCTGTGCCGTATATAGACCCAAGTCTCCTCTTAACATTTGAACGTTTGCAAACGAATTTCTTCATCTTCTCATCGTTCCCCTTGGAACTTGGAAGAGCCACTCTGCGGTCATTTTCAACACTCAAGAGAACTTCGTTCAAGCCGCCCTGCGGCAATTTTCTTCAATACTCAAGACGACTTCGTTCAAGCCGCCCTGCGGTCGTTTTCTTCAACACTCAACTGGACATCTATACGTGGATATAACCTATCTATATCCATTATTGGAACATTTAATTTCTTAATTCTCATTCTTAAAACTGTTTAATTTTGATACCTATATTTTTTACATCCTTAAGCATTTAATTAAGTTAAGTTTGTTTCTCATATTTTCTTCAATATTTTAATTAGGTTTATTTTGTTTCCTACATTTTTTTACAGCTGCTTAAGCATATAATTAGGTTAATTTGTTTCTTATATCTGTTTATTAGGTTAATTTTGTTTCTTATCTTGTTTATATGTATTTTAGTTTAATAAATGTATTGTGATTCGTCGTTTGCTTTCATTATTTTTATTTTTTTAAATCTATACAGTCCACTATTTTTTTTAATAGAACCACCCTCAAAATTTTGAGTTATCACTTGAAAGTAATGTTCTTTCACGGGTAGTTCAGCATATACAACAGTTTTCAACGGAAATAAACGTTTTAGAGCCCTTGAGTCCAAATAACCAAGTCGCGCAAAAATATCTGTGTGTCCGTGTGGTAAGTCTAGCACGAAAACGAAAAGTCGTACGAAACTGAAATTTCATATTTAAGACAACTACACACTCGAGATGTTCCAGCAACTACAAAATCGGAGAAACAGAGAGAGAAATAACGTCTTTATACCATGCATTTTGCACCCTTTTCACAATTTCTCAAAAACGGCTCTAACGATTTTGATGATAGTCGCTATATCGATGTAAAATTTAATGGACTTTAATATCATATAGGTTTCATTCTGATTAAAATAGTCTACCAGGGCTTAAATATAGAATTTTGTATTTTCTTCCTCTAAAGTATCTTTAATATTGTACATTCTAAAAGATCAACCGTATCATGTTATTAACATTGATGATGAACGACTACATGTACAAGTTGGACGAATTTTATGACCAACCAAAGGACAAAAGAGCTAAAATATTTTTTAATGTAATTTTTGGCTTTTTGATAAAATAACTGTAATACAGAAGTATAATATATCGTTCGAAAGAGAAAGATTTTATAATAAATATTATCTTATACACAAATTTATTAAAGGTAATATAAAGTGACGAATAGGGCATAAACTCATTACTGACTAACAATTTAATATAGTTGTACTATTCAATCTAAATAATATGTTTCCAACAAAACTGAATGCACTTTTTATAAAAATTAACTTAAAACATTTTCCAACTTTAATTTTTTTAAGTTATATTTAACAGTTTTTAAATTGATTTCATCAACCGAAGTAAGTGAATATCGTGTGTTGCCCGCACCAGATTTTTCTCTAATACCACTGAATGGCTGAAAAAATCAATCAATATTTATAACACACACAATATATATAAACCTGTACGTGTAAAACCCATGACGGGTCTTGGGCTCAGTACATATGGAGATTCGTACAGTTTTTAGGCCAACGGCCTAGTTTTTCTCAATTATAGGGTACCCACTTAATAGATGCTGGATGTGCCCCAAGAGAGTCTCCATAGGATTAGATAGATTCGAAACCAGGACCTGCAAAACACTAAGCTAGTGCTCTCACCAATAGACCACGCCACTCCTTATATATATATATATATATATATAATATATACACACACACACACACACATATATATAAACCTGTACGTGTAAAACCCATGACGGGTCTTGGGCTCAGTACATATGGAGATTCGTACTGTTTTTAGGCCAACGGCCTAGTTTTTCTCAATTATAGGGTACCCGCTTAATAGATGCTGGATGTGCCCCAAGAGATTCTCCATAGGATTAGATAGATTCGAAACCAGGACCTGCAAAACACTAGGCTAGTGCTCTCACCAATAGACCACGCCACTCCTTATATATATATAAAAGAGGTCCAGAGGGGCGTATAACAGCGCAATATAGAAAATAATGAAGGCCGCGCAGAATGCCGAAATAGAATATGAAACTCAAGCAATGAACTTTTGTGGGAACCTTGGAAAAAATGGACAGACGAAAGGAAAAAGGAGCATTCTGAGAAGATGAAGAGATATTGGAAGGCAAGGAAGAAAAACATGAAGTCGTAATTTCAGGTTCAATCAATCTCCTCGGTGGGAATAATCGTAATAATAATAATGCCAGTGACAAACTAAATAATAATAACAACTCTCTCGGGTGATAACAGAAGAATATACTGGGACCATTCTATCATTACTGACCACCAGATTATAAAAAATAAGCCAGATGTTTTCGTTATTGATCAAAACCTTAAATACGCCTTTGTCGTTGATATTACTGTTCCGAATGATGACAATATCGATAAAATGGTTGCGGAAAAAAATCGAAAGTTTCCCGAATTTAGGCAACGCTACAGGCTGGAGCGTATATTGGTCAATCAAATTATGGCCGGTAGATAAATAATCTGGCAAAACCAAGAAAATCTGTAATATATATATATATATATAATAATAATAGAAGAAATTTAATTTAGGCAATGAACACATGGGCGTCATCAGCTTTAGCCTATTCGTTAGGCGTACTGATGTGGTCAAAGAAGGACTTAAAAAGGTTAGATCCAATGGTAAGAGTGCAGATGGTGCTTAATAAGAAAAGACACCTAAAATCCTCATTGGCAAGGTCCTCGTAATCTCCTACCCTTTTCTCCATACTTATCAATTATCTTCCACTCTCCATTAAGCACTCCCAATTTCTATGCCTGCGATGTTCAAATTTATATTTCCTGTACCCTGAATGACTACTGTGATACTATTTCCAAATTGCAGGAGGATATAAACAATATAAGTGCCTAGGCGAACCGCAATAAAATATAGTTGAGTGCCGAGAAAACGAAAGACATACTGAGTATATCCCCCTCTACCTTTTCCCGATCAGTTTTTACTCATCTGTCAAGAACTTGGGAGTTACTCTTGAAATCTCCCCTGGAAACCGTACATCTCCCAAAATTCTCGCCGAACAACCTGGAGCAATCCGTCGCCTCCATCGCCTCCTACCATTTAATACTCGTAAACTCCTTTTTTCCTACCTCGTATTTCCCCATTTTGACGCAGATTTCAGGTGATCTCGAAGCAAAACTCAAGTGTATTATGAACTGTGCAATACAATTTGTATTTGGGATCACCAGGGACACGTATATAACCTAGTATTACGCCGAGTTAAGGTGGCGTTATCCTTATTACAGATGCCAGTATTTCCTTGCTACTTTCCTCTTTCAGGTTATCAGAACTCAGCGTCCCAACTATATCTTCTAAACCCTTTAAATCTTCAATTCAGTTCCGTTCTACCAGATCCCGTCTTTCTAATCTCTACTATCAACCTCGCCGTTAGACAAGTCCTTACTGACCAAAGCTGCCTCTATTTGGAATTCTATCCCTCCTGAGATCCTTCATGCGAGAACTGTTTCCTCCTTTAAATCACTCCTTTTCCTTTCCCAGTCAAACAGACACTGACCTCAAACCGCAGATGCTATTATTATCAATTTTGAAATAATCGGTCAGACATGTTAGTCACTGATAAAAATAGATGACTGGCAAATATTATTGAGATAGGTGATCCATCGGATAATAATGTTCAAAAAACAGTTGCCGGAACGAAAAAATGTCCCAAGAGCTGGCGGAGGAGCTTAAGCAACTGTATGGATTGGAGAGCTGTGGGATTTATCCAATTATATTGTCCTGTAACGGCCTGATTCCATCCAACGGCTTGAGCTACCTATGAAGACTCTATCGGGGGTTCAGCAAGCAGTTGTTCTGATAACGACGGCAACAGTACGAAAAGTCATAAATATAACATAATCTGAGACCAAACCTTGGCTCCTTGAGTTCGGGTTGGTGAATATTCCCGGCGAAAGCAGAGGGAATGCGAAATTCAAAAATAATAATAAATTATATATATATATATATATATATATATATATATATATATATATATATATATATATATTAAATTAATGTATTGAAATGTTACAGGAAGATTTTAATACAAAGTCTACTGTCTCCCGGTGTGAATAGCGGTGAATAACTAAACAGCCAAAGTTTTGTCATTTAGACATAAAAAAAATCTCATAAATGCTTACTATATAAGGATCATTTTACACTGAAAGTCTAAGCTCAAAGAGTTATTACATAAATTGAAGAAATGTTGAATGGTTAATTTTTCACGCACATTTGCGATACTGGATAATATGTTTTATATGGAAGTACTTTAGATTGATAATTAAATAAAACTCACTTTGATCATTGGAATGAGTACAAATCAGTTTTGAGCAACATTCATCTTCTTGTTTGAGAAAACAGTTAGGATCAAGACTGGGTATAGTTGATCTCACCAAAGGGGCTGTACATTTTGGTCTGCACTCCATGCGACCAGCACTGCACCGACACATCTAAAACAAAATATCCAATATCAATTAGAACCTTGTTAGTTTGTGAACATTTTATTAGAAATTCTTCTTTAAACTGTGGAAATTGAGATAGCTACTTAAAGATTTACGAAATATTAAAAAAAAAAACAAATAAACAAATTGACTAAATAAGTGTGTTTGGCATCTTACAATCCCTAAGAATTTTTTCATACAAAGTGTTTCTTTAATAGAACTATTGGTTCCCAAATGGCGATCTGCTGCTGCAGATTTATCATTAAAAAAAATTCATGAAAACAGTTTTGAAATTTGTTGATAGCTTGTTTAGAAAATTAATTATGAAAAATAAAAAATGAAAGTAAAAAAAAAAATAGTCAAGCATTAGGAAGCAGTTCTCTGCATCCCACAGGCTTCTTTTGTATAAATTATTATTTACTGATATTGTTTAATTTATCTTTGCAAATTCGATACCAAATCAAATGATAGTACAGAGTAAGTATATTTCAATTCAACTAACTAGATTTAAGAGGTTACATTGTTTGTTTTAAATTTATAATATCTAGATGAGATTGAAGTATTGCTCAACCGTTCAGCTTTATAAAAAAATTGTTTTAGAATATTGATCAAAAGAGAATGGATCAGATTCGGAAGAAGAGAGCAGTAAATATTTGTCTATATTGTTTATAAAAAACCCAAAAGGAAAAGAAGAATCAGTTGGGAAACATTTTTTTTCGAATTGGATAGTGAACAACTTTAAACTTGTACCAATAAATAACGATAAGACAAAATATATGATTAGTAGCAGAAACGGTGGCGATCTTGGTGATATTGATATATCAGGGCATACTTTTGAACAAGTAGAGAAATTTAAGTATTAAGGTTCATTGATAACGAGAAAAATGAAATCAGGAGGAAATAAAGTCTCGGTTAAAGGCGGGAAATGCGTGTTATTATTCAGTTGCTAAATTACTTAGCTCTCGGCATCTGTCTAAAAACTTAAAGGTTAGAATTTATAAAACTATTATTCTTCCGACGGTCCTTTACGGATGTGAAACGTGGCCGCTTACTTTGAAGGATGAACAACGGCTTAAGGTTTTCGAAAATAAGGTACTGCATAAAATATTTGGTCGGAAGAGAGATGAGGCCAGTGGGGAGTTTAGAAGGTTGCACAACGCGGAATTGAGGAGCTTGTATCATGTAAATATAATTGAGTTCATAGCATTGCGGAAGCTCAAATGGGCGAGTAAAGTTGTCGGGCTCGGTGAGGAACGACTTCCGAGAAAGTTGGTACTCGCTGAACCGACTGGTAGGCTTCCGAAAGGTAGGCCGAAGCGTCGATAGGAGGATTGCGTTAAGACTGATCTCATGAGCTGGGGCTTGAACTGTGATCATTAGACGAGTCTGTGTAGACAGTATTTGGTGGTATCGGCATCAAACCTTCGGGTTCGGTAGGCCTGTTATTATTATTTATATTTCTTTTGCAACAAATATGAATTACGAGTGCATGATAAAAAAAATTCCCTATTGCAGCTTTTAATTGTTTCTCAGAACCAAACCCTACAAAACAATTTTGAGATTCCATCACCCTTGATCTTGGCTCTGAATAAACAGAAACAAACCTATTTGTTATTTAGTGTTCATCTGTGAGTAGTAAAGTGCTCTTGCCAAACACGATTTGAAAATTATATTTTTGTCGGAATGGGAAAAGTTCCAAAAAAACAAATACAAAGAACCAGTTTTAAAATCTCTTCGTGAGTTTCTAACACTCGATACATTCGAATTTCTAACACTTCTACATATTTTGTCGAGCGTTTTTGCAGGCCGACATTCCGTTAAGCAAATTTAATGATCCGTCTCTTAATATTGAGAAAATATCAAGGAGGGGCCTACTTGGTTGATACTAAGGCCTATCGGCGTAGCGTTTGAAAATGTCTTCAGTTTCAAACTATTTTCCTTACAGCGATTTTAAAACAAAAAAGTTTGTTGTTTTTTCATTTTTAATGTTTAAAATAAAACCGTTTTTGTATTTTAATAAAAAAAAAAAAAAATTAGAGAATAGATAGTGTTAGAAGGCCATTTACTGTTTACATATTTCACTAATTTTACATAATTATTTCCATATTAGTATCAAAATCAATACATATATATTTACATATTTAGCATGTTTAATTACATGAAAATCCTAGCCCTAATGATGATATATGGGAGAAAAAAAGCAGAGATCGAAAGAATGATGAAAAGCTGCTTGAAAATATAATATAAAGACGGTCAAATACTTAGCGGCGTATTTTTAAAACTTCATAAGTATAAGTTTGGAAAATTGATTCTAGGATTCCCAAGTTAAAATTCGTGGAAAGGCCTAAGATATCTACGGTTTGTTTTGCCTGTAACACGTACAGTTTATCTACGAATCTATTTTGTACTTTTACTACGATAAGGCACTAGTTATTTTATCTGTTTTAAAGAATATGTAAAATCAAAACAAAACAAGAATCATATATCAGTACTATACTAAAAAACGCGGCAAATTATTACGCATAGTTGTTTATAAAGCTGTAGATAGGCAATTAAGTAATATGAAAATAAATAAATAATTCAAAGGAAAATGGCGTATCAACACTCCTAATTTCAAAACGCCATATCTCTGATAGTTCTTAACCAATTTCAATTATTCTGTTTTTATTTTGTAGTAAATTTAATTCTCTTTGAAATATCAATAAAAGCAAACATTTGGTATTTATTCAATTATTAATTAGGAAAAACGGATTTTTTTTTTGTATTCGTTGTTTTAATTTTAAGGGCAAAAAACTGCTTATGGTTATTATCGCCCTCACGTCTTTAAATAAACAATACAAAAAGAAAAACGATTTACCAAAATGAAGATAGCAAAAAAATTAAGGAAAGAAAATAATAAATAAAATAAAATATTATTATAATAAAATCGATAAATATTAAAAATAAATAAAAAAATATATGAAATAAATAACAAATAACAATAATGATGGTAATAATAAATAAAAGATAAAATAAAATATGAAGAAGAAATTCCAATTTGGATCTGCTGCTCAACTTTGCTGAGTTGCTGACTTCCGGATCAATCTTGAAGACAATTTCAAAGAAAAAAGATAAATAATATATATATATATATTTATATATATATATGTAAATTATAATCATAATTTAGTTGTAGATAGTGTTGCCATTTATCATAGTGACAAAGTGTGATCACATGTGTTTTTAAACATTGGGTAGGTTACATGTGATCTCTGACGGTTAGCATCTAGATAGAGTAGAAATGGACTTTTTATTCAATTCTACTATTTTAGGTAAGTTGTTTATATGTTCATTCTGTTTGTATGTATCTACTTTTGTATATTGTTATTAATAATAAACTACTATTTTAGAATCGTCTAAAGTCTACTTTCTTTAAGAATTACAAATTGAATAAAAGTCTACTCAACTATGGCTTCAAGTAAGAAACTTCATGTCCATATTGTCAAGAGAGGAGAAGCAAAGTATGAGTTAACTGCTCTGTCTGTGGACAAGGTTGTATGGTACAGTTTACCAGAGCAGTTAAAGGATTTGGACTTGCACAAAGAACTATTAGCAAGTAAAACAATTGTGAGTATGAAAAATTCTATCACTAAATTAGGAGGTTATAGAAAAGTTGCTATTGCTTTTAAACCGGAATTGAAAAATAAATATTTAGATGAAGATGATAACTTCAGAATCAGTGATCACTATTTAGAAGAATATAATGTAGATGAAGCTAGTGCTATGGATATTGCATTAGGAGAAACAAAAACAGCCAACGAGGTTTTTTTGATCAAACGTATTAAGGAATTAGAGGACCGTATTTCAACTACTTATGCAGTAACTTTAAGTGAAATAGAACACAAATTTCTTTTAAGCAAGTTTAATGGAAAGCAAGAAGCTTTAAATTGGATAACCTCTTTTGAGAAGGAATGTATCAGATTTAAGATATTTGATGGTTCCACCAAGGTAGAAGCTTTAAAATTGTTTATGGATGGTAATGCAAAAGAATGGTACGGTTCAAGTTTAATTAAATTACCAATAGCTGATTGGGAAGTTTGGAAAAATTCATTTTTATTAGTTTATGGCAGAAAGGGTTGGACGGCGATTCGCACAGCATTCAATTACAAGTATATGTTCGGTTCGCTGATCGATTATGTTCTCAAGAAAGAACGTTTGCTTTTGGAAGCTGACAAAGATATGCCTGAAATGTATAGAATATATCAAATAGTGTATAATTTACCCCTAGATGTTCAGGATAGGCTTAATAGGGATAATATAGAGACAGTAAATGATATTTTGAGAGAAATGAAAAATTTTAATGATTCTTACGTGATGAAGAAAATATTGGAAAAAAAACAAAATGTAGAGACGAAGAAGACTGACATGGTGAAAAGAAAAACGGAAAAAGTAAATGCTATGGAGAGAAGACCATGCACCATATGCGAGGAACTTGGTTTTAAAAATCGTTTTCATCCAACGTCAGTATGCAGAAATAAACCGTATCAAAATAAAAATGTAGTTAATATGACGGAACTGGATGACGGCTTCAAAACTGATCTTTCGGAAATTGAAATTCAAAATGAAGAGAGTTCAAAAAACTAAATTGCCCGGAAAAGCTCACACCATGTACATTAATCAAGATTAACGTAGAAGCGGACAGAAATAAAGTAGTAACAGCTGTTTATGATAACGGTTCTACTTGTTCATTGGTTAATGAAAAGCTTGTTCGCTTATTGAAATCGAAATTGCTCTGTAATAGAAGTATTTTGAAAACTATCAGTGGTGTGAATTTTTGCAAAAGCCGGGCTAGCCTTCGTTTAAAAATAGGGGAAATAGAAGATACACTTAACCTATATGTTGTTAAAAATAGTAACTTCAATTACGATTTATTACTTGGTTTAGATGCTATAAAGAAGTTTAAACTTATACAAGATGAAAATCTAAGAATTAAACAGAAAACAAAGGACAGCATAATCGAAGTGAAAAGCGCGAGAATTGACAAGGATTCTTCGAAAGTTGTAACCAGAGAAGATAAATCAATATTGAATGATGAATCATTCGGAAATGATAAGAATTCCTTAGAAGTAAATTTAGAATATTTGGATGAAAATAAAAAGCATGACATTATGAAGATGTTAAATGAATACGAAAGGTGTTTTGCCAATAATAAGTTTGACGTGGGTATAGTTGGAGATAGCGAAGCTCACATTAAATTGAAAGAGGACAGATATATTTCACGGAAACCATATAGATGTTCTTACCCTGATCAAGAGGAAATAGACTCACAAATTGCCAAATTATTAGAAAATGATTTGATTGAAGAATCGAGTTCACCTTTTGCATCACCTGTAACATTAGCATTCAAGAAAGAAGATGGGAAAAGAACGCGGCTATGTGTTGATTTTCGCGAACTAAACAAGTTAGTAGTGCCTGAGCCCCAACCATTTCCCAGAATCGATGATCTAGTAGTGAATGTCGGTGACTGCAGCTGGTTTACTGCTTTAGATATTAACTCGGCTTTTTGGTCTATACCTCTTCGAATGAAAGATCGGAAAAAGACAGCATTTATAACGCAAAAAGGCCATTGGCAATGGAAAGTCCTACCGTTTGGTTTTAAAAATTCACCAGCTATCTTTCAACGAATTTTGGCAGGTATTTTACGTAAACACAGTTTAAGTAGTTTTTGTGTAAATTACATTGATGACATTTTGATTTTTTCACAATCTTATGAATTATATTTGTATTAATATAAATAATACAAAAATAAAATAAAGAATAATAATGATTTAAAAATTAAATAAATAAAATACATTTTTAAGTTAAACTGTTTATATTAAAAAAAAAATAATTTATAGTAATTTACAAATGTATTAAAGAACACATTAAGTAAATATGTAGAATGAAAATAAAAAGTCATGAAAGAGTCTTCAGAAAGAACTACCCAGTTCTTTAGCACTTCACTAACTATTTTAAGACAGTTGGTCCCGAGGCCACCTTCTTTTAAGTCGCATTGGAGGGTTATCAGGGATATCTGAGGAAGATAAATTACGGACAAGTGGGTTTGTATGGGCAAGGAGTTAAGAATGGAAAGAGGAGTATCTATCACGGGCTATTTCTGCAACAAATGGGATGTTCAGGTCATTATGGAGGAGTTGATTTGTAACAAAATAAGGGGCATTCAGGATTTAGGATTATAAGGATTGGATGCGAGAGGAATTAGATAGTTTCGTGGAGCCCCAAAGCTCGATTCCATATGTCCAAATAGGTCTGATAATGATGATGTAGATGAGTCTTTTGTAATATACTGGAAGTTTTGAACGTTCGTCTAGTAAGTGCTGTAGTAATCGGTATCTTCGAGCAGTTTCTTGTCGTTTCAGTCTTGTGTATGGATAAACTGTTAAAGTTAAAAAAAAAAGATAGGTAATGTTTGCTGAAAGGAATGAACATTCTTTATAAATTTAACGATACTCTTAATAACTTCTTCATTGTCGCTTAGAGACCTGGCTTTTTTTATTCATTATTCGTGTTCTACGCATCTCATAATTTTGAAGGGGGGTAATTTTTTTTTTTTGGTTGATTACAAAGTTTCATTATTGAAAATAATAATATATATATTCACACTACCTCTTCACATCCCTTCTCTTTGATTTCTCCTTCCTGGCAGTGTGGTTCTTCGTCCATGGTGACGTCGTCGAGAGGTGATTCGGTCAAGGTGTCCATGGCTCGGCCCTCCTTCATACCTGAAATATTTTTAGTTTTTTTTTAAACGGACAAAACATTGAAATATTCATTAAAACGAGAAATGATTCTCTTAAAGCAAATTCCAAGTTATTGCTTATCAAGGAATACTTCCTCGTTTAGGAGATTAAACATAATATATCCATTCCTTGTCTTCAGATTTGACTGGACTAATCTTTGGTATCCCCTTTAACACAATGGCGAATCCATGGGGGTAGGAGTAGAGAGGGGGATATCCCTTCCCTCAAAATGATAATGTAGAAAAACAAAACAAATAGATCAGGAGTAATTTAAAATACTACTACTTACACTAAATACTAAATAGTTCTAATACTAGAGTTACTTTAATACAAAATAATAACACTGCTTGACTTAATTGAAGTTACTAAATAATTTTAAGTCTCCCTCTGCTCTTCAAAATTTAGATCCGCCAATGTATTAGATAATCTTTTTTGTATATGATTTTTTTATATATTTTTTTTTCTTTTCTTTTTTAATTTTTGTGGAAGTTTTCTTAATTGGAACATTCAATAAAGCACCCACTACCTTCCATTCATCATCCAATTACTTTATTTCCTAAGTCTTTTAACACCTTTTTTTTCCATCTTAGTCGACGTTTCGGGGTTGTTTCCCCATTTTCAAGACTGAAACTATTTTTTATACTTTATACAATATAATAGACAAGTAGCAGTGTGCTATAAGATGTAATGAAGAATGAAAAATGTTGTAGCAAGGAATAAGGTAATTAAAGTTAGTTAGTTTAAAATAGTTATGACAAATTGCTAAGCTTCATTTTTCAAAGAAAAATATTTAAACAATGTAATTTTATTCAATAATGAAAGTATAAAAAATAGTTTCAGTCTTGAAAATGGGGAAACAACCCCGAAACGTCGACTAAGATGGAAAAAAAAGGTGTTAAAAGACTTAGGAAATAAAGTAATTGGATGATGAATGGAAGGTAGTGGGTGCTTTATTGAATGTTCCAATATTTATTTTTATGTAATTCGATTATCATTGTTCGTTAAATACTATGAATGTGGCTTCATATCACTATTACTACTGTTCATCATGAAACAAATTGTAATATATCTCAATAAAAAAAATATACATACATTGAATAGCTACGTATAATAATCAGTAATAAGTTTATTCTCTGTTCGTCACTTAGCATTTCCTTTTAAAATTTTGTGTGTAAGATAATGTTTTTCCAGAAATCTTTCACTTCCCAACGGTATAACTATAAAGCTGTATATAAAACGGTATATATATTATCGTTCTTAAAATATAAAAAACAAAAATTACATTTAAACAATATGTATGCTTTTTTATTCTTTAGTTGATCATCAAATTCATTCAATTTGTATATTAAGCCGTTATTTGTCAATCCTGATATGAAGAAATATTTAATCTTTTAGTATTTTTACGTTGTTTTTCTAAAAAGAATTTTATTTCTTTAAAAATAATACTAAACAAAATATTATTTGCTATTAAAAGTGCGATGTTTAAGAAAGGGAGGTGTTTCGGCTTTTCGTCGTACAAAATTATACGCTTTAGGTAAACCCGTATTCAAGAGAGGTAAACACCTGATTCTGGACCGATAAAAAAATATGTTTGTATATACAAAATATAAAAAATCCATTTTAAATTAAAATTGAAATGTATTCTGGGAAAATAATTCAATTAAAAAATATGATAAGGATATTAGGAAAATACATGCGAAGAATTCAGTTACTTCAACAATGCGGAGGAACCGGTTTCAGTTACTGAAAACCGCTTAACTTCCAATTACCTATATATGAAATATAGACTAAGGGAAACTATTGCGATCGTGAAAATTTTCGAATTTCAGTTTTCGATGGGAAAAACACGTTTTATGGTTCCCTGAGTCCAAGTCACGAAAAAAGGTGTACACACACACACACACTAAGTCTAGCGCAAAAACGAAAAGTTCTACGAAACTGAAATATTATATTTAAGACAACTATACGCCCGAGATATTACACTAACTTTTTCATAAAAATCGGCTTACCAGAAGAACCACTTTATACCATGCATTTTTCACCTTTTTACCATTTTCTCAAAAACGGTCCTAACGCTAGATTGATAACGATATTTATGTAAAATTTAACAGACTTTAATGTCATCAAGGTTTCAGTCTTATTGAAATAGTCTGACAGAGCTTAAATGCAGATATTTAAAATTTTCTTCATCTAAACTACCTTTAATTTTATACATTCAAAAAGATTAACCATATCATCTTATTGACATTGATAAAGGACGGCTCCAAATATACAAGTTGGACGAATGTGATGACAAACTAAAGGATAAAAGAGCAAAAACTGTTCTTTTTGTCTTTTTGATAATAAGAACAGTAATATAGACGTATAATATTATACTTCTAAAGTATAATGTTATATACCGTTGGAAAGAGAAATATTTTAGAAAAAAATACTATCGGATACATAAAGTTCTAAAAGGTAATACTAAGTGACGAATAGGGAATAAACTTATTACTGATTAACAATTTAAAATAGTTATATTATTCAATCTTAATCATATTTTTCCAACGAAAGTTAATAAATGTTTTACTAAGATTAACTTAAATATTTTTCCAAATTAAAGTATATTTAATAGTTTTTAAATTGATTTTATCAGTCGAGGTTAAGTGTAAGTCGCGTGTTGCCCGCACCAGATTTTTTTCATATTTTTTTTTTCTTTATATTATATACAAGTGACCGTCAAGACTTGACACCGAATCCTATATGGTCAATATGTGTTTGCCACAGTTTACTAAAAACTTAGGTTATGGAACCAAAAATAATAAAAAAAGTATCAATAAATTAAGTAGAAAGAGAATAATATAAAAGAATGTAAATGAGAGAGGAAGGTAACTCAAAAGAGATAGAAAAAATAAAATAATAACACTATTATCATTAAAATAAATTCTGTGAAGTGATTTTTTTTTCTATAGTTTGCACTGAGCGTTAATAAAGAACTGCTTGATCATCAAAAATTTTTTTTTTATCTAACTGTTGTAAAAAAATGGCCTCTGTTTCTAGGGGAACCATCGCTTCTCTTTGCTTCCCATATTTCCTGCATCGGAATAGAATGTGGCACGGGTCTTCAGGGACTTAGTATGTTACGCAATTGCCATCATTTTCTATTTTCATTAAATTTAGATATTTTTTTGTGCATCCATGGTTAGTCCGTAGTATTACAAGGTGGGCAATTTCTTTTCTATCGATTTGTTGGATCTTTGAGAACCATGGTATCAGGTTGACGGTTGGCTGGGTTTGATAATAGTCCTTCCCTTTTAATTGTGACTTTTTCAAATTTTATTTGTGTTACCAGTTCCAATCAATTGCTTCGAAAAACGAATTAATTACAGTATCACCTTGCTGGCGGTTGTATTTATCTCGTTGGATATCAATTTACGGTTATGGAGGATGCATTTTGTACGTATTGCTACAAGCTAATAAAGCTTGTATAAGTCAATCCACAAATTTCATTAAGAACTTTTTAATCTACAGTAAATGACATAAATAATAAAAATTATCCTATTTCACTATAATTAATCATATGAGATTTGTAAACATACATGAAATACGTAATATCTATAAACATATATAGTGTATAAGTACGACGGAAGACAGCTTGAATGGGAAAGAAAAATATTTACGGCATTCAACCAAACGACGCTAGTAATCGATCACAGTTAAAACTCATTAAAAAAAAAAATTTTTTACATAGTCAAATAAAAAAAAAAAAAAATTCCTGTTCATTAAGCCCATTAAATTTTACATCAATATAGTGAGTTCAATCGAAATCTCAGAACCGTTTTTGAGTAAATCGTAAAAAGGTGCACAATGCAAATACCACTTCCCGTCAATCGAATTTAATGAAAAAGTTACTGAAACATCCGACGTATGATGCGGGGTCTTAAATATGAAATTTCAGGTGCTAGAATTACCACACACAGGTACACCCACGCAGACCTTTTTTGCGTGACTTGGTTATTTGGACTCAGGGGGCCCTAAAACGTGTGTTTCCGTGGAAAACTGGAGTTCGAAAATTTTCACGATCGCAATACTTTCCCTTACTATATATTTCATATATAGGCAAGTAAAAGTAAAAAAAAAAATAGTATAACATAAATGAGTAATCTCATAGACCTCTCATAATATGTTACAAATATTTTTATTTTAATAATCGATTTCAATATCTAAGTTAATCATTTCATTTAAATTTATTCTTGGAGTGACTAGAGACACCCACATTAGGACCGAGTGAACCCGTAAAGGTTCTACAAAAGCATTCCAGGTATTTTCCAAGTGAATTTATGAATACGTAATCATATAAAATTTTTGAGCTATTCTCGTGGAAAGTAATCAGAGATTAGAAAACTATTCCGGTTCGGAGGAAGTAGGTAAGGCAGTGGAAATTTCAAAATAGCTCAGCGGAATTAGAAAGTATTGAAAGTGAGGCAGGCCTTTGACCCAGTGTTTCACATATCACCTTCGCACTTCTTAATCTTTTAGACATCAATAAAGCTGTTGATTAACTTATTTCTATATCTGAAAAACCGAAATTTTACCTTTACCATCGATATCAACAATTTGTCAGAAAGCCTGAAAGGGCTTAAATGGCTAATTATTATTATATTAATTAGAACCATCTCTTTTATTTAAATATATTTATTTATCACATTAATAAATCCATTCATATATAGCACTTAACGTTTCGTGGTCCATACTGCCTCATCTTCAGAACTATTCATTAATTAATATTTTCCATATTAAAACAGTACAGGTCATTTATCACCATAAAATGTCTTTTTATTTGTATTTTACAACTGTCATTATTATTAATATTGTCACTTTGTGGTTATTTCACTGAAACACACTTCAATAAAGTAAAATATTTCTAAAGCTTGGCCAACGAGTATGAAATTGAATTTTGTTAGACTAATTATTATTTTTCTACGTAAGTACGTTTAATTTTGTAGATTAGAAAAAAATAAACAAATTATCTTATTAGCATTTCAAAAAAAAAAAAAAAACGGCTAAATCTAAACTTGTTACTGTATTTGGTAACCAACTACAAGAGAAAAGAGCAAAAATATGTTTTTAGGTTTTTTTTTTTTTTTTTTCCCAATACAATAATAGTAATATAGATGTTTAATATACCGTTGGAAAGAAAAACAATTATATTATATACAAATATGTAAAATGTAATGCAGAAAGAAGAAACGGGCATAAACGTAAATAATTAATGTAGATCACAATTTCTATTGTCTTATTATTTATTGTTTATTCGTTAACGTCACTTTTATGCAACTATGGCTAATCGGACGATGCTACATGGAGTCCTAAATTTTGCCTATCCAGGTTTTATTAGGATAGGGATCTTTAACGAGTACCTGACATCGCACAGCTCGGACCACCTTTTAACGTCCCCTCCGAAGGACGGCGTAACTAAGGATTTTTTACTCCCATTAAAAAATCCTAGGACCACCTGCGGGTTTGAACCCGTGACCTTTGGCATGGAGGCTGTTACGCTAGCCACCCAGCTACAAGTGATCCCGTCTTATTATTTAATCTGAAACATATGTTTCCATCGAAACTCAATTTAATTTGTTTACCATTTCTTTTTAAGTTTAAGTTTGTTTAGAATTTCTTAAATTGATTTAAAAAATGTAGGTAAGTGAAAGTCGTGTGTTGGGCGTACCATTTTTTGTTTTAATTCTAACATGAATTTTTATTTTTAACATAATCGTCAATATCAAAGAATTTTTACTTCATTCACGCGTAAAGGTTACACTCTCTTAATGAGATGGAGGAATGACAAGGAGTATGTCACCATTTTCTATTACATAAATTATACAATCATCGCTATCCTCACATCTGATTGATCTTGAATTTAAGTAGGATCTCTTTGACCGAGTCTGGCACCAAGGACTGCTGTACAAACTCCGTAAATTCATTCCTTCACCATACTTCCTCATCCTCCAGTCTTACCTCTCTGATAGGACCTTTAAAATCAACCACAATCGTTCCTATTCATCCAATTTTACTCAGTCTGCTGGTGTTCCTCAAGGCAGTATCCTAGGACCCATTCTTTACACAGATTATACAGCTGATATCCCAATCCATCCTAACACATTCCTTTCTACCTATGCCGATGACAATTGCGTGCTATCAGTTAATAACGATCCCAGTATTGCCTCTCAAACTCTCCAATCCCACATCAGAGACCTTGAGGTATGGTGTCAGAATTGGAAAATTAAAATCAATTCCAAAAAATCCCATCAGATTACCTTTACCCTTCGTCGTAAACCTATGACATCCTGCCCCAAAGTGTCCTTTAATGATATCTCGCTTGTCCCTGTTAAACAGATCCGTTATTTAGGCCTCCTGCTTGACAAACGTCTTACATGGAATCCGCAAACAAGACTGAAAAGACAAGAAACTGCTCGCCGATTTCGTTTACTTCAACATTTACTTGACTGACGCTCTAACCTTTCACTTAACTATAAAAGACTCATTTACATGACAATCATAAGACCTATCTGGACTTACGAAGTTGAGCTCTACTAAGCCATCAAACTCTTCCCGTATCTAATTCTTCCAATCCAAATCCTTCGCAAAATCCTTAACGCTCCTTACTTTGTCACCAATTAAATCATCCAAAAAGACCTTAATGTTCCATATGTTGCTAATTTGGCCTGTATCAGAATAACTCCACTCCCACTCTAATCCACTAGTTTCAATCCTTGCTTCCATTTAAATTCCTGACAATCCACCGAAGCGTCTGAAAAGAAGATGGCCTCGAGACCTTCTTGTTTCGATTCACTAATAGAGTGCTGCCAATGGGCAGTTTCTCTTCATGTGTTTAATCATTGTAGCAAATTTACTTGTTATATGAAAACATACAGTAGTAAATTTCAATAAATAAAAAAAACGTAGGATCTATATAATAACAAGCGATAAAATATGATGATCTTGATGAAAATTAGAATGCTTTCTTTCCCATGCATCTTTTTTAACGGTGTCTACTAAGTAAATGCCAACTCACTGATACCAGCAGTAAAATCATTGGGTGATTCTATTCAGGTGAGCAAATAATCTTCACAGAAATGTTGTGTCACCATTATTGCTGCTACTTTCTCTCAGCAACTTTGTGTTTGTGTCTGACAACACAAATCTCCTAATTTCTGATCAACCGTAATTGGGATGCTGGTGAAATAAAATATATGCAAAAAAGGGATGACGGGTGATAAAGCGAAATAATAAATAACAGCGAATATTTATCCATCTTATTATTTATTACCATAGAGCTAATTTGCTATTATTCTGTGAAATGATTTTGACTTGTAAAAGCGTTCTATGATGTTAGGAGAGGAGGGTGTGGGAAATCTAACATCTATATCTAATATCATCAAATAGAATCCGAAAAGTTAAAAGAAGAAAGTTTTCATGCAGTACGTGGTTTTCTGCAGAGACAATGTTGCAGATTTTTTTTTTAAATTAGGAATCAAGCGTACAAAAGATTATTTTCGGCCCCGATACGGCGGGAGATTAGTAATTTCATTAGCTTATATCTCAGCGATTAATGAAGATAGAGGGAAAAAAACGAAGTGATTTCTGATTTCAATATCTAAGACTTAATGATAGTAAAAAAATAGGTAAACTGTTTTATATTTATTTGATATTGTGTTTTATATATATATATATATATATATATATATATATATATATATATATATATATATATATATTTTATATATATATAGAAACGTTTATTTATTTATTATATTTTATGTTATGTTGTATTTTGCACGTGTTACATTATTATTATTAGTATATTATTTAAAAAAAAAACACTGTAAATTTCTTTTTTATTAAAATTGTATATATGTAGATATCTCTTATTTTGTTTATTATCTAGTTATATTGTCTTGCTTCTTAAATTGTTTTTAATATTATTATTTGTATTTTTTATACTCTAAGACACTAAAGTTTTTATTTTAATATGTTTCTAAAGAGACTAGTCCCAGAATAAATAAAGATTTTAATATTATTTCAGAATCTTTGCACTTACTCAGCTTTCGCTGAGAATTTTGAACAACCGAGTCAAGGGTTAGGTTCTAATGATGATATATTTAAAAAATTTCTGACGGTAGTTGGTGCTCCCAGAGCGACTGCTTGCTGAACCCCAGCCAGAATCTTGTTTATTTATTTATCGTAACTTTATGCAACTATGGCTAATCGGACGATGCTACAGTGGGAGTGCTAAATTTTGCCTATCAAGGTTTTATTAGGATAGGGATCTTTAACGAGTACTGACATCGCACAGGCTCGGGACCACCTTTTAACGTCCCCTCCGCAGGGCGGTATAACTAAGCATTTTTTACTCCCATCGAAAAGTCCTAGGACCACCTGCGGGTTTGAACCCGTGACCTTTGGCATAGGAGGCTAGATATGCTAACCACCCAATACAAGTGACCCCCCCAGCTAGAATCTTCATAGGTAGCTCTAGTTGTTAGATTGATTCTAGCGTTCTCTCCGAAATCAGGCCAAATATCAGGCCGATTATTTAAAATTGTATATATATATAATCTTTGAAATTGATAAAATTCATTGGGAAAGAAACCATATAGTTTTGATTTGCAGGACTTTAAAATTGATGGTAATAAAAAAGGATATTTCCATGGAAATCAATGTAGAATAAGAATTACAAAATCGTGCTTAGAATACACATTTCTCAAACAGAAATCTATCATTGGATCTCAGAACCCGCATTTTGAGATCTTAACGTCTTCTCTACTTTGCTGTTTGGGATGGAAGTCTGGACGATGATGAAAGCTGATATCATGAAGATGAATGAGATGTGGTCCTACCGTAGGATACTTCGATGGTGTTAGGAGAGGAGGGTGTGGTAAACCTAACTTCTCCGCTTAAATTCTGAACAAATTTTAGCATTTGACGATGCGTAGAATCCGAAAATTTAAAATAATATAAGAAACTCTCCACGCAGTTTGTGGATACTCTTTACTAAACATACTCTTTGTAGGTGTTCAACACAGAAGTTTAGGGGGAAGATATAAAAAGTCATGAAAACCATTAAATATAGGAAGCTAAAGTATTTTGGACATCTTGTGAGAGGAGAGAAATATGATATGATTTCAGCGCATCTACAAAGGAAAGATTTGTGGAAAAGGGGGGAGAGGAAGGCCACGGATGAACTGAACTCGAAATTTCGAAAATTGGTTTACAACAGTAGCAAGTGTTTTATGCTGATAAGTCTATTTAAGATTGGCTTATGCCTCGGATATTAGGAAATGATTTGAAAAAAAAAAATTATTCTGGGATCAAGTTCCCTTAGAATAACGAACAATGAACAAAAATAAATCCTTATGGTCTGGTTACTTAAAGAAAATTTTTATAAAATATATATATATATATATATATATATATATATATATATATATATATATTATATATATATATATATATATACATATAAGAAAAAATCTGTATACATATAAAAGATTAAATATTCATTTATATCTAGAAATCTTTGCAAAATTATGCTATATATACCAAAATTTTACATTGGAACGGAAGATTGTGATTCGAGTAGGCAGTGGAAGAGTTGATTTTTGAAGGATGAAAGAGAGCAGCGAATTCCAAAAGGATGAGGAACGAACCAGAAACGATTTGTGAAAGGGTGTAGTTTTATGTGATGGGGTATAAAAATTGATTGATTGGGTTCTAGTATTTAAAGAATGGATATCCGAGCGGAGGGTGAGGAGCTCAGTTATGTAGGAAGCTTTTCTATTTTTTAATGTTTGGAATAGGTAAGAACCAAGGAAATGTTGTCGTCGTACAGAAAGATAAAGCCATATTAAGATGGTATAATAGCCAGAAATATGGTCACTACTACAGGCTTCGAAAATAAATCTTATAAAACAGTTCATAAGTCGTTTTAATTTTATTTCTAATTCATGAGTTTGTCCCCCTTACACCAGACAGCCGGAGTCAAAGTTTTTACAGCAACATTCGCACCAAAATCGGCGAACCAGGAGTTTCCACATTATATAATTAATTCATTTTAAAATTTTCTCAAAAACTGTTCAAACTATTTCGATAAAACACGTCATGCTGATGAATAATTGATTGAACTTCATATTATCAGAATGGGCATCCATTAAAAGTAATATATGTGATTATTACTAGTGATGATTATCGACAAGAAAAATAAACGGGACTCTTAACTTTTATTGTTTCCAATAATCTCGAAAAGGAGTATCTTTATCGCCAGAGCAATATAGAACGAATATCTTTATGGGATTCTTAGTTATTCTCATGTCGTTATTTGCTCAATACCTTATTGTTTCAATAACACCAACGATCGGCATTATGGTTCATTTAATGGTCCGATAACTTGGAATAATTTATTTAGTTTGTTTTTTTACATACCCGAAGAACGTTATAAAATATGATTCATCAATGGTTTCAATTATTAAAAAGTGAAAGATTCGTTAATAAAAAAGAGTAATTTTTCTAGAACATATTTTCAATTTCAACCATTGTCGTATAACAAAGAAATTGTTTAACTCCTCTCGAAATTTGAGCTTATATTTTCAAGATAATCATAAACATAAAATCCATACTTTTTTTTTTTTCTGATGACCCAGCTAAAGTCAAACTACTGTATTATTATTTTGTTAGCACCTTAAAACAATGATCATTTGTAATAAATGAGTAACATTTATTAACAATTACGACCTATATTAGAAAATAACCAACTATTTATAAAATTACTGGAAGGAATTAGTCCGGGTGGCGGTCATTAAATGAAACAACAGAATAGTTTCAACTATTTTATTGTTTGCCAACGTTTCGACCCTCATTGTGGGTCATCATCAGGGCTAAAAAAGATACATTTAAAATAAGATTAAAGATACTATTTTAAATGTATCCTTTTTGTATCTTTTTAGCCCTGATGATGACCTACAATGGGGGTCGAAACGTTGGCAAACAATAAAATAGTTGAAACTAATCAGTTGTTTTATTGTATTTAATGACCACCACCCGGACTAATTCCTTCTAGTAATTCTCAACGGTCAACTAATTATATCCACTATTTATAAAATTAATAATACTGTACCTAGTCAATGTTTCAAAATAATGCCTATGTAACTGATAATGCTTGTACTATTGCAAAGAACTATTTTAATCCATAATCTGGTTTCACACAACTCTTTTAACTACATTTATATATCAATGCTCATTTAAAATCTTAATGTTTAATATTCATACACTCCGATGTTAATTTAAAATGTATTTATGTATATATATCTATATATTAAAACTTTGTATTTCAAAGACTATTTAAAATCTAAAGTACTTTAATACTTCTATATAAGATAAAAAAAAATATATATAAACCTGTATAAAAATAATTTGTTACTTTCTGTTTATTCTACTGTGCTGTTTAATAATTATCTATTATCCTAATGTGATTTGTTCGGTTTTATGTTTATTACTTATAATTGTTATTAATTGCTGTTTGTCAGCTGATCGCCGCTAGCTCGGCAAGCTCGGGCTTGCTTTTCTTTAACTTATCTTTCTTTTATTATTCTTCCTTCTCATTCTCATTTCATTATTTATCTATTATTATTATTTTTATTATTTTTTTTTATTTATTTTTTTTTTTATTTATTTATTTTTTTTTTTTTTTTATAAATGAGATATTTTCATCAAGTTATGTCCTCAAAAGCTACAAGTAAAAGATCTAGATCTGCAGGTTCAAACTCTTCTCCTACGAAACAGAGACCTCGCCGTGAAAATAATAAAAAGATGATTCCACCAGCGACCGCTTCAGCTACCTCTTTAGGATCTGAACCACAGCCCAGCACATCATCACAAGGAATGACTGATGAATCGCCGTTCTTTACACCGAACCCATTTCAGATCCTCCAAAATCAAAATGAAAAAGAATCCATGGAATCTTCTCCTATACCCAGGGAACCACAACCTCCACCAATTTTTGTTAAAAATATTAAAAATTTTCAACTACTTTGTGCGCATTTAAACAAATTAACCGATCCTAATAGTTATTCATGTATAAGTAGAACCAGTGATACTAAAATATCTCCGACTACCGCCGAAAGCTACAGAAAAATAGTAAAATATCTGAGTGAGACCAAAGCTGATTTTCATACCTATCAGTTGCGCCAGGAGAGAGCTTTAAGGGTTGTAATTAGAAACCTACACCCTTCGACACCAGTGACAGCTATCAAAGAAGAACTGACGGAGATAGGCTATAAAGTGCGGCAAGTCACCAATGTCCTAAAAGATAAAATTCCAATGCCTCTATTCTTCGTGGACTTGGAACCATCAGCAGGAGTTGAAAAAGTTTACGACCTCAATAGATTGTACTATACTAGTGTAAGAGTTGAGAAACCTTACACTAAGAAAGAAATAGTGCAGTGCCATAATTGTCAGGCATATGGTCATACGAAAACTTACTGCCACCACACACCACGCTGTGTGAAATGCGGTGAGCAACATAAATCAGAAGAATGCACAAGATCAAGATCAACACCCGCTGTATGTGCTCTGTGCCTCGAGGACCACCCGGCTAACTACAAGGGATGTCAAATCTACAAGAACCTCAAAAGCAGATACCAAAAACCTCAGAATCAGGATGAAACAGCTGAGCCGATCAGAAGCAGAAGACAACCTTCAAAAACAATTGATTCCAATGTAACATTTGCCCATCTACTTGGAGGTGGGAACCATAACAAAGAGACCCTGCCGGAACAACGCATACTTCAAAATCCTGAACCCATTCCACAACCACATATTCCTCAAAATTTAACCAACCATCAAAAACCTCATCCGAATCAAATTTCTCATATTCCTCCTCCATCAAATGTCACAGACCTTACAAGTTTGATGACATCCTTCATCACTGAAATCAAATCCCTTGTTATGCCGCTAATATCACTACTCACTAATCTCGTATCAAATTTAATCCCATCCTTAAAAAAACCTTAAATGACTACACCTAACTCCTTATCCATTCTCCTTTGGAATGCGAATGGTGTTAGAAATCACACTGACGAACTTACAGCTTTATTGCAAGACAAAAACGTTGATGTAGCACTTATTACTGAAACTAGACTAACCACTAAACAGTTCTTTAAAATACCTCAATACGTAACATACCGTACGGACCACCCAGACGGAAAAGCCCATGCCGGTACTGCTGTCATTGTGCACCAGTCCCTCTCCCACCACATACTCCCACTCCCCTCCTATGATTTCCTACAATGCACCGCCATAGTAATCAAGACTTTTTCTTTTCCGATCACCCTCGCATCAGCGTACTGCCCTCCTAAACATTCCATTTCCAACATTCTATTCGAATCCTTCCTCAATTCCTTAGGAAACCATTTCATTCTGGGTGCAGACATGAATGCTAAGAACCAACAATGGGGTTCCAGGTCCACGAATAGTCGTGGGCGGAATTTACAGTCTGCACTCAACTCTAGACGTTTCAACCTCCTGCCTCCTGATTCCCCTACCTACTGGCCAACTGATCCTAACCGTAATCCTGACATCCTTGACTTCTTCATCCACAGCGGATTAGGCTCCCTAAACATGTCGGTGACTCGCCTGGATGAACTGTCCTCTGACCATAGTCCATTGCTCCTTAAAGTATCCCTAATTCCTATTCCTAAACCCACCCCACCGTCATTTATCAGAGGACCAGTAAACTGGGACCTTTTTCGCCAAATCCTGACCAGTGATATTGACCTCGGAGTGAAACTCAAAACTCCAGATGACCTTGACGATGCCGTAAACTCCTTCACCATCGCTATTCAACAAGCTGTTTGGACTGCCTCCTCTCCCAAGCACTCCCAGATAAGTCATAACCAAAATCATTTACCACAACACCTCATAGACCTCATCCGCACCAAACGACGATCCAGATCCTTATGGCAACGCACCCGTCACCCCACAGATCGCCGCTCCTATAACTTTTATTGTAGACAATTAAAGAGGGAGCTGGCGACCTTCCGTTCCCAATCCTTTAGTTCCTTCCTGTCTTCTCTTTCAGCTTGTGACAATTCCCTATGGAATGTCACTAAGAAAATTCTAAAATCCCACCATATTTCCCATCCCCTCCGTCGTAGTAATGGCTCCTGGGCTGCGTCTGATGAAGACAAAGCTGAGGAACTTGCCAAATACGTTTCCGAAGTCTTCACACCTCATCCAGAATCCCATCCAAACCACACTGCAGTGGTGGAAGAGTTCCTTCAGTCTCCAATCCCGCTTTCATTACCTCCTAAAGCAGTTAATCCCTCCGAGGTCAAAATATCTTCTCCGAAAACTTGCACTCCGTAAATCTCCTGGATACGATCTCCTCACTCCTCAGATTCTCAGACAGCTTCCATCTAAAGCCGTTATATTTCTTACATATATTTACAACTCCATTCTACGAACTACTCATTTTCCTCTCTTATGGAAACATTCCACTATAATTCTCTTCCTAAAACCAGGTAAACCTCCTAACACAACGACATCATATAGACCTATCAGCCTACTCCCAATCCTTTCAAAAATCTTTGAAAAAATCCTCCTCAAACGAATATTACCTTTATTAGAATCCCACACTATTCCTTCCCATCAGTTTGGATTCCGTTCCCAACATTCAACCGTTCAGCAAGGGCTCCGAGTCGTTGACCATATTTCCTCTGCCCTTGAGAACGAGGAGTACTGCTCGGGTGCATTTCTGGACATAACGCAAGCATTTGACCGGGTGTGGCACCCGGGATTACTCTTTAAGCTCAAAAACCATTTACCCCAATCCCTATACCTAGTCCTCCGATCCTATCTATCAAACCGCTCCTTCCGAGTTCGCTGTGGTGCAGAATATTCCAATTATTATCCAGTCGAATCCGGTGTTCCTCAGGGCAGTGTCCTTGGTCCTTTCCTTTACAATATATACACAGCTGATATTCCTGTTTGCCCTAATACCTTCCTAGCAACGTACGCTGATGACACAGCTATCCTATCCTCTCACTTAGATCCCGAAATTGCATCTATAGGCCTCCAAACGCACCTTTCTCAAATTGAAGACTGGTGTAACAACTGGAGAATCAAAGTTAATCAATCTAAATGCAAACATGTCACCTTTACCCTTCGAAGACAATCCTGCCCTCCAGTTCTCTTTAACTCCGTTCCGCTTCCTTTCTCCGACACAGTCCGGTATCTTGGCCTCCTTCTGGACAAAAGACTAACTTGGAACCCGCATACTAGACTTAAACGACAAGAACTTAATCGACGATTTGGACAATTATACAGACTACTGAACAGAAATTCTAAATTATCTATCGAGAACAAACTGCTAATATACAAGACAGTACTGAAACCTATCTGGACCTACGGACTTGAACTGTGGGGGACAGCCAAATTTTCTAACATCAAACGCATTCAATCCTTCCAATCAAAAGTCCTCCGAACAATAGTTATATGCTCCTTATTATGTATCCAACCATACCTTACACCACGACCTAAATATTCCATTTATTTTAGACCTTATACCATTAAAATTCTCTAAATTCCATCAGAACCTTATCCATCATCCTAATCCCCTAGCTCAATCCTTATCCAGCTCCACACATCCTTACCATCCTCCTAGAAGGTTAAAACGGCAGTGGCCTCGAGACCTCTTGTAAAATGTATATTGGAGTTCTAGCATTGGCTAGATTCTCCACTCACGTGCTGTATGCTTGTGAATTGTATATAGGTATGAGTGACTTTTGTATATATTTTATTGATTTTGTTTTGTATATATGTATATTGCATTATTATTATATAAATTTATTAATTTGTAAATATCGTGTGAATGTAGTATGAATGTTGTACTTCATCACTATTAAAAATGTCCTAAATTGGACAGATTGTAATATTGCTCAATAAAGAATTGTTTCTAAAAAAAAAAAAAAAAAAAATTGCTGTTTGTAATGTATAGCCTGACCAGGCTCTATTTGTATGGGGAACCCCCCAAGACAAATAAACTCATTCTATTCTAATTTTTTTTTTCTGCGAAATTACTGAGTGCAAAATTTTCAAGATTTGGCACTTATTCACAGGCTTCTCACTGCACGATCTTTGGAAAACAACATTATCCTAAGCCATTTTATTTTATTTTTTATTATGTAACTAAACTCAGTTATTTATAAATATTGAGAAAAAATATAACACATTAGGGGTACTCACTACGTTTGCTATAGCATGCTATTTGTGCTATTGTGCTAAACCCATCAATTTTATACATGAAATAACTGTAGAAACTCGACGGGTTTAGCAAAATAACACAAATAGCATGCTATAGCAAACGTAGTGAGTACCCCTATTATTGGTCATATGGTAATATCCTTGGTGAACTTTTAATTTAGCACACCCAGAATATATATAAAAAATAAATACACCCTGAACTTTTTCAACTTATTAGCAATGATTCAGGGGGAGCCCGTGGCAGAGTTAGTGAGTTCGAATCCCAGACCAGATGACCATACCCTATAAAATTTCATCTAGAAACGTGGTTAGTACATTCTCCCAGCTTCGCCTACACGGCCTGTCGCGCCAGAGTAAAAACTCTAATAATTTTGAAGATACCAAATAAAAAAAAAATATGAGAATACGATCAGAGTGTGCTTTACATGTATTTGTCCTCACCATACATTATCTAATTAGTCAAAAAAATGGTTAAATTTTGTTCGTATAATTATAAGAAACAAAAAGTTTAGCGAGTTTATAAATGAAAAGAGAATCACCTTTGATTATTTTTCTTAGGTATATAGCTTAGCCATTAAAAATCACGCTTATTTTATCTATCTTGTAAAGTCATATCATTGCACTAAAAGTCGTAGATATTTCGATTTTGTGATCATTTATAATAAATTTTAAACATGGGTTAGTGCATAGCTTAGCAACATTTAATGCAAAATATCTCAAAAAGGATCGAGTAAAAAACTTATGAAACACAAGCATCTATGTGATAAGTACTGGAGGAAAAAATTAAGTGGCTGGAAAAAAAAAAAAAAATGCAGAAATGGCATACTTTGGGAAATGGAAATGAAGAAACAAGAACCAGGCTCTTGGAGTTTACTTCAATCCTCGAAACATTGAATAACTAATATTTAATGTTGAACCTGGCAGATGATCCAAAGTAAGATGGTAAAAAAAAAAAAAAAAAAAAAAAACCTGTACCACTACAACCCAAGAAGGGTCTTGGGCTCAGTACATATAGAGATTCGTACTGTTTCTAGGCCAACGGCAGTGCAATGAGGTGATTAGGCCTTAATTGCGCTCACCCGCCAGGTTTTTCCCCAATTAATTTGGGTACCCACTTTATAGATGCTGGGTCTGCCCCAGGAGGGTCTCCATATCCTAGGGTCACCCCCCCTGACTGAATTAACAGAATAAATAATATTCTGCCAGAGCCGGGATTCGAACCCAGGACCCGGAGAACTGTAGACTAGCGCTCTATCCACTAGACCACGCCGCTCCCTAAAGTAGGATGGTAAATAAAGTAAATTGGTGGTACAGTGCCTATGTTAAGTCAAGTACTCGTTAAATATCCCCATCCTAATTATATCCCATCTGGATAGGCAAAATATAGGACTTCCACTTTAATATCGTCCAATAGCCGCAGTAGAATAAAATTACTTTAAATGAATACAAATAACCCAAAATGTAAAACTTATAAAAAAAAAAGGTAAGTATTCAAATACTCATAAAGAAATCAAATATTGTTCATTACCTTATACGATACATCATACATCTGTGCTTTGAGCTCATTATTTTCGAAATGTTAGAAAATGACATATTTTAAGGTTGTGCAGTATCAGGCCCATGTCAGCAAACACAGGCAATTATTGCCCTTGGAAATTTGAATTTCGCCGAGTAGAGCGTGTGATTCTTATTAAATTAAAAAGTTTAAAAATATTTTACGTTAAGTTAATTAAAACTTATTTCCCAACGATCCCCAGGGGTCAGCGGACCATTAGTACAGAACCACTACTTTAGAGGAAGACAATTAAACTATAAGCATTTAAGCTCTGTCAGACTATTTCTAACAGTATGAAACCTACATAATATTAAAGCCTATTAAATTTTGCATAGAGCTTTAGCGAGTTTGTGATCATTTATTATAAATTTCAAACATGGTTAGTGCATAGTTTAGCAACATCTAAAGCAAAATATCTCAAAAGGGATTGAGTAAAAAAATATGTAACACAAGCATATTATACCTCTATGTGATAAGTACTGGAGGAAAAAATTGAGTGGCTGAGAATCAGTTAGTATGCTTGTTGCTGAAGCTCTTAAGAAAATCTGGTGCGGGTAACACAAAACTTTCACATACCTCGGTAGTTAAAATCAATTTAAGATCTATTACATAAACATAAAGATTGTAAAAACCGTCAACTACAATAAAAAATGCATTTAGTTTCGTTGGACACATATGATTTAGATTTAATAATATAACTATATTACATTGTTACGTGTAATAAGTTTATGCTCTATTTGTCACTTAACATTACCTCTTACAACTTTGTGCATAAGATAATGTTTTTTCTACAATCTTCCTCTTTCCAACGGTATATTATACGTCTATATTACTCTTCTTAATATATAAAAAACAAACTTGCATTAATAAAATATTTTTGCTCTTTTATCTTTTAGTTGTACATCAAATTCATTCAAATTAGATATATAGCCGTTATTTGTCAATGCTGGTAAGATGGTATGGTTAATCTTTTAGCGTGTATAAAATTAAAGGTACTTCAGGGGAAGCCCTGTCAGACTATTTCAATCAGAATTAAACTTATATCATATTAAGTACCATTAAATTTGACATCGATACAGCGAGTTTAATCTAAATCGTAAGAGGCGTTTCGGAATAAAACGTAAAAAGGTGCAAAATGCATAGTATAAAGTACCACTTCCGGCCCGCCGATTTTAGTGAAAACGTTGCTGTAACATCTCGGGCGTATAGTTTCTTAAATATAAAATTTCAGTTTAGTCCAATTGAGTTACTACAAACACACTGACACGCACACACACACACACACACACACACAGGCCTTTTAGTGGTACTTGGTTATTAGGACACAGGGGACCTAAAACGTGTATTTCCGTTGAAAACTGGAATACGAATATTTTCAAGATCGCAATACTTTCCCTTACTATATATTTCATACGTTGGTAAGAGAAAGTAAAAATGCCGTATTATGGGTACTTTTTAACATAACATTCGTATCAAACTTAGTTTCGTTCAGGAAAGCATCACATCAAGAAACTGTCTGGAGTCTGATCGCCCATGAAATTATGTAGCAAGGAGTAACATTTGACTCAATACTTTAAAGCTAGCAATTCACGAAATGGGATCAATCAAATAGAAAAGTGAACCAGATTGACTAATCGGGAGGGTGTTTTTCCCACCAAGACCACACTGGACCCCGAACGTCATTATAAATTATTCGGAACAGCCCCATCTCGATTACGCCTGATAAAGGAGGTTCTACTCTACTGTAATTGGACAGGGTAATGAGGTCATGAGGTACTCATCAAGGACAAGTGATGAATACAGCCGATGATTGAGAGTGGCCGAGCGGACTTGCAGAGGCCGGGACTTGAGGGCACGTGGGGCCGAGGCCCCAGGCCATTCACCCAACACCCTGCTCTCTTGTTTACCTTCCGCTTCTTTTCATTCTCTTCAGGGGCATCATCCATCACTTAATTTTCCTTAATTAGTTGGATTCCGTGCATAGATTTAATTAGTTCGAACGTAGATGTCGTTTGTCAGCAACTCCCAAACTCTAACCACGATAAAAAAAATCTGGTGCGCGCAACACGCGATTTTCACTTTCCTCAGTTGATAAGATCAATTTAAAAATTGTAATCCGAGGCATCTGAAAAGAAAATGGCCTCGAGACCTTGTTTAGTTTCACTACTTGAGTGCTGCCAATGGGCAGTTTCTCTTTATATTTTTATCATATATTTTATCATTAAGTACCATATTTACTAGTTGTATAAATATATACAGTTGTAAATTTCAATAACAAAATTTAAATAAAGTTAGAGTCGCTACAGTTCTCATTATAAACTCATCTATCAACCAATTCTACAGTATCCAAACTATATAACAATCGACAATATTTCGCTAAACAGAATAAAAATAATAACACAGGCCGCCTATCCGAAAAATATCATATTAAATTCTTTCACAAAAACCATTTCTATAATATCAAACCCTCAGAAATCTGTACCATATGTAATATGAATACCTATGAGACCCTCTATAATTTAATCGCAGTGTGCCCTATTTACATCTCCATCAGAAACTACCACATACCATATGTAAACAATATTCCAGAAAATCAGTTCCCGACAGTAATCGTAATAGAATACCATAGAAAATTAAATAAAAAATATTATTATAAAATTAACTGCCTAAAACTGAGATCGTTCATTATCAACGAATAAAAACAATATGCTTACATACAAAATCTAAATAAGGAAATAATCATAAACAATATATAATATGCAAACAGTACTATATCCCCAATGACTGTTTTTATGTATAAACCTATGACAAACTCATAAACGATTTTATTATACCTAAAGTAAATATTAAGGGGAGCCTGTGGCTGAGTGGCTAGCGCGCTAGTCTCTCATGCTACAGGTTCTGAGTTCGAATCCAGTCCCGGCGGGGCTTTTATAAGGATGTAAAAAAAAAATGTGGATTCACTCACAACCTATTCCCCGGGTATGTGAGACCCGTCAGCCAAAGGGTGGCCACTCACAAAATTAGTCGTAGGGAGTGATGACCCTACACTAAAAATTGCATCGTGAAATGTGAGTGTAAACTCGTAGGAGTTGTCGCGCCACTGGAAAAAGAAGAAAGTGAATATTAACTTAATACAAATTGTAACTGATTGTAACCAGTCTAGTCGAACTTATTCAATTTAGTGTAAAATTTCAATCCAAATGGAATTAAACAGATGTATTTTTATTATTTATTTTAAACAGATGTATTATTATTTTAAAAACATATGTATTTTTTATTGTATCTCTACTATATTAAAAAACAAACTGTTAACTTATCTTTATCAACATAATTTACAAAATGTATTATAAATAGCCAAGCCTTCAAACGCATTCAATCCGTTTAATCCAAAGTCCCCCGAACAATAGTTAATGCTCCTCATTATGTCACCAACCATACCTTGCACCACGACCAAAATATTCCATTTATTTTATACCACATTTCATCAAAATTCTCCAAATTCCATCAGAACCTTATCCATCACATTTTAAGTGTCCTAATTGGGGCAGATTGTATGTAATATTACTCAATAAAAATATTTTATTGACTATTGCTGTACGGTATAAGATAGTGTTTCTGAGGATCTCGAGGTTAAAATAATACGCTTGATTACTTGTTTTGTCCGATTCATCTTCGGGGTCCCCAGGTACGCCTCCGTGTCCCAATTTTATGGCGAGTTGAAGTGGCTTTACCCTCCCAATCGTCGCAAGTATTTTCTTGCGTCATTCCTCTACCAAGTTACCCAATCCCGCCGTCCATCATACATTTTTGACCTCCTACAATTCAAATCCTCTGTCCATCCTCGTTGTTCACGGTCTAGGCCTTCAGATTTATACAGTACGACCCACCGAACTGCACATTTCGACAGATCCTGCCACATTCGATCCTCAATCCTATGGAATTCTATCCCTCCTTCCAACCGTCACTCCAAATCTCTTTCAACCTTCAAATCCCTCATATTTAATCACTTAATAAATATCCATGCACAATAGCATTGTAAATAAGTTTTTATTTTGTCGTTGTTTCTGTTTTCTTCTCATTTGAATATGTCTATTTTATATAAGTAATTATTAACTTGTTAATATGAATTTAATTTACTCTAAGACTCAAAAGCACATTTTGTACATTTTATATTTTTTATTCTATAGAGGCATGTCCAAGGGATAATAAAGAATTTATTTATTATTATTATTAAAAATATTTTAGAAAACAATTTTTTTTTTTCAAACCAACCCCGCGCAACGAACTGCTGAAGGATGCATTCCCTTTCTTATTTAATAATTTACCGAGTTGCTTCTGTATATGTGAATTTTTTTTTAATAATGCTTTAAAATTACGAGAATTCCATAGGACACTGTAATGTTTTGTTTTGTTTTGTAACAAATGACTAAACCGAGGCTTTTGAAAGAGTCAAATGGGATTAAAAACCATAGAGATTGCTCCAAAGGGATTATTACGTATTGTAAGTATTAAACAGGATTAAAATATTTACAGTCCTTTGAAATCTTGCATTTGATAAAACGGTCATTTTTTTTATTCAGCCTATTTTGTAAAAAAATATTACTATCAACGTATTATGTCACTTACAGACAGCAAACACTCAATTTAGCCCAAGAGGAATTAGCGATCAAAACGTGGTAAATAAATCGCTTTGACAGGGGATGGGAAGAACAGGTGCCTCCTTCAGGTAAAAGGCACTTTAAACTGATCCGGAAGAGACTCCACAAAAAAATCAGTCGGTGGAAATGTTTTCTACCTGAGCGGCGCCGTGTACAGGCTGGCTACCTCCACTTCGACCACCGCATGCCGAATCGCCGTGTGCAAGTGTCACGGTTTTTTTTTTTTTTCTTTTCATAATTATGCGCATTCGTAACTACTCCACCTGTAAAATACTTACGATCGTTCGTTTTTATTTATATACGTAAACTTTGTTAAGGCTGATGGTTTATATTTAACTAAAAGTGAGAAATGCAAACGGATAGGCACGCCACAGCATGAAGTGGTAAATTAGAGCAGACCACCACGAAGGGCAGTGTGGTGGAAGGGGAATGAGTGTAAAGAAACTTTATAAAACCTTACAATATCCTAACTTACCTACACATGAAAAGTAAAGAAATAAAATTAAAAAATAAATAGAATTCAAGCTTTAAAATACCTTAATCCCAAATACCTAAGTCTCACAAAATCCTACAGATATTAATGTACAACCTAGAAATATTAAAAAATCTAGAAAAGTCTAACGAAAGTGAAATTTCCTATTTAAGATGGATATTGACTGCCTACGATTTGACTACTTCAACACTTACTGGACAGACGCTCCAACCTTCCACTTAATTACAAAAGACTCATCTTCATGACCATTTTAAGACCTATCTGGACTTACGGATTTGAGGTTTGAGGCTCTACTAAACCATCAAATTCTTTCCGCCTTCAATCCTTACATTCTAAAATCCTTCGAAAAATTCTCAACGTTCCTTACTTTGTCACGAATAAGCTCGTCCATAAAACCTTAATATTCCCTATTGTTGTATCTTATTAGTAAGTTTGAAAGAGATTTGAAGGTAGCTTCTCTACATGTCTTGTTCATGACTATTTTCTTTTAGCCTATTTACTAGATGTGTTGTACAATACAGTTGTAAATATCAATAAATAATATAAAATAAACTAATAAATAAATCTAAAACATATGTTTCCAACAAAACTGAATATCATTCTTTAAACTTTTTTCAAATCTAACTTTATTTCATAGTTCTTAAATTGATTTATCAACCGAGGTAAGTGAATGTCGTGTGTGTCCGCACCAGTTTTAGTTTTTCTCATATCTCTCATTAATAAATGATTGATTCCATATTTTGATTTGAGTTCCCATAATATAAAATATATCACAAAATGTAGAATAAAGAAGTACTGGAAAAAAAACATAAAAAAAACAGGAATGACAATTTATATGGTCGGTGGTTGATGGGTAGCAAGCACAGCCATTACGAAATGGTGAAGATGAGAAAAAGCGTTTCACGATTTCGTCCGTTTAGGGGCAGAACGAAATGTCAGGAGTTGAAACAATGCCATTTTCTGCGACATACACAATACCAAAGGCACAAGAGTCTAACAAAACGTTTTCTATACAGTGTCATATAAACCTTTTTATTAAGAAATAGGAAAACAAAAATTGAACATAGCCCACAAATGGAAATGTTTTTGATAGACTCATAAAAGAAAACAACGCCGTAACGAATTAAATATATCATTTAAAATTTAAATGTTAATAACCGGGATTAACTACGAAATCGGATATAATTGTCATGTTTATTGAGTTGCATTGTTATATTTCAAGAAAACAGGATTAAATAAAATTTATTTGATTTTGAAGATAATTATTATTGTAAATATAGGACTCAGTCCCACATCACAGCCATTGAGGAATGGAGACAGAACTGAAGGGTTAAAAGAAATCCTAAAAAATCACACCAAATTACCTTTACCCTTCGTCGCAAACCGATGACTTCAAGCCCCACTGTATCCTTTAAAAATACCCCACTAATATCCGTTAAACAAATCCGATACCTAGGACTTCACCTTGACAAACGTCGTACATGGAATGCTCATACGAGAATTAAACAATAAGAAACTACCCGTAGATATAGATAACTACAACAATAACTCGACAAACGTTCAAAACTTCCAATTTATTACAAAAAACTCATTTATGTTACCATCATCACTGTGGACCCATCTGGACTTGTGGAATCGAGCTTTAGGATTCTACTAAATCATCTCTAATAAATCCTTACCATCCTACATCCTTCGCAAAATCCTAAATGCTTCTTATTTCGTTACGAATAAAACATCCATAATGACCTAAATATTCCATTTGTCGCAGAACTATCCCACAAGATATGCCTCTTTTCAATCCAATCTCTCGACCCACACGAACAATCTTGTACGCATCTTTTCATTCCCACCTAATCCTGACAACCCTCCGATTGAAAATACGATGGCCTCGAGACATATTAAATTAAATTGACATTGAAATGCTACCACTGGGTAGTTCTTCACAAGACATTTTCAAGACAATTGTAAATTAGCTGATTTACGTATCGTATTTATTATAGCACAGTTTTAAACATCTATGAAAAAAAAAAAAAAAAAAAAAAAAAAAAAAAAAAATATATATATATATGTGTGTGTGTGTGTGTGTGTGTGTGTGTATAGGACAATGTAAATGATGTACATGTAGGATTAAACTTATAGATTCTTTGATTACAAAAAATGTTTGCAACGGAAATACACGTTTTAGGGTCCCCTCAGTCCAAATAACCAAGTCTCGAAAAAAGGTGTGTGTGTGTTTGGTAAGTCTAGCGCAAAAACGAAAAGACGTACAAAACTCAAATTTCATATTTAAGAAAACTATACGTCCGAGATGTTACAGCAACTTTTTCACTAAAATCAGCTGACCGGAAGAGCTACTTTATAACATTTATTTTGCACCTTTTTATAATTTTCTGAAAAACGGCTCTAACGATTTTGATTAAACTCGCTATATGGATATAAAATTATTTGGACTTTGATATTATGTAGGTTTCTTTATGATTAATATAGTCTAACAGGGCTTAAATGCGATATTTTGAATTTTCTTGTCCTTAAGTACCTTTTATTTTGTAGATTTAAACAAAATAGGCACATCACCTAATTAGCATAGATAAATAACGGCTAAATATGTATGTTGGGCGAATTTAATATACAACTAAAAGATAAAAGAGCAAAAATATTTTTTTAATGCTATTTTTGTTTTTTATATATTAAGAAGAGTAATATAGACATATAATATACCGTTGGAAAGAGGAAGATTGTAGAAAAAACATTATCTTATACACAAAGTTGTAAGAGGTAATGTTAAGTGACAAATACAGCATAAACTTATTACTGATTATTACACGTAACTATGTAATATAGTTATATTATTTAATCTAAATCATATGTGTCCAACGAAACTAAATGCATTTTTTATTTTAGTTGACTGTTTATTTTTAATAAAATGTTTCTGTTTTTTAACACAAAAATAGTAATATAGACGTATAATATACCTTTGGATAGCTAAAGATTTTAAGAAACATATTATCTAATACACGGAATTGTCAAGGTTAATGTAGAGTGATGAAAAGCCGATAAAACTAACTGGTTTTATAGATAACAATATAATAGATTATTTAATAAAAAACGTGTTTCTATTGAAATTAAATTTAATTAATTCTTTAACGACTCATATTTATCTCTAAATGTATTTAAAAATTCTTAAATAAATTTTAACAACAGAGGTAAGTGAAAGCCGTTGCACGCACCAGATTTTTTAATTTAATACAGAAGATATCTTAAATAATGAGGGCTCACGATGTTTGTCAAATCATGTTATTTGTGTTATATGTCGAGTTTCTGAAATAACACAATTGATTGTGTACTATATGCAGTACTCTTTTGTTATAGGCCATGATATTGGTTTCTTTAGTTATTTTAGTTGTTTCTGTTTATCATTTCAATATGATTACATCCTATTATATCTATTGATTATTATATCTATTGATATCTATTTTCCTTCGAAGCCGAGCGAAGAGAGATTGGTATGGAGACTGAAACTGGGACAATATTACAAAATACAAAATGTAATGTACAAAATGTAGTTATCTTATATAATTGTTTGTATTTAACTTAAAATATTGTATCTGTATTATTAGTATTATGTATGTTTTAGTGTATTATGTATTTTTATTTTATTATGTATTATGTATTTTGTGATTAGTACATTTGTATGTATTATTTTCGTATTGTATGTATTATTTCGTATATTTTGTATAATGTTTGTATTGTATTTTATTATTTATCATGTATGTATTATTAGTATATATGTATTATTACTTTTATTCTAATGTATATCCACCCGTGAATAAATGATGTAAATTGTTCATAGTTTTGTTCGGACACAAGCTGAGGGAAATCGCTCACCGAGAGGTGTGAAAATTTTCGAATTCCAGTTTTCAACTGAAATACACGTTTTAGAGTCCCCTGAGTCCAAATAACCAAATTCCACAAACAGGTCTGTGTGTGTATATGTAGTAAGACTAGCGCGAAAACGATAATTAGTATAAAACTGAAATTTCATTTTTAAAGAGCGTCTATGCCTGAAATGTTACTGCAACTTTTCTATCGAAATCGGCGAAGCAGAAGAGCCACTTTATACCATGCATTTTGCACCTTTTTACGATTTTTCAAAAACGGCTCCAACCATATTGATTAAACTCCCTATATTTTAGTAAAATTTAATGGACTTTAATATCTTGTAGGTTATAGATGAGTGGATATACTTTTTGAACGAATAAATAACGTTTCCTCGTAAATTTAATATAAATAAATATGTTATTCGAAATCCCACATTGTTAACTGTCATTAATCTTAAAATAGTAGCCCATTAAAATTAAAATAGCATTATGATTTTTATATTGCTATAATATTGTACTAAATTGCGTAGCTCTAATTTATTTTAAGGTTTAAAAATATAATGAAAATTCAGCACTTTTATTGATTGATATCATTAGTATTCAAATTATATTATTATAAATACCTGTTGGACGAGCAGATGTGGCATTATACACCATTCCTGAAACAGCAACATTTTTTATTCTATCATTTCTTACTTTTAACACTACATAATTAATTTATATTTCTTATATTAGAAAAATTATAATAATGATAATAATAAACGGTTCTAACGATTTTGTTTTAAACCCCCTATATCGAAGAAAATTTAATATCATGTAGGTTTCATTCAGATTTAAATAGGGGTTAAATTACCGATAGTTCAAATTTTCTTCCTCTAAAGTACCATCAATTTTGTAGCTTTGACAAAATTGACCATTTATAATTAAGCTTTGATAAAAAACGGCTAAAGGTTGAAGTTGAACGAATTTGATAACCAACTAAAGGAGAAAAGAGCAAACATATATTTTTAATGCAATTTTTGTATTTTTGAAAATGAGAACAGTAATATACCGCTGGAAACTGAAATTCATTCAAAATCAACAATTCAGACGTTGATTTCCAAAAAGTACTATATCCATTCCAGGAAATTTTACAGGAAGCGCCAAAATCTCTCATTACTATATTATTAAACTAGCTAATTTGGGTCTTTTTGCCTTAAAATTTAGAATTATTTTTTTACAATAATAACATCATATTAAAGTTATGAAATGATTTTTTTTAGAATGATTTGGAACGAAAATAAATGCGTAATTAGTAATTTTAGAAAATGACCGCATTTCTAAATCGCGTTTTTTAAGGAGTTGAGAATTCATTTGATAAAATCAAATAGAATATTTGAATAAAACTAAATGATGAGAATACAAATATGTAAAAACATCATTTTCGTAAAAAATGTCCTTTAGTACCTTTTGGAAATCAACGTCTCAATTGATGTAATTATTTGTGATTTTTTTTAGCCATTTTCTTAGCTACTTAGGTAATGTCTTTTAAGGACCAAGATTATATAAAATACTCTCATCGTCAATTTAGTTTTTGTTTGGCTCTCAAATATGTAAAATTATCGGAGTTAATATTTTTTTAAGAAAACGTTATTTTAACAGTGAAGAGAATTTTATAACTCCGGAACCAGCTTAGTCTCAAAGACCAAATTTATATCACTTAAATAATAATAGGCTCAGCGAACCCGAAGGTTGAATGCCGATACCACCAAATTCCGCCTACACAGACTCGTCCAATGTTCACCAAGCCCAAGCTCCCGAGATCAGCCTTAACGCAATCCTCCCATCTACGCTTCGGCCTACCATTCGGACGCCTACCAGTCGGATCAGCAAATACCAACTTTCTCGGAATCCGCTCCTCATCGAGCCCAACAACTTTACTCGCCCATTTGAGTCTCCGCGATGCAATGAGCTCAATTATATTCGCAGGATACAAGTTCCGCAATTCCGCGTTGTGCAACCTTCTAAACTCCCCAGTGGACTCATCTCTCTTCGGACCAAATATTTTACGCAACACCTTATTTTTGAAAACCTTAAGCTGTTGTTCATCCTTTAAAGTAAGCGGCCACGTTTCACATCCTTAAAGAACCGTTGGAAGAATAATAGTTTTATAAATTCTAACCTTTAAGTTTTTAGATAGAAGCCGCGAACTAAGTAACTTAGCAACTGAATAATAACACGCATTTCCCACCTTTAACCGGGACTTCATTTCTTCCTGTATTTCATTTTTTCTAGTTATAATTGAACCTAAATACTTGAATTTCTCAACGTGTTCAAAAGTATGCCCTGATACATCAATATCACAAAGATTGCCACCGTTTCTGCTACTAATCATATATTTCGTCTTATCGGTATTTAATTCGAGTCCTATTTCTTTACCGGTTTTTATTAACACACTTGTATTTAGTTGTATGGTTTCTGTGTCTTCACCTAGCAGTACCAGATCATCGGCATATCCTAATTTCCGTGTAAACATCGCCAAAAATGGATTTTCGCCAATTTTGAAAATTCTTATACAAAAAAGTACTATGTTCTCAAGATCGAAATTTTTACAGCTAGTAGGACTATGACTAAGCTATAAAGGAAAAAATAATCAAAGGTGAGTCTTCTTTCCTTTATTTACTTTTATCTCGCTAAATGTCTCGTTTTTTAGTCATTTTCGAGATTTTTTTATAAACAACTTTCTTTTCTATCTATGAAATCAGTCATTAGGTCAAAAAATACAAATCATGTCGTTATCTTATTTTTAATTTTTGTTTTGATTTAATATCTAAAAAATAACAGGAATTAGAAAGATTTTTCCATCACATGTTTTTGCCCATTAAGCTGACTAAAAACGGCTGTAACATTAAAAGTGTTGGCTAGAAAAAGTTTTCATTTGTGGTTTTATATTCATCAAAGGAAAGAGAATAACTAGTCAAAGAATCACCAAAATCAAAAATATCGAGCGGCAAGGTCTGAACGATTGCGAATGGATTGACCCACATATATTTTTTGCTAGATATTTTATTATGTTTTCTATTGTGGCTAAATTTATTTTTTATTGTACTCATATATGACTATGTACATATATTTATAATAATTATTATTTTTCTTTCGTTTGTAACACCAACAAGTAGAAAATTGTTTACAAATATATGATTTATGTAAACACTCCTAATGTATGGGGACTTTCCCGATTGTAATAAAAGTATATTATATTATATTCTAATTAGGAGGATATATTTGGGCTGGAAGATGATGGAGCTGGAAGATACTGGAGCTGGAAGAAGGTATGATGGCGGAACGACAGTGAACTCACTAACAGGTCGCCGGGCCAAGGGCAACCTCTTCTCCTCTTTCTGCTATTGGAGGAATGGCAACATTAAATCTTGACTTACGCTAATTACACTCTTCTCCCTGCAAACGGGCAGTGAGCAAGAAGCACGTACGGCAGTTTAGTTTCACATCGCAAATATTGAATTATAAGGGTAATCACAGTCTGGTTTAGCATGTTAAATGATTAAGATCCAACTCAGGATCAACCGCTACCCACTGCAAGTATTGTGCTATCGTATGTTCCTAAAAATATCAGGGTGCGTGTATGTTATGATTTTATTTCAGTAACCTCTTGTTTTTTTGCTGTTTTTTTCTAGTTTTTATTCATTTCATAATATGGATCAAATAATTCGTAATCGTCCAGACCTTGCCGCTCGACATTTTCGCTATTTTTTGACCAGTTTTTCTCTATCCTTTCGTAAATATAATACTATAAATAATTGCATCCCTATTTAAACAAAATCACGGTCATGTGATTTTCGATCATTTTCAAGTTATGTTCATAAACATTTCTTTAAATTATAATATTATAGGTGGAATAGTCAGGAATCAGTCATTTTTGAAAAGTTTTTAATTTTGCCAACGTTTCGGCTCAAGCTTGTGAGCCATCATCAGGGCTCAGTTCTAATGTTATTTTCTGATGTCGCTGGAGATGAAGTAACAGTAAGTGATGAATCGGCGTCCGGATGTTGTGAAGGTGACACTGGTGATGAACATGTAGTGGTTGGCAAAATTAAAAACTTTTCAAAAATGACTGATTCCTGACTATTCCACCTATAATAGTTTCTACAGTCGACTATACACCCTCAATATAATTCACTCTACTTGGGACCTCAACTTCATCATCGCAAACTTCAGAAACCATCACATCTGAGAAATGTACTCTTCACTTATAAACCTACCACTACATGTTCATCACCAGTGTCACCTTCACAACATCCGGACGCCGATTCATCACTTACTGTTACTTCATCTCCAGCGACATCAGAAAATAACATTAGAACTGAGCCCTGATGATGGCTCACAAGCTTGAGCCGAAACGTTGGCAAAATTAAAAACTTTTCAAAAATGACTGATTCCTGACTATTCCACCTATAATAGTTTCTACAGTCGACTATACACCCTCAATATAATTTCTTTAAATTGAGACGTCTGTTGATTTCCAAAAGGTACTAAAGGACATTTTTTACGAAATTAATTTTTTTACATATTTGTATTCTCATCATTTAATTTTATCTTAATATTCTATTTGATGTTATCTAATGAACTCTCAAGTCGTTAAAAAACGCGATTTAGAAATGCGGTCATTTTCTAAAAGTACTAATTACGCATTTATTTTCGTTCCAAATCATTCTAAAAAAAATCATTTCATGACTTTAATATGATGTTATTATTATAGTAAAAAAATAATTATAAATTTTAATGCAAAAAAAAAAAAACCCAAATTAGCTAGTTAGATAATATAGTAATGTGAGATTTTCGCGCTTACTGTAAAATTTCCTAAAATGGATATAGTACCTTTTGGAAATCAACGTCTCAATTTTTTACTTAGACCACTTTCATAATTGACACTAAATGAATTCCGTATAACGTTGAAATCACAACTACTATCTAATGGGTCATTTTTGAAGATATCATATAAATAACATTGAATAAATTTAGTTTAAACTAATGTGGTGTGAAATAAGTGATAAACTATTTTTTTATTTTGACTTATACCGCTTTCATAATTATGGGCACATATGGTCAATCTTTAGAAATGTACAAAATTAAAGGTAGTTTAGAGAAAGAAAATTTAAAATATCGGCATTTGAGCGCTGTCAGACTATTTCAATCAGAATTAAATCTTGGCGATATTAAATCCCATTAGATTTTACATCGATATAGGGAGTTTAATCAAAATCGTTTTTGAAAAAAATCGTAAAAAGGTGCAAAATGCATGGTATAGAGTGGCTCTTCTGGTTATCCGATTTTGATGAAAAAGTTGCTGCAATATCTCGGGCGTATAGTTGTCTTAAATATCAAGTTTCAGTTTTGTAGGACTTTTCGTTTTTGCGCTAGGCTTACCATACACTCTTTTTTGAGTAACTTGGCCATTTCGACTCAAAGGACCTTAAAACGTGTATTTCCGTCGACAACTGGAATTCGAAAATGTTCACGAGCGCGATACTCCCCCTTACCATATATTTCATATTTAGGTAAATGAAAGCAAAAATGTTTAAACCACTTTCTTCCCTTTTTAGGTTAAGCGATGTGAGGATAAACAATGTAAAGCACATCCTTAGCATAATTAGTGATTTTTTTTTTTTTTATCGATGCCTTTTATCCATTAAGCTTGTGTTTAAGATAATATTTTTTTCTTTTCTTATACACTTTTTTAGGAAGCTTCATTTAATATTTTACACTAAAAAAACTATTTCAGCACTCATTAACTTCCTATTCCTACAAATTTATTTTTTTTTACTATCTATGACATTGTTTTTCTACGTTTCGGGGTTCTGTCCCTTATCAAGACTAAAACAATTTTTACAGTTTAATTAGTAAAATTACATTATTTGATTATTTATCTTTGAAAATCATCTTTATAAATTTCATTTATATTGGCATTATTAATTTAAAAACCTATTAATATGATTTACCTTTTTTTTTATATCACTTTTTAACATTAACGCATTTTATTATATAGCTAGCTTACTGCCATTCGTCCTATTTCATGTCTATAGGCTAACTGTTTCTATTATTTCTAATTTTACACTTAGTACCATGGTATATTCTTTTAATATTCCTATGTAATCCCAGTGCCCTGTATTTATTTTTATTCCTATATATATTCTAATTATGTTTATTACTTTATTGATAATATCTATATAATGTGTTCCTAGGTTTTATGTATCTGTTTTGAAAATTATTGTTCTGTAATTATTTTTGGTAATGTGTATTGCCTCTAGTGATTTTCTATTTCAATTGTTTTGTGATTTCTCTAAAATTTCTGTATTTTCAAAGTTAAATTTGTGTTTTCTTCTGATGATATTGCTGTTGTATTGGTGTATTTTATATTTTTACATTTAGATATAATATTCTTTATAAAATCTTTAGCATTCCAACAGTATATTATAGATGTTATGGGTTGTGTCACATGAAATGTCCATTTTCAAGATAATTTTATTCGAAGTATTTACCTTCTTTTTCTACACATTTTTCCCAATGAGACACCAACTTTTTTTATAACCGAACTGAAAAACTCTGAGCTTTGAAGTGAAACAAAATCTGAAAACGCACTTTTCACTTGATCATCATTTTCAAAGCGTTTTCCTATAACGAAGCTGTCTAAATTCCTGAACAGATGGTAATCTGTTGGAGACAAGTCGGGAGAATATGGTGGGTGCGGAAGAACTTCGTACCCCAGTTCTTTCAATTTTTGCACGGTATGTTTTGAAACATGGGGTCTAGTGTTGTCGTGTAAGAGTATAAGACCCTTCCGATTTACCAATCCAGGTTGTTTTTTTTAAATAATTTTGTGTGCAGTTGTTCAATTTCATTGCAGTACGTTGTAGAGGTAATGGTTTCACCTCTAGGTAAAAAGAAATAATGAATTATCCCAACCATGGACCACCATAATGTAGCCATCAATTTTTTGGGATGCAAATTCGGTTTTAGCATTTGCCCCGGTGTTTCGTCAATGTTCAACCACTACCCTGACCGACGCTGATTGTCATATGCGGTCCATTTTTCATCGCAGGTAATTATTCTTTTAAGGAAAGACTCGGTTTTTTGCCTCGAAAGAAAAGAAACGTAGGTCTCAAGGCGTTTCAATTGCTGCCGCTTAGTGAGATCATGAGGTACCCATGTATCGAGCTTTTTTACTTTCCAAATACACTTTAAATATCTGGAAACGGTAGATGCACTTGCATTTAGTCGTGCTGAGAGTCCTTAACTGTTTAGTAGGGGTTTCCTTCTACTGTATGTAAGTCGGTATACCCAGTTGAAAACTTAGCAAATCAACGGCGAATGGTCCGTTCATTAACATTCCCTTCCCCAAACGCCTTACAAATATTTCTAGCGACCTCAGCTGCTGAATGGCCGAGTTTAAAATCGTACAAAAATATTTCTCGAAAATCGCGTGTTTCCATGTTCATATTTGGAGGTATACTAAAAAGTGGGTAATTGATTGGGAAGCTAAAAAAGGTAGAGGATTAGTAACAGTTTACTTTAAATATGTAAACATTCGGAAGAAAACAACAGAGAATTGCAAAATCCTTTATGTATTTCAGAAACTATAAAAACGGACATTTCATGTGAAAGAACCCGATATATTACCTGTCCATATTTTCAAAAACACAAAAATTCCATTAAAAAATATATTTACTCTTTTCTCGTTGAGTTGATCTTCAAATTCGACAACTTGTGTATTTAGCCATTTTTCATCAATGTCATTAAGATTGTATGGTTAATCTTTTGGAATGTACAAAATTAAAGGTAGTTTAGAGAAGCACTGTCAGACTATTTCAATTAGAATGAAACCTACATGATATTAAATCTCATTACTTTTTAAATCGATATAGGGAGTTTAGTAAAGTATCAGAACGTCGACAGTTAATCATTTTTCTAACCACGGGGTATCATTATTCAATTAAACTATTACAATTCCACCACAGCTCTCACGTAATTTGTATCCATTTCTGTCATTTTTATAGCCCTGTAATTCTGCTACATATCTGTTAAAGCGTTAGGTCGTAAAACTCCCACGAAGGCGTGGTTAATTAAAGATTTAGCGTTAACTTCTGCAATCCGTGCTTTTAGGTCAGGAAGTAGTTGGAGGATCCGTTAAGTCGATAAGTGAGTAAACGTTCAACGGCAAATTGTCCGTATCATTGGAAATGAATTGCTTCGGTCAATAGTACTTTTAAACGTTTCGATACGAGAAAGATGTTAATAGAACCTTTTTCCCCCTCCATAAAAGAAATAATTTCACCGAATTATGGTGGAATGTATGACTTAGATAATTACATTAATTAAGAATATGCCGTATGCATATTTTAGATCTCTTGTGTTATTTTTTTAGAAAATAAAATCATTTTTGGGTAAATCGCTCAAAATCATTTAAAAATTTCAGATCCCCTTCCTCAATAAATTTTATTGAAGTCTCTGAGAGAGGGATTATAAAATACCTATTTAATCACTTACCTATAAATGAAATATTGCTGATAAATATTGCTTTATTATTGATCGTGAAAATTTTCCAATTCCAGTTTTCAACGAAAATACACGTTTCAGGGTCCCCTGAGTCCAAATAACCAAGGTATGTGTCGTAACTCCAGTGCGTAAACGAAAAGTCCTATAAAACTGAAATTTCATATTTAAGACAAATATACCCCGAGATATTACAACAACTTTTCCATCAAAATCAGCTTACCAGAAGAGCCACTTTATACAATGCATTTTGCACCTTTTTACGATTTTCTCGAAAACGGTTCTAACGATTTTGATCAAACTCTCTAAATCAATGTAAAATTTAATGGGCTTTAACATCATGTATGTTTGATTCCGATTGAAAGGGCTTAAATGCCGATATTTAATTTTCTTCCTCTAAAGTACCTTTAACTTTGTATATTCTATAAAAATAACCACATTGTCTTGTTAGCATTGATAATTAATAGCTATGTATGCAAGTTGAACGAATTTTATAAACAATTAAAGGAGAAAACTGAAAAACATAAGAACAGTAATATACATGTATTATATACCGTTAGAAAGCTAAAGATTTAAAAAAAAAATATTATCTTATACAAAAGCTTGTAAAATTTAATAAAAAGTGATGAACAACCAATAAAACTGATTATTTTAGATAATAATATAATAGATTTTTTAATAAAACATATGTTTCTGTATAAATTCAATTTAATTAATTCTTTGATGGTTTTACTCATTTTTATCTCTATCTTTATTTTAAAATTCTTTAATCGATTTTAAAAACGGAGGTAAGTGAAAGTCGTGTGTTGCCCTTACCAGATTTTTTAATTTGTTTGTTGAATTATCAACTTAAGCGAGGTCGAAAGAGAATGGCTCAAAAACTAGAATGCGTTCGTATCCAAAATGCCAAAAGTATAGCCATTTTTACCAAAAAAGGAAGTTTTTTTTTTAGTGTTAATTTATATGATATCGGAAAATTACCCATTTCATAGTTATAAGCTTCACCCGTATTCAAGGTTACTGTGGTTATTTGAGAAATCAATTTAAATGTTATTGTGCCTTCATTTTTTTAGTGTTTTGACGAAGTTAACATACTAAATGTTATCGAATGCCATTACTCAAATAAAATTGGGGAAAAATCTGGCGGCTGGGCGTTATCAAGGCCTAATCACCTCATTCCACTGCGTTGGCCTAGAAACAGTACGAATCTCTATATGTACTCAGCCCAAGACCCTTTAATGGTTGTAGTGGTACAGACTTTATATATATATATATATATATATATATTATATCTAAAGAAAAATGCGGTTATTTATCACATCTTAATATAAAAACTCTAGCATCTTATTAACTGTTTATGGTATTGGCTTTGTTTTGCGTTCTTATAAGGAGCGACGTAACTTTGTTACAAACGAAGCATAACTTTGTTTACAAACAATTTGACAAAAATAACAGTGATAAATAGTGAACAGTTTTATAATAGTGAACATTTATTCAAAAGTGACAGGAATTTACACGTAAGTGCATATTTGCTACTATAACAAAATTTATACTACCAAAATAAGATCTCTTTGAGACCTCAGTTTTACACATAAAGAAACTATCTTTAACAAGAGAGTCCCTTAGGAACATGGCGTCGGACGAGTCAAATTTTTTAGAAGTTGTGGAGTTTTTTAGTAGTTTAGCACAGTTGAAGATTAAAGACGCAATAAAAGAAGGCATCTATAGAAGGATAGACTCTCTCAAATTAATATTTGAGCATCTTCGCAGCGACAATCAACGTCTGGAAAAAGAGATGCAAGGAATATTAAACCTAACCTCAATGCCTCGAGCTGTTCCATCGTATGCTGATATTGCAAACAACAAACCAGGTAAAATTAAAGAACACATAGTCATGATAGAAAAAGTAAACTCAACTACCACTGATGATGCTAAAGACCTTTTCAAAAATGTAATTAATCCGAGGAAATTAAGAGTCGGAATCAAAACATTCAGAAAAACAAAAAATGGTGGATTAATTGTAGGCTCGGAATCCGAGGCTGATCTTAAATTAATTACAGCAGAAATTAATAACAAACAAGGGACCAATTTGAAGATTAAAGAATTAAAGAAGAACCGACCTACTGTTATTATAAAAAATATTCCTGAAGATTTGAAGAAAGAAGAAATTCTCCCAACTATTATCGAACAAAATCGATTACAAGAGGGAGATATAAAATTGAGAACTGTTATCTCGAACAGGAATAAAATCAACGACAAAGGGCCACCAATCAGAGTTTGGAGACACGCAGTTGTGGAGATAACCCCTTCAGCGAGAAGGAAGTTGGCTGGACGAGCGTTCGTGGACATGGCTACCTGCCCGGTGGAGGACTACTACTCTGCCCCGAGGTGCTTCATCTGCTCTAGGATAGGCCACGTCAAAAAGTTCTGCAAGTCCGCGCAGCCGACCTGTCCGCTATGTGCGGGACCCCACGCCCTCAAGGAATGTAGGTCCGAGGTCCACAAGTGCATCAATTGTGTAAGTTTCAATAGTAGAGTCAATAATAAGAGGCAAGTAGATATCAATCACTCATCAATGTCTAAAAATTGTCCTTCTTTTAAGGCGGCCATTGACAGAATTATTACTAATACTGATTATGACTGACAAACTGTACAGCTACATTAGAACTAGCCTAACCCCATACTTAATGATATGTAAAGGATGTCTTGGCAATGTACAAAAACTTTATTTGGTTCTCAATAATTTTTACTTTGTCATAGAAAACATGTTCGTCACTATCAAGTGCAAGGTTAGTCTGTTATCATTTAGATTAATTTTTTATCAATCATGTGTAGACATAAGGTTATTTTAAAATTGGCACAAATTAACCTTCATCACTCAACCACTGCTACCTGGAACTTGTTACACACTATACATAGTAGTAACCTAGATATTATTTTAGTGCAAGAACCATACACTAAACTTAATAAAACATATGGCTTTCGATAAGGTATCAGATATTTCATGGAGGTTATGGAAATCCTCGAGCATCTATTATTATTACCAACAACAACATTCAGGGAGTATTAATAAATGATTTGTCATTTGAGGACGTGGTTGTGGTAGAACTGGTATGGAACAACACGGAATATATTTTTGTCAGCGCATACTTTGATATAAATATTGAAGTCAATAAAGAGTTCGAGAAGATAGAAAACATTCTGACACGGTTTAAACACAAATACATTTTAATAGCTGTTGATTCGAATTCGCGATCCAAACTATGGTATGATAACATCACTAATAAACGAGGTGAAACTTTAGAGGCCCTAATCACTAGCTCTAAACTCTTCATAATAAATAAAAATCAGAAACTGTCCACTTTCTCATCCACCATTGGTGAGAGTAACATTGACCTGACCCTTTGCAACCAATCTATGTTTCGGTTAGTCCAAGATTGGCTCATACTGGATGAAGAAAACCTATCGGATCACAGAACTATTTGTTACAATATTAACGCAGATGTTTATTCTCATAAGATTTTTAAGCCTGAAATAAAATACTGTACTAAAAACGCGGATTGGGAAAAATTCAGAGAATTATTGGTAAAATACGTTGACTTACATTTCGAAAATGAAAAAAATTTGAACATCCCACACGAAGACATATTGATAAAGTGTCTCGACACCTTAGGCATAGAGAAGACAGTAATTATGTTCAATAGATGTCTCCGTAAGACTTGTAATATTTTATTTTGCAAAAATTTACATAAAACGTCTCAAAGAATAGTTCCATGGTGGAATGAGGACCTGAGCCACTTACGGAAAACAACCAGGAATCTTAGGAAACTCTACCAAAAAACGAAAGACAATACTTTAAGAAACGCTAGGCGGGACGCCTATCTACAGCAAAGAAACCTATATAAAAAAACAATAAAGTTACAGAAATTAAGTTCTTGGAAAGAGTTCTGCAGCAGCATTGGTAAAGAAAAACCATGGTCTTTTCCTTATAAATATGCTTCCGGTAAAATAAGGTTACCCACAATGCTACAAACGATTGAAAAACCAGACGGTTCCTTTACAGAAAATTTGCAAGATACTCTAAATTACTTAATCGAAAAATTCCTGCCAACTGATGATCGAGAAACAGAAACAGACTACCACGAAACTGCAAGAACAATAGCCAATTCAATCCGGAAACTGAATTAGACGATCCATTAACAAAATTGGAAATTGAAACTGCCATTAACCAATTAATCGAAAACAAAGCATCAGGGATAGATGGAATTTCACCCTTGATTTTCAAAAAGTATACAACATTTATCCTAAATTTATTTCAGAATTATTCAAAAAATGTTTCGATACAGGTGCTTTTCCAAAACCATGGAAAGTCTCTAAAATAGTTCTAATACCTAAAGGTTCTAGTTGCAACCAGTTTAGGCCAATATCACTCATTCCTGTTGCAGGTAAAATTATGGAAAAACTCGTTGGATCTCGATTATTATTACATCTAACAAGAAATTTTCCTCTCAATGAAAATCAATTTGGGTTCATTCCTCAAAAAAACACAGTAGGGGCGTTATATAAACTCGTCAATTTCGTTGAGACTTCGTTACAATTGAAATCAAAAATCCTAGCCGTCTCGCTAGACATTAAAGGAGCTTTTGATCATGCCTGGTGGCCTTCGATTCTTAAAGCTTTGCATGAGAAGTCATGCCCTCGAAACATTTATTTGATTATAAGGAATTACTTATCCGATAGAAGAAGCCAGATTCAGGTTGGTCACACAGTTTCTAGTAAATGGCAAAGTAGAGGCACGCCACAAGGCTCATGTTGTTCCCCGTTGCTTTGGAATCTAATAATGGATGGAATTTTCAGTGTAGTTTCTCCGGAGGAAGCTGAGATTATCGTATTCGCCGATGACATTCTTCTCCTCTTCAAATCAAATCTATTCTTTCACCTACAAGTACAATGCAATGAAGTTCTACGCAAACTAACTATTTGGGCACATAATAACAAACTCACTTTTCAACCTGAAAAATCAAAATTTATTGTATTTAGTAGAAAACATCGAGTACCAGATCTACATATTGTATTAAACAATAAACCCATCATTCAAGTTAATCAAATAAAATATTTGGGATTGACATTGGAGAGAAAGCTAAATTGGGACCTACATATTAATAACCTAAAAAATAGGCTGTTAAAAATAGTCCATGGCTTATCAAACTCCGCAGCACTAACTTGGGGTTTGAACTCCGAAGTATTGTCAACAATTTACAAAGCTGCTATTCAGCCAACTATGACATACGCAATAGAAGTTTGGCATAAAGGACTTTCTCACAAAAAGAACTTAAAAAAACTAGAATCAGTTCAAAGAATGATAGCTATCAAAATTATTAAAGGATACAAAACTATTTCATATGACGCATCTTGCCTTCTCGCTAACATTACCCCTATTTCCATACTTTCCGATGAAATACTAAATAAATTCGAAATTATAACATTAGGCAAAAATCTATTAAGCTTTCCGATTCATGAATTTGAACACAAAATTCCGTGTAAACTTTGGATTCACCAAAAAGATATTTCGAAGCCTAACATTACAGACACCAGCCCGAATAGCGGCATCAACATTTACACTGACGGTAGCAAGGATCAAGACAAGGTAGGAGCTGCCTTCCTTGCTTTTGAAGGACAGCAGCTGGTGCATTCAGCGCGATTTAGGTTAGGCCCTTATTGCTCAAACAATCAGGCAGAAATGTATGCACTATTACAGGCTGTACTCTACATAAAAAAATTCTCATTATACCTCTAACTTCTGTATCCAGACAGACAGTCAAACAACACTATCGAAATTAAGGAACATGAACATACACGAAGGGCTCTTAGAGGAAATCAGACATGGACTAATAGTTTGTCATAATGAAGGTATGAACATCAGCTTTAAGTGGGTTAAAGCCCATGTTGGCGTTGTTGGGAACGAACTAGCGGATGAAGCGGCTAAAGCGGCGGCAAGAGACACCGCTCTCCCGATAGCATACGACAAGGCACCGATCAGCGCCATCAAACACTTTCTGTCAATGAAAACAAGGCAGAAATGGAATACGAAATGGGCCATCTCAACAAAAGGTAGACACACCTATGACTACATAAAAACAATTGACGATCGAACTAAACTTAAAAAAATTTCCTACAAACTGACACAATTCCTGACGGGACATGGAGGAGCCAGAAGCTATTTATTTCGATTCAAACTAACTGACGACAAAATCTGTAAATGTGACGGTAAAAGCGAACAGACATACGACCATCTTTTATTCGATTGCAGTAAACTGGACAAACATAGACACAAACTGATCTCAACAGTCCTACTAAACGGAGACCAATGGCCGCCTTCGAAGTGTGACCTCCTTACAAAATATTTTTCAAAATTTTATGAATTTGTGGACCGGGTGGACTATGCAGAATTAGAGAAATAGAAACAGGCAATAACTTGTTATTAATTTTATTTAATTTAATTTCACTGTTACTAACACTAATCAATTGGTTAGTTAGTTTTTATTATTTCGTTAAGTATTTATAACAAATGAATTATTTATTATTTGTTACTGGTTTCTTTGTTTAGTCAATTAGTTAGTATTATTTTGTTAATTTGTTACAACAAACGATTAATTTATAAGTTTATATTTATTAGTTTTATTTGACTTATTTAATTTTTTATGTAACTTAATGTTCTGTAACATAATTTATATTATGTAATAAAAATACGCGTTGTATCGCAAGATGGTACGCGTAGAAATAAATGCACCCATTGCAGGGTTACTGTAATGAGGAAAACCGTAAGGAGCGACGTAGTCCAGTGGATTTACCATATCACCACTAGCCGTCTACAGTTATCCCAAGTTCGAACCCAATAAAGTATCAGAATTTATTAATCTTTTATTTCAACCATGCAGCGATTCTAGGGTATGGAGACCCTCCTGAGGTACTCCCAGCCTCTATAATGTGGATACCAAAAAAAAAACGACCTCCAATTCTATTTATCCTTCCCACCCTCCGAGTTATCTGTAGCATTTGCCAGTATTCAGGAAGACCTAGATGGAATCAGTGCCTGGGAAAACCTGAATACCTTGAGGCTTAATCCTACAAAAACTCAGGCCATCCTTATTGGTTCCAAATCCCTCCTCCGATCTATCACCACCCTTCCTCCGCTTTTGCTTAATGATCATCCTATTGTTTTTAGTAACTCTGTTAAAAATCTTGGCATCATCATCGACCAAAACCTATCCTGGAAACCCCAAATTTCCCGTCGATCAATTAGTACCTTGAAATTATTCCACCGATCCCGCCATCTCCTACCACAATCTACCCGTAAACTCCTAGTTTCATCACTCATTTTTCCCACTTTGACTATGGTTGTGTGGCATGCGGCGGCCTCTCGAAGGTGCTTGAGAGGGCAGATTGAGAAGGATTATGAATTGCTTCTTAAGATTTGTGTTCGGTACCTCGAGACGGTCCCATGTATCCCACCTCTACAACGAGTTAAAGTGGTTAACCCCAACCTTTCGAAGACAATATTTCCTCGGATCATTCCTTTGTCAAATCATAAGCTCCCACCATCCATTTTATGTCTACAGCCTTCTGGTATTTAAATCCTCAACCCATCGCCAGGAAACAAGATCCCGTCTGTCTGACCTCCACACTCCTTTCCATAGAACCGAAAAATATGACTGCTCATTTTTAGCCCGTTCCACTGCCTTATTTAATACTCTCCCTTCAAACTCTTTCCTATCATCTTTTAAATCCCTCCTCTTTCAATACTTTCTCTTCAGACAGATGTTAGCTAATTTGTATTATGCCAACTTATGTAAGGTGAATTTGATTTTAATGCACTTACTTTAATGAGACGTAAAAGTTACATTTTATGTTTATTCTTATTTATTTATTTCTTGAAATTGTAAATAGAGATGGTACTCTGACCCTTTTTTCTTTTTTTCATTATTGTATTATTTAATTGTAGTTGTATATTGTTTTTGGCCAGTTATAATTTATTATTTTGTTCATAATTGTTATTCTCAAGGGACCTTGTCCCAGAATAAAGTTTTTTTTTTCTATTTCTATTTCTATTTCTATAAATCAATATTCTACTTGTCATGTTACCTGAGAATAAATTTGCTACGGAATATCGAGCAGAAGACGAAACCGAAAATGTTTTACTTGGAAGAGATGGGAAGAAACGGCAGCTGGGTGGTTACCAAGGACGACGGCTTCTCAACCACTACTGGATCCTCGTACATATATTCCTCTACTGCCTTACATATATAAGTCTTTATGTATATATAAACACATATACTCAAACCGCTTTACACACACTCCATCCACTACAGTCCGAAAATCCCGCCATGTTTATTAATAAGCATAGTCTTATAATTGAGGAGTTTAACACGCTGCACACACGTCAAAAAAGTCAAGTAAAAAAATCGAAATTTCTGAGTGCTTGAACTTTTTATTATTACTTGGTAAGACGTATGTTACTAATATTTCCCGTCATACCGTGTTTATAAATAAATAGTAAATGAGTGAATCATTCCTATTCACACAAGTGCCTAATCACCTAAGGTGACCAGAAGTCCCGGTTTTTTACAAAGTCCCAGCTTTTAAAATCAAGTTAAAATTTATATTTATGAAAATCCTGCGTTTTGCGTTCTAAGAATCCTTCAATTTGTTTTGCCTTCTAATAATTATACGGGCTACGACGACTAACATATTGCTTTTACTTCCCTGTTACATTATTTTTGTCTCTCAGACGATACACTTCGAGTTCGTACTGCGTGCTAGCAAGCTAATTAAACAAATAAATATTACAAATCTGCTAATTACCAAGGAAAATTAAGGTAAGTAATTTATTTATATATTTAATAAATACATAAATATTCTTTAACACAGCTTAAAGTACTCGTAGTCTTAATATTTTATATTGACGACAAAAAGTATATCACCGACCTAAACCTTAAAAGAAATTTTAGAAAGAAATATAAGAATAAAATTCGCAATGTGAAACGAATATTTGTACTGTATGTGTTTATAATATTTTAGTTATTTTTCAAATTATAACAGACAAATAATATTTTACTTTACTAAAAAAAAAGTTAGACAATCACAAATTAATTTTTTTTTTTTTTTTTTTTTTAACATCATTTATTGAAATTTACAACTGTACTTCAAGGTACAACAAGTAAATTGGCGTGATACAAACTTGAAGAAGAACTACCCAATGGCAGCACTCCTGTAACTTTTCTACACTAGAAGGTCTCGAGGCCATCTTCTTTTCAGACGCCTCAGAGGATTGTCAGGAATTGAGGAGGAAGAAAGTATTGAAACAAGAGGATTAGGGTGGGAATGGAGTTTGTCATGAAAGGAATGGTATCTAGATCGGGCCAAATCAGCAACATACGGAACGTTGAGGTCTTTATAGATAAGTTTGTTCGTGACAAAATAAGGAGCATTTAGGATTTTACGAAGGATTTTGGATTGTAGGGATTGGATCCGGGAAGAATTCGATGGTTTAGTAGAGCCCCAAAGCTCCACTCCGTAAGTCCATATCGGCCTTATGATAGTCATGTAGATGAGTCTTTTGTAGTTAAGTGGAAGATTAGAACGTTTGTCTAGTAAGTGTTGAAGAAGTCGAAAACGTCGTGGTTTCCTGTCGTTTCAGTCTTGTGTGAGGGTTCCAAGTAAGGCGTTTGTCAAGGTGCAGTCCTAGATATCGGATCTGTTCAACCGGGACAAAGGAGTATTATTGAAGGAGACAGTAGGGCAGGATGTCATAGGTTTACGACGAAGGGTAAAGGTAAACAAATTAATTTAAAATTTGAATTTATCTTTAAGAATCAAAAAATACAATTATACGTTTTTTCTAAAGTAAATCAAGTGTGGACATAAGAAAAAATCAAAATTAAGTGTCAAAACTTCAAAATATAATTTGACAAAGTCTTGTGAAGATTTTCACAATATTTTAAAAAATGACAATCTACTGAAACAAATTCACTCAAATAAAAAATATGTCAAGAAATAAAATATTATACATTTTTTTATTCATATAAATTGTACTTATGTTAAAAATAATTTTTTTTTACGATATTATTTTTATTCTGTATGGAAATTCCCTCCTTCAGAGTTGTACCTCTTTGTCCATCTAAAAATCTGGTCACCTTATAACAACCGGCATACAGTGGGCAATATGAACGATTTAGGTGGACAAAATTCTGAAACCTGTCTATATTTAACCTTTGGGGTCCCAGATTACGGAAAAAAATATTTAAAAAAAAAAAAAAAATGAAATGAAAAAATTATAAAAAATAATTAATTTTTTAACACGATTGGCGAGCGCACAGTAGTCAAACATCAAATTTATCAAAAATCTAAAACTTCCCTATATTTTACGTTTGAAGTCCCAGTATACAGGAAAAATAATACAAAAAATCTAATTATGGCTCGGAGTTGCTATAACCTGCTAATAGATGTATTTTATATGATTTAGGAAATTCTTGAAATAATATATATCGTAAAACTTTTGATTCGGAGTGTTTGTCTGAAAAAAATTATGCATCACCCAAAACGCAAAAAATCGCAAAAATTCTTTGTAATATCTAAAGACTAGAATAATTGGTAAAACAAATCCTACAAACAAATCCTTGGGGTAACTTGGGGATTATGTAGTTTTTCGTTATTGAATAAGGACATACATTTACAAATTGCTAAATTAACTCTACAGGAGTGATTGCAATGTATATTCAATAACGAGTTTGGAAATATAAAGTCTTATCTGTCTCAGCAATGTCAAATGTTAAATAAAAGCAAATATACTTTGCTCTAAATACACCTTGAACACAGTAAATGGCCATCGAATAAAGATAATCCCAATGCCGGTTATTAGGCACTTGTGCGAACAGGACTGATTCATTCATTTACTATTTATTTGTAAACACGGTATGGCGAGAAATATTAGTATTAAGGGTGTTGCCAACTAATAAGAAAAAGGTGAAGCACTGGAAAATTCCAAATTTTTTACTTGACTTTTGTCCACCTAAATTGGTGATTTTGCCCACTGTGCGGCAGTGGAATTATCTTTATTCGATGGCCATTTATTATGTTCAAGGTGTATGTAGCTATTAAAGGTAAGTATGTATGTAATTAAGTATTTTTGCTTTAATTTAACAATGGACATTTCTGAGACAGGTAAGACATTATATTTCCACACTCATTATTTAATATACATTGCGATCTACCTGTAGAGTTAATTTAGCATAATTCGTAAGTGTATGTCCTTATTCAATAGCGAAAAACTATATAACCCCCAAATTACCCCAAGGATTTTTTTGATAGGATTTGTTTCATCAATCCTTCTAGTCTTTAAATATTGCAAACGCCTTGTTTCCGTTTTGGGTGATACATCATTTTTGTTAGACTCCGACACTCCGAATCAAAAGTTTAACAATCTATAATTTAAAGAGTTTCCTAAATGATTTAAAATACATCTATTAGCAGGTTTAAGTCACTCCGAGGATAAAATTAGATTTTTTGTATTATTTTTCCGTAATCTAGGACTTTTAACGTTAAATGTAGGAAAGTTTTAGATTTTAGCAAATAAATTTTATTTTCGAGTACTGTGCGCTCGCTAATATTTTTTTCTTATATATCTATTTATAATTTTTCTGTAAATTGGAACCCCAAAGGTTAAATATGGACAAGTTTCAGAATTGTGTCTACCTAAATCGATTATATTTTCCACAGAGCGCTGATTGCCCGAAAAGGGCAAAACATAATACATATTTATTACATATTCTCTTTCCTTAATCGCTCGACTACTGACCCTATATTTTTCTTACGTATAATATTAGGGAAAAAGTTGGAACGGTGTAGTCCAACAGCTTTATTTTGATTTCGATAAATATATTGATTGCATGTTCCTTCAGAAGCTATATAACGTCATAATAGAACAGGGAATACCTAGTTAGTAAATCTCTTAGCGGCGTGCTTGTCGGAAACATTCCATAAAGTTAGAATCTGTCAAAATAATTAAAATTCCGTGAGGTTTGAGGGTTTGAAACAAGGTGACTCCCTTTAACATATATTCTTTAATTTAGTATTACAATGTGTCATAGAAAACGAGTACCGAGATAGGTTAAATTCTGGGATATAAAATTCGGTCTCTGGGAAACGCCGATGATTTGGAGCAGCAAGGCTAAAAAACGGAAACTATACAACTAAATACAAATGCGTTAATAAAAACCGGTAAACAGATAAGGCTTGAAGAAAATATGGAAAAGACGAAATATATGATTAGTAGCAGAAATGGTGACGATCTTGGTGGTATTGCTTAATCAGGAAATACATTTCAACACGTAGAGTAATTTAAATATTTAAGTTCAATGATAAAAAGGAAAAACAAAACGCAGGAGGAAATAAAGTCGCGGTCAAAGGCGGGAAATACGTGTTATTATTCAGTTGCGAAATTACTTAGCTCGCAGCTTCTATCTAGAAACTTAAATATTAGAATTTATAAAACAATTATTCTTCTGGTAGTTTATTACAGAAGAGAAATGTGGTAAATTTTAAAGAATAAACAACGCCTTTAGGTTTTCGGAAATAAGGTACTGCGATAAATATTTAATCCACAGAGAAAGGAGGAGATGGGATATTCAGAAGGTTGCAGAATCGCGGAGCTTGTACCCTGTAAGTATAATTGAGTTGGTATCTACGCGGAGACTCAAATGGGAGTGTAAAGTTGTTGGGCTCAATGAAGAAGGAATTCCGAAAAAGTTAGTATTCAATGAACCCACTGGTAGACGGCCGAAGCGTCGATGATATGGAGGATTGTGTCGTCTGACCTTCGGGGCTTGGGAATGAACGGTGATCATTGGACGAATCAGTGTAGGCAGTATTTAGTGTTATCGGCATCGAACCTACGAGTTCGGTAGGTAGGCCTATTGTTATTATTCTTTTCCATAAAATCTTAGGAATCCCTAAGATATAATAAACCTTCAATAGGCATAAAAAATCTTTATACACATAGCGATTCAAGAGAATACTTTATTTAATTATTAATTTATTGAATTAAAATTAAGTGCTGGATTCGAAAAGACACAACATTGTCCATTCAATTATAGTTTTATATAAAGTGGTTCTTCCTCCATTTTCATAATTTTTTTTCAAAAATGATCAACATTCATTTATTGGGCAAATGTAATGTGAGGAGTGTAAAAGGCATATATTTTGTATTTTTGAATTTGACAGAATAATGTAATGTAAAATGTAGTTAAATGCAGAATATTCTAAAGATAGGCTAGACCAAGGAATTTGTTTGATATTTCAAAAATAAATGTATAGAAATAGAAGGAGGAAGTCTTAATTTCAAATTAAAATTGAATATATTCCGGGTTCCTTCCGAGGAATTGACAATTATATTTTTCAACAATTCGCATTCCAAGTCAAATTCAACCTTTTCCAAATCTAATTCAACATCTTCAAATTGTTTATTTAAATTAACAAATTTAATTATACAATAATACTACAACAAATTATGCAGTCGAAAATTTTCTTGGAATCACTAACTTTTTTTTAGCTTCATCTCGTGGTATAATTGTGAGATCGGAGAAGTCGGTGCAGAAAGAAAATAAATAAATAAAATGAATCAGCAATCGAATGAAAACTGATATTATAAGCAAATACGCCTTTTATGTCGGATACAGTTTTAAGAAAAATATCAAAAAACAAGATATCATAATCGGTATCTATAACGGCTTATTGCATCTACACCTTCACCTCAAAGTAACAGACCTATGTGTTAAAATATTAACTGCAGCAATGTAGATAAAGGATATTAGGAACTTCATAAGTGCACTTGATAAGCGGATCATTAAGATAGCACAAAACGGCCATTTACTCAAATTTCAACCGAATTGCCATCCTTTAGTGTTGTGATATTTTCGAAGCAATGGTTAATAAACAATCTATAATGTATTTTTTTATGGGGTAACCCTCAAACACAATGATATTCGATTTGATTAAGTTGACTATTTCAAATCATGAAAAAACTAATAGCAAGAATAAGAAACGATATTAGTTAAATATGCTTTGAAAAATGACGAATATTACTGTACTTAATTTTTTATTTCTATTGATCTATTTTATTATTTTATTTCTTAATATCCCATTTATTTTATACTAGGTACCATCCAAATTCCGTCAGAATCGTATTCATCATCCTAACCCTCTAGCCCAATCCCTATCCAGCTCCAACCACCCCTACAATCCTCCTCAAATATTGAAACGGCAGTGGCCCCGCGACGTTTTGTAAACATTTATATTGGAGTTTTCAGCCTATTTGTTATAGTCCTACCTGCTAAAAGACATTTTCCGTACTTATTGAACCATGTTTTTCTTTTCGTCATATTTTTTTAGAACACGGCGAACAGTTAAATCACTTATTCTATACTTAGAAGTTTTGAAAAATTAAGGAATAAGCTAAGTTTTACTCATTTGAGGTATTGTTTAGTTATTTGATAAATAATCAGTCTCCCAGTTTTAACATTTAACATGTTTTGGACGTTCACTGTTTTGCTTTTATATTTTATTATTATATTATCTACACTATACATAGTCATCGACATATTCTCATAATTTTTTTTTAGCATTTCAAAAATTTCTATTTTAAAAATTATTCGAAGCCGATGTTCGATCGTTTTCATTTTAAGGCCTTATATTAAAAATAAATTCTTTCCAAGGTTGGGTATATGTTACATGAGGGAGAAGAATTGAGACGTTGATTTCCAAAAGGTACTATATCCATTTTAGGAAATTTTACAGGAAACGCCAAAATCTCTCGTTATTATATTATTAAACCAGCTAATTTGATTCTTTTCGCATTAAAATATAGATTTTTTTTCACTATATTAATAAAAACATATTAAAGTTATGAAATGAAATGTTTTAGTATGATTTAGAACGAAAATAAATGTGTAATTAGTCCCTTAAGAAATTAATAGCATTTATAAATCGCGTTATTAAAAGACTTGAGTGTTCATTAGATACAATCAAATTTAAGATTCAGATAAAACTAAATGAGGAGAATATAAATATGTAAAAATATTAATTTCGTAAAAAATGTCCTTTAGTACCTTTTGGAAATCAACATCTCAATTGTTTAGAACATAAAACTATGCTATAGATTAATGAGAATATGAACATTTGAAACCATTAAACAACAGGATATAACGATTTTCGAATACTTTTGACACTGAATTTTACATTATCAGTCGGATATTGAAAAAAATAAATAAACTTTTCGGTTATCTGGCCAGTGAATTTCCTTTATCGGACTCACTTTAAACATTTATGAGTGAAAAAGAATTATTTCAATCCATTGTTGTGAAATATACTGAATAAATGGAAAGAAGTACGAATTCTGAATACTTTTGGCACTCACTGTATATAAATTATATTTTATATTATATATATATATATATATATATATATATATAGATATGATTTGATTAGGCAACACTGTTTGGCATAAAAATATATGTTTTTTTTTTATTCTCTAATGTATTCGGTGATGAAAATCGCAGCAAAATTTATATTATTCAAGTTTAACGCATTAGGTATATAATAGTTACGGAACGGCGCGTATATAGGACATCAAATAAAAATAACCTTCTTTCGTTAAGGTTGCATAGTGTACAGTTTTACTTCGGTTTAAAATTGTAATAAATGTTATTGAACAATAATTTGATATTTTAGTTTCCGGACAGTCTTATTTATGCAATTTTTGTTATGATAGGAAACGGTATATTTAATAATAGATACGGTGGAGGTTTATGTTTATTTTTATGGATGATTGGGAATACTTTTTGAACGATAAAATAACGTTTAACCGGATATTAATTTTATTTAATATAGATAAACATGTTATTCATAACCCCACATTACAAATTTTCATTAATCTAAAAATACTGTCCCAGTAAAATTAAAATAGTATTATGATTTTTATAATAGGGGTACTCACTACGTTTGCTATAGCATGCTATTTGTGTTATTTTTCTAAACCCATCGAGTTTCTACAGTTATTTCCTGTATAAAATTGATGGGTTTAGCACAATAGCACAAATAGCATTGCTATAGCAAACGTAGCGAGTACCCCTATTGTTATAATGTTGTATTAAATAGCGTAGCTCAATTTATTTAAAAATATACAGAAAATTCCCCATTTGTATTGATAAATATCATTAATATTCAAATTATAATTTATAAATACCTGATGTAGGAGCAGATGTGGCATTAGACACCATTCCTGAAACAATTTTTTTGTATTTTAAAATTTCTTACTGTTGACAGTACATAACTAATTTATATTTCTTATAAAAAATATAATAATAATAATAAACACCTCTAAAGATTTTGATTAAAATCGCTAAATCGAAGTGAAATTTAATATCATGTAGATTTCATTCTCATTGAAATAGTCTGACAGGGTTTAAATGTCGATATTTTCATTTCAATGTCCAGTTTTCAACTGAAATACAAATTTTTTTCTACTGTTTTAATAATAAGTACCGCTAACCACCCTTGTACATACTACAAAAATTACAGGTACCACATGTTAAAAAAAAAAAAAAAGTAATAAGGCTTGTTGGTTGGCCTCTTGTAAATTTATGAAAAATAAAAATCTTAATGCAAACAAAAACAAAACAACCGGCTCTGACGATTTTCATTAAACTATTTCAAAGTGAAATTGAATGGACTTTAATATAATGTAGGTTTTATTCTGATTGAAATTGTATGAAAAGGCTTAAATACCGGTATTTTAATATTTTTTTTCTTCTAATGTGCCTGTAATTTTGTAGATTCGAAAAAATAACTATATCATCTTTTTAGCATTGATAAAAAATGGGTGAATATACAAGTTGAACGAATTCGATAACCAACTAAATTTAGAAAAGAGAAATAAATGATTTAGGGTAATTTTGTTTATAATAAGTGTATAAGAACTGTAAAGTAGACGTTCAACATACCGTTGGAAAGCGAAACATTCAAGATAAAAAGTTCTTATATGCAAAGTTGTGGTAGGTAATGTAAAGAAACAAATAGGTCATAAGACTACAGAAATTTAGAGAATACCTGACAGGTATTTATAGATCAAGATTTGTACAAAGGGCTGTAGTATCAAAAAAAAAAAATGTTTGTATATGAAAAAATTAAATCATTATTATGGGAGGCAATATTTGTATGATACCAAATTAAGTTTTAATTAGAGGAAATGGATATTTAAAGTTAGGTGTGAATTGCTATACCTGAACTATAATAGATTTTGGTCAAACAACAATGTAATATGCTCGCTTTGTAACAGAAGAGAAGTAGAAAATACGTTTCATTTCCTCGCTATATGCCCTATTTTCTGTGAAATTAGAATAAGGTGTTCGAAAAGAATTTTTTAAACATAAAAGAAGTAATAAACTATTTTAACGGTCAAAACTAGATGGTTATAAAATAGTTTAACTATATTTAACACTTGTAATATATTTATATGTAACTCTTTATTATTATTGTTATGTTGTTTTGAGCCTGACGTAGAAATAGTGGAGTTAGTGAGTGAGATTTTTTTACTGTAATTGTGTATTGTTATTGTATTATAAATATATTGTTACTATTGTATAAATTGTAAAATTGAATAGGTCGGCTCTGGATTAGACGGTATAAAAGACCATAGTGTTTTAAGATTGTTAAATTCTTATTGTTTATAATGTAAAACGAAATTATAAAAAAAATAAAATACTACATATTTATAGATCAAATTTATTACAAGAGGTGTAATAGAAAAATATGTTTGTAATATGAAAATTAAATCATCATTATGGGAGGCAATATTTGTATGATACCAAATTAAGTTTTAATTAGAGGAAATGGATATTTAAAGTTAGGTGTGAATTGCTATACCTGAACTATAATAGATTTTGGTCAAAAAACAATGTAATATGCTCGCTTTGTAATAGAAGAGAAGTAGAAAATACGTTTATTTCCTCGCTATATGCCCTATTTTCTGTGAAATTAGAATAAGTGTTCGAAAAGAATTTTTTAAACATCAAAGAAGTAATAAACTATTTTAACGGTCAAAACTAGATGGTTATAAAATATTTAACTATATTTAACACTTGTAATATATTTATATGTAACTCTTTATTATTATTGTTATGTTGTTTTGAGCCTGACGTAGAAATAGTGGAGTTAGTGATGAGATTTTTTTACTGTAATTGTGTATTGTTATTGTATTATAAATATATTGTTACTATTGTATAAATTGTAAAATTGAATAGGTCGGCTCGGATTAGACGGTATAAAAGACCATAGTGTTTTAAGATTGTTAAATTTTTGTTATAATATACTGAAATTAAAAAAAAAAAAAACAGTTATCTTTCTATCTATTACTAAATTTATCTTAACAACCGAGGTAAGTGAAATTCGTGTGTTGCCCGCACTAGACTTAATGAAATTGAATCATCATTATGGGACGCAATATTTGTATGATACCAAATTAAGTTTTAATTAGAGGAAATGGATATTTAAAGTTAGGTGTGAATTGCTATACCTGAACTATAATAGATTTTGGTCAAAAAACAATGTAATATGCTCGCTTTGTAATAGAAGAGAAGTAGAAAATACGTTGTATTTCCTCGCTATATGCCCTATTTTCTGTGAAATTAGAATAAAGTGTTCGAAAAGAATTTTTTAAACATCAACGAAGTAATAAACTATTTTAACGGTCAAAACTAGATGGTTATAAAATAATTTAACTATATTTAACACTTGTAATATATTTATATGTAACTCTTTATTATTATTGTTATGTTGTTTTGAGCCTGACGTAGAAATAGTGGAGTTAGTGACTGAGATTTGTTTTACTGTAATTGTGTATTGTTATTGTATTATAAATATATTGTTACTATTGTATAAATTGTAAAATTGAATAGGTCGGCTCCGGATTAGACGGTATAAAAGACCATAGTGTTTTAAGATTGTTAAATTTTTGTTATAATATACTGAAATTAAAAAAAAAAAAAAACAGTTATCTTTCTATCTATCTACTAATTGATCTTAACAACCGAGGTAAGTGAAATTCGTGTGTTGCCCGCACTAGACTTTTTTTTTTTTTTTGTATTACTTTTAAATTGGATATTCATAGAGGTGTGAAATTGCTAACCATGATCTTTCTAATGTCAAAAAAAAATGTAAATATAGCTCCGCTTTACATAGGTAATAGAAATACCTTTTATTGAGTCCTATTTTCGTGAAATTTAAATAATGTTCGAAAAGAATTTTTTAAAACATTCAACGAAGTAAAAAAACTCCATTTTAACCGGTCAAACTAGATTGTTTATAATATTATTTTAACTATTATTTAATACATTGTAATATATTGTTTTATATGTTAAACTCTTTATTATTATGTTAAGTGTTTTTGAGGCTGACGTAGTAAATAGTGATTATGACTGAGAATTTGTTTTACTGTAATTGTGTATTTAATTTGTATAATAAAATAGTATATGTATACTATTGTATAAAATTTAAATATTGAATAGGTCGGTCGATTAGAACGGTTAAAAGACCATAGTGTTTTAAGATTGTTAAATTTTTGTTATAATATACTGAAATTAAAAAAAAAAAAAACAGTTATCTTTCTATCTATCTAAATTTATCTTAACAACCGAGGTAAGTGAAATTCGTGTGTTGCCCGCACTAGACTTTTTTTTTTTTTTTTTACTTTTAAAATTGATTTCATAGAGGAGTAAATGAACGATGTCTTTCTAAAAGTAAAAAAAAAATAAATAAAAAATACAGCTCCTAAGCCTTACATCGGTAATAGAAATCCCATTTTAAGGTTGGGAGGTCCTATTACTCTCAAATGAGAATTGCTAAACTCTCTCATATCTCCCATGCCGAGAAAGAAATGACTTTTGGAAAACTGAATTCACGCTGGCTGAGGCTGACGATGAAATTACTCCAGTGATTGCTCTGTGCAATGTTTTTTTTTTTTTTTTTTTTCCAAAAACATTTTCATTATTTAATTACGGATTTCTTCAATTAAATACCTCGTTCGTTTTATACCCATGAACTTACATTACTCCACTTTCTAAGTTTAGAAGAAGTTCCCGCCCCTTTCTCCTAAAAACTGTAGGAACAAGTGACCATACAAGAAAAAATAAAACAAAATACATAAAAAAAAATTAAAATATTTGTCTATTGAGATATATTACAATTTGTTACAAAATGAACAATAGTAATAGTGATATGTGACAACATTGATACAATGAAATAAATAAATAAAGTAGAAAGTTGGAAGTTCATATCAGCCAACTGGGAAGGTCTACAAAAAAAAAAAAGATCAGTGTCTACGAGCGTAAATCTTAAACCTTATTAATTTTGATTACATATGTAATTTATTTGAATGAATTAATTTATTTTTAGTTTCTTTTTACTTTCCCCTATCTATATATGAAATATAAACCATTGCGATAATGAAAATGTTTGAATTTCAGTTTTCAACGCAATTACATGTTTTAGGGTCCCCTTAGACCAAATAACCAAGTCCCACAAAAAGGTCTGTGTGAGTGTATGTGGTAAGTCTAGCGATATATAAAATGATAAGTTTTATAACACTGAAATTTAATGTTTTAACAGCATCTATGCTTGGGATCTTACAGCAACCTTTCCATCAAAATCAGCTAACCTCAAGAGCCACTGAATACCATGTATTTTGCACCTTAGTACGATTTTCTCAAAAAACGGCTCTAACGATTTTGATTAAACTCGCTATATCGATGACAAAATTAATGGGCTTTAACATCATGTAGGTTTCATTCTGATTGAAATAGTCTGACAGCGCTTAGATGCCGATAGCTTAAATTATCTACCTCTAAAATATCATTAACTTTGTAGATTCGAAAAAAATGACCATTTCATGTTGTTAGCATTGATAAAAAACGGCTGTATAAGTATGTTGGGGAATTTGATAATCGACTGAAAGAGAAGGAGCAAAAGGATTTTTTGATATATATATATATATTTTTTTAAGATAATAACCGTAATATATATGTATAATATACCGTTGGAAAGAGAAAGAATTTAGAAAACACATCATTTTATAAACAAAGCTGTAAAAGGTGATGTATACTGAAGAAATAGGAATAAACTTATTACTGATTATTATACGCAGCAATTTAACATTCAACAACCAACGAAACATATAATATAATACATTTTTTTAATTTAAATTAACTTTAAACTTTTTTCTACTTAAAGTTCATTTAATAGTTCTTAAATTGATTTTAATAGCCGAGGTAAGCGAAAGTCGTGTGTTGCCCGCACCACATTTTTAAATAAAAAAAATTATCCATATTTTTTACTCAACAGCCCTTTTATTTGTTTTTTCTCTCCTACGTTTCAGTCTTTTGCCATTTACAAGGATCTTTTAATCCATTATTTTATTAAATTAATACTAAAAATGTGCAAAATGCATGATATGAAGCGTTACTTTTAGTCAGTAAATTTTAGTGAAAACGTTGCTGTAACATCCCCGGTATACAATTGTCTTAAATATGAAATTTCATTTTCGAGCTAAACTTATTACACACATACCTTTCAGCTGGACCCTAAAGTGTTTGTTTCAGTTGAAAACTCGAATTAGAAATTTTTCACAATCGCAATACTTTCGATTACCACATGTTCCATATATATATATATAATATTTATTATTATTAATGTTGTTTTTTTTGGCAGTTAAATAAATTCAATATTTAAAATCGTGTATGAATCATCGAATGCTAAACCGGCTACACTTAAATGTCTTACATAATAGGTATGCTCCTGAATAGAATCGGCTAGTCTCAATATTTAATAAAAAATTCTATTCAATAAAACTAACTACTTCTCTTCGTGTTTATCAAGCAGAGATATTCAATAAATATTTAAAATCCGTTAATATTGTCTGTAACAATCATAATCATTAGAAATGAAATTCGTTCAATTCTCGAATTAAATTTTAATTGTTTAAAAAAATGTATTAGTTATTTATAAAAAAATCTATTTAAGCACATATTAGTGTCATTATGAGTACAGAATTTCCTGTTTAATAATTCTATTAAATTTTGTGTAAACATAAGGTGAACGCACGGCATTGAAATAATGGGCCTTTGTCATGAAATCATGGGAAACCCAAATAAAACGTCCCAAACATGCTAATTACACTATTTATGTTTTATAATAGGAGTTGGAAGAAATATTACATAAAAACATAAAATTGAAGCGACAAAAAACTACCTCTTGATACCGACTGCTACAACACTTATGAGAGAAGCGCTTCAAATATACTTAAAAAAGCCGATTGTATGATCTTTTTCAACATGTAGGATTGAACTTCGTAATTCCAGTAAACTATCAAACTTCCACATGCAATCCTTTCGATCCAAAATCCATAGAAAAACTATAAATCCCCCTGATTTTTATACCAATAAAATGATCCTTAAAGACCTTAATTCCATTCGTTGCAATCTTTGGCCTAAATGGATATAAATAAATAAATTCTTTATCATGTCCCCTTAGAACAACATTAACATAATATAAATATTGGGTTTTAGAGTCTTAGAGTAATTAATTATTTATAAACATTTTAATTATTAAGGTTGATTTTGGGCTGAATAATTCTTCCATTAATACTCATTCTTTTATTTCATGACGTTTCGGGATATTCTCCCATCTTCAGAAGTCTACAAAAATTATATTAAGCAATTTACCATCACATTAAAAATTACTATAATGAAGTGAATGGTTTAAAAATTTTTATAAATTAGGTGTCAATTGATAACAAACTTTAAAACTATTAAATAACAAATTTTAAAATCATAAGGAGGCATTAAAAGCAAAAATTTAACAATGTTACATAGTACTTAGTTAAATAAATAAATAAATATTATAAAGTTACCTCGTTATATATTCAGTAATCCCAACATTTTCACTAATCACACATTGAGCCAGGTAAAAAAGTAAACGAAGTCAATATCTAAACACATCAGATCTGAGCAAGAGTATTGCTCAGATCTTTGTCCTCAACTGTATTAAGGATTAGACCAATTTTTAACTTGTATATGGTTATTATTATTTCATATTGTGAAATTCTTTAAAACATTTATTATTAATTATTTATATTATATTTTTAATTTTTTAATTAAATCAGAATAGTGGTAACTTAAATGTCTTGAGTTTTAACTAAAACTAATCGAAAACAGACATACTCAAATATGCTGAAAATAAAATAAAATAGAGTTTTATTAAAATTTTGTTATGATTGGTTCGTCAAGAGATGAATGAATTAACGGGACTGGAATGTAGGAAGAGAGTTGGAGTGTCGAATAGAAAGAGGAATAGAATTCTATAGGATTGAGGATCGGATGAGAAACGATCTGTCAAAATGTGCAGATTGGTGGGCCTAGGCGTGTATAGCGGGAACGAACAGAGGATTTGAATTGTAGAAGGTCGAAAATGTATGATGGACGGCGGGATCGGATAACTTGATAAAGAAATGATGCAAGGAAATCCTTGCGACGATTGGAAGGGTAAAGCCACCTCAACTAGCTATAAAATTCGGAGACGGAGGTATACTGAACAAAGCAATTAATTAAGCGTTTTATTTTTATTTCGAGATCCACAGAAACACAACCGTATACGGTACAGCAGTAGTCGAAGTGGGGGAATATAAATAGAGGTAACGATATATACCTAACGGATATACCTCATGAAATTCCAAACCCTTCTAACAAACATCTTTCCGTAACTTATTATTCCTATGCTTTCTCTATAAGCTACAGAGGCGACTGAAAAGATGATGGTGAAGAGCTAATCTTCTAACTTTAATTAAACATTGTTTGTCAACAATGAGTAGTTGGTTCATAAGCCTTTATCGTCTGTTATAATCATTTTACACATTTGCTTTTTTTATTACTATCACTTTCATATATATATTTGTTTGGTTTTAGGGGTATAACAGTCATCGGCGCTCGGTGGTTAGTCATTGTCATGGTTCAATCTCGGTTTTATTAGCGGTTACTCCAGATAGCGAGGGAGGCACATGAGATGACGCCCAGACCTTATTATATTAATTAATGAGATTTTCAATAAAAATTTGCCAAACAAAATTATTAAAAGTATATTATCTATTTAGTGTATATTCCCTTGTATCATATATGTACAATTCAGGACGAGTTTCTCAGTGACAAAGCGAAGGAAGTAAAAATTTAGAGTATTCAATTTTGTGCATTATAGAATTTTATATTTTAGATATCCCGAGTTGGAGATTAAATATTTTACTTTTCGAATTTTGGTTTATCATAATTAGAGAGCCTACGTTTCAAGATACGTAGAATCTGAATAAAGAATAAAATAATCCGTTTGTCAACAGCGCGCAGCATTTTTTCTCAATCTGCTGGTGTTGCTCAAGGTCAAGGCAGCATCCTAGGATCTATTATTTATACAGTCTATACATCTGATATCCCACTCATCCTAACAAGTTCCTTTCTACCTATACTGATGACACGTGTGTGCTATGAGTAGATAATGATCCAGTTACTGCCTCCCACACTCTTCAATCCCACATCTGAGACCTTGAAGTATGGTGCCAGAATTGGAGGATTAAAATTAATTCTAACAAATCACACCAAATAACTTTTACCCTTCGTCGTAAACCAATGACTTCCTGCCCTACAGTATTCTTTAATGACACTCCTGTTGAACAGATACGATACCTAGGACTCCACATTGACAAAACAATAACTTGGAATCCTCATACAAGACGAAAAGAAACTGCACGGCGTTTCCGACTACCTTAACACTTACTGGACAAATGCTCAAACCTTCCACTTAACTACAAAAGACACATCTACAAGACTATCATAAGGCTGATATGCACTTACGGAGTTGAGCTTTGGGACTCTACTAAACCATCAAATTCTTCCCGTATCCAATCCCTTCGGTACAAAATCATTCGTAAAATCCTCAATGCTCCTTACTTTTTAACAAATAAACTGATCCATAAAGACCTATAAGTTCCATATGTCGCTGACTTGGCTCAGACTTATTTTCATGGCAAACTCCATTTCCACTCTAATCCACTAGTTTCTATCCTATCATCCTCTTCGATCCCTGATAATCCTCCGAAGCGTCTGAAAGAAGAAGGCCTCGAGACCCTCTAGTTTAGAATATTTTTAGAGTGCTGCCAATAGGTAGCGTCTCTACATGTATTTCATTTCAGTTTACTATGCCTATTTAATTTACTTGATGTATATAATACAATTTTAAATATCAATAAATATGTTTAAAAAAAGAAAAACTTTTTTTAAACGCAAGAATAGTAATATAGATATATAGTGTACCGTTGGATAGCTAAAGATTTTAGAAATAATATTATCATGAATACAAAGTTGTTTAAGGCTATGTAATGTGACGAATAGGGTATAAACTTAGGTAAGTTGTTGGGCTCGGTGAAGATCGGATTCCGAGAAAGTTGGTATTCGCTGATCCGACTGGGTAGGCGTCCGAAAGGTAGGCCGAAACATCGATGGGAGGATTGCGTTAACGCTGATCACAGGGGGCTTGGGCTTGAACGGTGAACATTGGACGAGTCTGTGCAGGCGGAGTTTGGTGGTATCGGCATCGAATCTTCGGGTTCGATAAAAGCTTATTATATATATTTTTTAATCTAAAACATATTTTTTCAACGAAACTGAATTTAATTCTTTAAACATTTATAAAATCTAACTTTATTTAAAGTTCTGAAATTAAGGAATTGAAGAACCGAGGCAAGTGGAAGTCCTGTGCTGCCGCCCCAGATTATTTCATGAACACGGAGGTAAATTTTATAAATAACACGAAATAGTGTTTGGAGTTCGGGAGGGAAAAACAACTAAATATCAAAATGAGGCAATGTATCACTTCATTGCTTTAATTGACTCGTCATCATGAATGTACAATATATTCATCAATCAAGATTTCATGGCTGAAGGTTGAAGGTAGCAATGCGCATCGCGGAAGCTAAATTCATAATCAGGAATGATGTCACGTTCCGTGGAAAGGATGAAATAAAATAAAAAATTATGCAAAAACCATTGCTGTTAGATTTTCTTTATGAATCTGTTGTCGTTTTTTCAGTGCAAGCCAAAGATGCTTGATAATAAAATTAAATATTAAAATAATATAACCAAATGTTATTTTATTTTACCATTTTCAGGCAGATGATTTAGGGCTGAAGGGATTCAACTTAACGTTTTAATTCCTCTCGTGAAATTCTTCGAAAAATTCTAAATCCTTCATAGTTTTATTTTCACTTACTTATATGTGGATAAATATAGAATATAGAATATATTTTATTTGTCTTTGGGGTATTCCCCTTACAAATAGAGCCTGGCTAGGCTATTCACAATACATTTTTTAAGTTGTATATATATATATAATATATATATATATATATATATATATACGCTTTTGAAATAATAATACATCTGTTTAAAATAATTTAAAAAAAATAATAATAAAATAAGTAATAAATTGAAAATACATGTTGATAAGGATAAATTAATTTCTTTATTTATTTTATTTTTTATTTATTTTTTTCTTCAATGCTCCACTGTATAAACAAAAAGCAAATACATATGATTTTAAAATAATAATGCATCTGTTTGAAGAGATAAAATAAATAAATACGATAAAGATAAAAGATAAATTAATTTTTTTTTCTTTTTTTTCTTCAATATAGTAGAGATAAAATAAATAAAGAAAAAAAATACAATGTTTTTAAAAATAATAATACATCTGTTAAACAAAATAATAAATAAATAAAATAAAATAAAAAATAAATTAGTATATTGATATAGATAACTTAAAAGTTTTTTTTTTTTTTTTTTTTTTTTTTTTGTTTTTTTTTATATGTTTATATATCTTATATGTGGAATATATAGTAAAGGAAAGTATCACGATCGTGAACATTTTTGTACTCGAGTTTTCACCGAAAATACACTAAAACTTTCCCCGAGTCCAAATAACCAAGTCCCACGAAAGGTTTTGTGATTGCGTGGTATCTAGCTCGAAAACGGTAATTTTATAAAAGTGAAATTTTATACCATAAAAGTGTATATACTTGAGATGTTGCAGAAAAATTTTCATCAAAATCGGCCATTCAGACGAGCCACTTTAAACCATTCATTTTGCACCTTTTTACGATTTTCTCAAAAACTGCAATGACGATTTTGATTAAACTCGATAAATCGATGTAAAATTTGAGGGGCTTTAATTATTTTTATTAGAATGGAGACCCTTCTGGGGCAAACCCAGCCTCACCTATAAAGTGGGTACCCAATAAAATTGGGGCAAAATCCTGGCGGCTGAGCGTGATCTCGGCCAAATCACCTTATTGCACGGCCTTGGCTTAGAAACAGTACGAATCTCTCTAAAGCCCAAGACATGGGTTGTAGTGACACAGGTTTTTTTTATTTTCTTTAATTTTAATTATTTTTCCGAACATAGGATAATAATAGTAGAAGGATAATTATACTAATAGTAGAAGTATGATATACCGTTATAAAATCTAAAAATTTTCGTTGATATCGAGCGGTCAGAAATAGTTTTACCTATGCCTCTCATCGATTTAATACAGTCAAACAAATCCAGGACCTATTATTACTTTCACTTACCTACGTATATATGGCATTTATAGTTAGGAAACGTATTGTGATCGCGAAAATTTTTGGTTTCACGTTTTCAAATGAAATACGCGTTTTGGGTCCTCTTAGTCAAATTAACCAAGTAGCGCAAAAAGGTCTGTGTGCGTGATGAGTCATTACAAAACGAAAAGTCGTTCGATACTGAAATTTCGTATTTAAGAAAAATCTGGTGCGGGCAACACACGACTTTCACTCACCTCCATTTTAAAATCAATGAAAGAATTTTCTTAAACAGAGAGATAAAAATATGTGAAACTATTAAGGAATTAATTAAATTGAATTTATATAGAAACATGTGTTTTATTAAAAAATCTATTATATTATTATCTAAAATAATCAGTTAGTATTATTACCTTTTCATCACTCTTTATTAACTTTTACAAGCTTGTGTATGAGAAACCATTTTTTTTATTTAGGTTTTCAACGGTATATTATACTTCTTTATTACTGTTCTGGTGTTCAGAAACGAAAAATTGCATTAAGAAAATATTTTTGCAGTTTTCTCCTTTAGTGAGATATCGAATTCGTTCAACTTATATATTTACCTGTTTTCTATCGTTGGTAACAAGATAATATAGTTATTTTTATTGAATCTACAAAATTAAAGGTACTTTAGGGGAAGAAAATATTAAAATATCGGCATTTAAGCCCTATCAGACCATTTTAATCAGAATAAAACCTACATGATATTAAAGCGCATTAAATTTTACATCGATATAGCGAGTTTCAATCAAAATCGTCGGAACCGTTTTGGAAAAAATCGAAAAAAGGTGCAAAATGCACGGTATAAAGTGCCTCTTCTAGCAAGCTCATGTTGATGAAAAAGATTTTGTAACGTCTCGGGCGTATAGTTGTCTTAATTATGAAATTTCAGTTTTATAGGACTTACCGTTTCCACCCGGGAGTTACCACACACACACACAGACCTTTTTGCGGGACTTGGTTATTTGGACTCAGGGGACCCTATAAGGTGTATTTCCGTTGATAACTGGAATTCGAAAATTTTCACGATCGCAATACTTCCCCTTACTATATATATTAAGTGAAAGTAAAAATATACGTGGGAGATGTTACACCAACTTATTTCATCGAAATCGGCTGACCGGAAGTGCTACTTTGTTCTATCTATTTTGCACCTTTTTATGGTTTACCTCAAAAACAGCTAAAAAGAATTTAATTAATGTCGCTGAAACTGATGTAAAATTAAGTAGCCTTTAATATTATTTAGTTGTCATTTTGAATAAAATTGTCTGATAGGGCTATATGCGGATATTTTAAATATTCTTTCTCTAAAGTACCTTTAATTTTGTAGATTAAAAAAAATTAACCATATCATATTTTTAGCATTGATAAAAAATAACTAAATATATAAGTTGAACGAATTTGATGTCCAAATAGAGGAGAAAAAGATTTTTGAAGTACAACTTATTTATGTTATTTTTATAAGAAAAATGTTATTGACGTGTAATATACCGTTAGAAAGCTAAAGTTACAAAAGGTAATTTAGAGGAAAAGCTGATAAATATTGAATATCTGCAGGTAATAATATAATAGATTATTTAATGAAATGGTTACTAGGGTCAGAACAATAAAATTAATGAAACACGCGTTTCTATAGAAGCTCCTAGAAGAGCCTCAAAATAAATAAGAAAAATCTTTTTTCATCTCTAAATTAATTTATAAGTTCTTATATTGATTTTAACAACGGAAGTACTGAATGTCGAGTGTCGCGATCACCAGATTTTTTTAATAGATTTAGGATGCAAAAGAAGTGTGGGAAATTTTGATTCTGATAACATATAATATTTCCGATAATGAACTATTATAATACTCTCCAATCATTAGTAGAGAAGAAGTAAAAAAATATTTCTCAATTAAAGACAATCCATTCCAAATAGCCTGAGAGATATCGACAACCGAATTCCGCCCGTTAATCAAAATAGCCGTAAAAGTCATTGTTGATATTATTTCGTAGAATCGTTACTATAAATGAATGAACCAGTTGTTTGGAGCGATGCGTCACTGTGATATAATTATGGGGCCTTTTTTCAAGAAAGCAAAATAAATAAATAAAGAAATGTCAACCTAGATCAAACTTTTATGCGTATATGCTAACAACGGAGATGACGTAAATGAAAGACTCATAATTTTTGTTGATTTATCTTCAATAACTGCTTCCAGATATCTGATTTTTTGACTTTTTTTAAAGCATGAATGAGCTGGTTCTAAATACCATTCATTATATATATATAATATATTATATATATATATATATATATATATATATATAATATTAGGTATAACTATGCCAATTAGGAAAATATTGTTCTACTATTTAAAGGATATATGAGATCAGTAAAAACGTAAATATATTTACGAAATGTAATACATATTAATTCCAATCACTATTGTACTTGCAAGGAGGAATCTGCCTTTTAAAAGTAACTAACTGGACCCATTCATTTTTTTTTCTGTGAGATATAAAGTGTTAGGGTTTCGACGTAAAAGTAATTTTTCACATCCTGTAATATTTGTACACGTAAGGATTTAACCAAACTGCTGGCCACTCACAAACACAGGCGTAGCTAGTGATGATCTATGCTACAAATGTCACCAAGAATCGTGGTTAGGAGACGTAAGAAACCTTACCGCTAAATTATTATTTCTATTTTTGAGAAGAAAAGAGGAAGTTCTATTTACTACCATTAACTATGCAAAACAGATTTATTTTATTAAAGAAACACACTAACAAAGCTACTAATTGGTATTTACTATATGTCTTAGTACTTTAATTAAATTTTTTTTTCTTCTAGTGGAATGACCACCTTTTTCCTTTTGGCTACACCTTATTCAGTCCTGAGAAGAGTTGTTTGATAAGATTGTCATTTAAAAAAAAAAAAAAATTGTTGGAATTTTGGAATACAACTAAAAAAAATAGACTAATAAATAGTGTATCTATGTTTTTTAGGATAGGGATCTTCAACGAGTACCTGACATCACACAGTCTTCGGACCACCATATCACGTCCCTTTCGAAGGACGGCACAACCAAGGATTTTATACTCCCAATAAAAAACTAGGCCACCTGTCAGGTTTGAACCGGTGACCTTGGGCATAATTGGCTCTTATTCTAACCACTAAACCACAGGTGATCCCCTTCATAACCTATAAACGTCCGAAAAAATTAATAATTCTTACTATAAGTCCCTTCAGAACAATATAACAACGAATGAAAAGTGCTTTGTACAGCCTTAGAGTAAAATGATCATAAAGAATAAAATTAAGCAAAAACATTGAACTAATAAAATTACTCAAGAGATAAAATATAAATAGTATTAGAAACTAGAACATAAAAACCTAATAAGCTTCTGTAAAGAACAAACAAAATAAAGCCTTGGTATAAGTTATATTTAATGCTCTAGGAACTGAAATTTTCTGCATAAAATTAATTTATTGTGATAAAAACTAGCACTTAACAACATAAGACTCATCTGCGACTATAATAGGCCGATATGGACTTACGGAGTAGAGCTTTGGGGATCTACTAAACCATCAAAATCTTCCCGTATCCAATCTCTACAGTCCAAAATCCTTCGTAAAATCCTCAATGCTCCTAACTTTGTAACGAATAAACTGATTCATAAAAACCTATAAGTTCCATATGTTGCTGACCTGGCTCAGACTTATTTTCATGACAAATTCCATTTCCACTTTAATCCACTAGTTTTTATTCTATCTTCTTCAATTCATGATAATCCTCCGAAGCGTCTAAAAAGAAGATGGCCCCGAGACCTTCTAGTTTAGCATAATCTTAGGGGAGCTGCCAATGGGTTGTATCCCTACATATGAATCATGTCAAAATATCTTGTTTCACATTTACTAAATGTATTTTATTATACAGTTGTAAATACCAATAAATATATTTTTTTAAAAAATGACACATTTAATTCGTTACGTTGTTGTTTAATTTCATGATTCTATCCAAAACAGTTCAGTTTGTAGGCGAAAACTGGCGGGTTAAGTAATTTAGATATGAATATGTTCAATTTTTGCTTCTTATTTCTTAAATAAAAAATTAGGGTCTTTTTAATTTTAGGCAACCTTTTACTAAGTTATGATAACGACTATTTTATGAATTTAAACAGTGATTTATCTCTATCAGATAAAATAATAATTCTAGTAATTAGTAATTAGTAATTCTCTAAAGGGTATTATCGCTGTGTGAGTTGGTGTATAATGTTAATCTGTGCTCTGTATTTTAAAAATTAATCTGTTAGAATTATATTCAGTTTTGAAGTCAAATAAAAGACTTTCTAGTTTAGAATATTTTTAGACTGCTTTCAATGGGGAGCTTCTCTATAAGTGCATTATGATTTTTATATTTAATCACATTTACTTATTGTAAATGTGAGTAAATATACTTTCTTTATAAAGTTGTAAATAGCAATAAATAAATAAAATTTAAAAAAATTCTTTCACATATGCCCTGCCATGGAGAACAAAAGAAAGTTTATTCCAACTAAGAGTTTACTGTTGAGACAATCAACCATATATGGTACTGCAAGGAGACGTATATTTTCAACACAAACTGCTTTTTAATGAAAAAAAAAAATGTTTTTATTACAAAAAAGAAAGAATGATTTTGGTCAAAAAACAAGGTAGTTAATAGTTTTCTTATTCGAAATTCCAGCATTTTATTTTTGTCAGACGATTTCAATGATGGTAATAAAATATAATTATAATAAAAACCATTTCTTTTTACATTTATATAGCAAAAGAACATCACAGCGACGTTAAACCATTACTGATTTTTTTATTATTTTAGTAAAAGTAGTTTTTACAATAAACATTTCCTTCTACATCAATCACTTAAGTTTATGCGGTTTCCTCAACTCTCGCTGACCTTCGACGACTTAATGTGTTGGATAGTAAGTTTTCCAGAATCATTAGCTTTCTAACTATATATTATGCACCTTTATTACTACTATTAATGTCTATAAGAGCCTAGTCAGGTGCGCCTTAGATATTCGGAATGAAGGTTTTGAGAATGAAATCGGACCTATGTTTATAAATGGTGTATGGAAATAGAGGAAATATGCCGACCTAAAAAATCTCTACAAGGATATTGGTAACGCCAATTTAATTATGATTAGTCTAAGAACATATTGCGAGTACGAATAATAATGCCAAAATACACGTGTTTTTTTATTCCAAAATAAAAATCTGCCACTTTCCTAGACAATAAGTATTAATAAGCTATAAGAAATCATTCATTCCATATGTACATAGTAAACAAAAATAAAATTAATAAATACAAAGAACACAAAATACCTTTGGACACATTCATATTTATGTACAATAATTTTACTTTTGATAAAAAAAAAAAAAAAAAAAAAAAAAAAAAAACTGTGCACTACAACCCATGAAGAATCATGCGCTCAGTACAATAGAGATCACGCTCAGCCGCCAGTTTCCCCCCATTTTTGGGTACCCACTTTATAGAAGCTGGGTCTGCCCCAGGAGGGTCTCCATACCCAAAGATCGTCCCCTGGCTGAAATAACAGAATAAATAATATTCCATCAGAACCGGGATTCGAACCCAGGACCCGGAGCATAGTAGACTAGCGCTCTATCCACTGGACCACGCCGCTTCTTACTTCAGATCAAATCACAGCATAATCTCAGGAGATCCCAGCGACTCTCATTCAACCGCATCATTGATATTTCTGGCTATTTACATCTCTATGTAAATAAAATGATAACTGGATTTTGGTTTACGCTAACTCCTTCTAAACTAGTGGACGGATTTTGATACGGGTTTCACCACAATTTAGTTTTCTTTAAACGGGAAAAATGTGTGAACAAGTCATAAAAAAATTATTTCTGAAATAGAAGTAGTAACATAGACGTATAATATACCGTTGGAAAGCGCAAGATTTTAGAAAAGTTTATATGCCGTAAAATAAGTCGGATAAGTTAACAGAAAGATGTTATAAGCGCCCAAACGTATGAACGAATGTTATTTGTAATGTCGATGAGGAGGCTTCCACTAAACTACAAAAGACTCATCTACGTCATCATACCATCATGAGACCTATCTGTACATACGGAGTTGTGCTTTGGGGCTCCGCTAAACCATCTAATTCTTCCCGTCTTCAATCCTTACAATCCAAAATCCTTAACGCTCCTTACTTCGTCACGAATAAGCTCATCAATAAAGACCTTAATATTCCTTATGTAGCTGATTTGGAACCAGGTATCATCCCTTCCCTGACAAACTCCACTCTTACTCTAACCCAAAAGTTTCAACCCTAGCTTCCTCTTTCATTCCTGACAATCCTCCGAAGACCTACTAGTTTATATTGCCTATTGAGTGCTGTCAATGGGCAGATTCTCTTCATGTCTTTTTTATGTGATTTATTTAACTGCTAATTTACTAGATTTATTAAACATTACAGTTGTAAATATCAATAAATAAAAAATTGTGAATAAAAATATTCTTTCAAACTCTTTTTGAAAATCCATAACATATATTTTTTCCCGTAAAAATCGATTTAGCTGTTCAGGAGAAAACATTTTTTTCTTCTTATTTTTCCCCCTTCCATAACTTCCCTTCCATGAGGATTAAGGGTCTAAAAATTTGCAGGTGGTTTCTCATAGGTGTGAATCAATGGTATTAATTTGGTTCTGATATACGTGGGGGGAGATTTTATATGCTTATTCTGTCCTAATATATTCTTATATGTCTTATAGGTCCTTTGTTTCGGGATGGTACCTTTAATAAATAGAAAGGTAAGTGAAGATGTAAAAATAATGCTATAAGAAGGTTTTAATTGCAACATTCTTCATTATTCATAAGTGTTTTTTTTTAAATAATTATTCGGACAATTATATACTATTTTTTTATATTTTTAAATGACTATTTATTACATTGCTCGAAAATATTACTAAAAATAAATATTGATTGTTGATGTTTACAACCGCGAAGAGAATGTTAACTTTAAACTCAAGGTTAGTTCTTCATGTTTTTAAGCGCACAATGTTTCTAGCTAGTAGTTACTCTACTAGCTCTATAACCTGTTTATTGCAAGGAATTACGTAACTATTTCGAACTCAAGTCAATAAATTCCATGCGATTCTTTACTCATTGTGAATGTAATCACTCAAAATTTTTCCTCAACTGTTATTTCTTTCAATCCGATAACATGATTGTGCTAATAACCACATCCAAAACCGATAAAGTCTAATGTTCAGTCTAGATAAAAAAAATAAATAAAAAAAAGCTCGAATATTTAGGAATGTGTTATATTATTTTTTTTCACTTTACCATACAGGGCATAATTTATTATTCTAGATTATTATCGTATATCAGTATACAAATTATATATGGGTCAATCAATCCTACAATTTTCATTAATTTCGCTGCTAAACATTTTTGACTTTCATAATTTCTTTACCGATTATTATACATCTTTTATTGAATATAAAACCGTGGACAAAATATTTTTCTGGCTAAAAATTTTAGAGTTCTAGCCGTTTTAAGTTTAAGTTTGATGGCTTCAAACGTGTTGGGAAAACCTAATAATTTTTATTATATCAAATTAAGACAAAAATAGCAATACTATTAGGGTGTGTTTTACAGTTTTTTTTTCCCCTGCAATATAATACCTAAATGGTACAGAAATTGGTTAACAAAAATATCGAAAATTAAAGAAAAAAGAGACATTTAGCTAAAGGTTTACCAAGGTAAAGAGACTCGCCTTTAATTATTTTTTCTTATATAGCATAGACATCATCCTACCTCCTGTAAAAATTTCGATCTTAAGAACTTAGTACTTCTTAGGTTATAAATTTTCAAAAATTCATTTTTCGTGATGTTAACGCGGAAATATCTCAAAAAGGACTGCGTGAAAAATGATGGAACTCATACATATTATACCTTTATATGATAAGTGCTGTAGGATATAATTTAGTAGCTGAGGCTCAGTACATTCTCGAAATATAATGTATTAATCATTAAGATTTACCCTCATCTTATCAACCTAATTTATGACAAGCAAGTTTAATGATACTAGAATCAGTTGAGTCATTGACAAGAATTTTGTCCCCAATCTACACTTATTGAATATAGAATATTACTGAATTAAATGAGTCATGTTAAATACTGATTGATTTAAATGTTAACTAAATAAATACTACTAACCTGGTATCACTGTTGGAAGAAGGGCAGACACATTCTGTACATCTGTAACAGAAATGAGCAAAATTTAAATTAAATCATACACGGTGACCCAATATAATAACACTGGCCTGCAATGAAATCCTCCTTTAAATAAAAATATGGTAAATATGGAGAGCTTAATATGCTTAATCGATGTTTGCTTTCCATTTTTTTTCTATCACATATAGAAATTTTTTCTATATTTAAAGTTGTTTTTTTTTTTGATGTCTCTTAATTACGTGTTTTTTGTCCGATTTAATTATCTTTTTCATTCATATTATTATTTCTTGATGGTACTTGTCGGTAGTTTGTTTGTTTTTGAACCGGTTAAAAGGCGTTCAACTACTGGGTCATCAACGCCCATTGGTTTGTGTATTATTGAGTTCGGTTTAGGGTACCCACTTATCCAGGGTAGAGAGAGAGCTGGGCAGTGAGAGGCGCCGAAGTCCACCACATCAAGAGGAGGCTATTTGGTTTAGGATACGAGGCTGAAACTCGAGGATGTGGATAAAAACCACGCAGTCCAATTTTGAAATAAATAAAGCCAGTAATGGACTGGGTCAAAATCGTTTGAGCCTTTTTTGATAAAATTGTAAACATATGTAAATTCAGTGATATTGTACAAGTATATGAGAACGTTCTTACGGCAAGGAGACCTCAAAAAACAAAAGGTACGAAACTGATATTCAATACATTAAAATAAATTGGCAAACATCGGCTGAATCATTCGTAGATCAGAAGTTAGACGCAAGAATGCTTCTGTTAAAAAAATACGTCTGCTTTCTGTCATTAATAATATCTCTGTAATCTTTAATGCTATGGTGGAAAGTTGAATAACTATTTAAAAATACGATATACGATTCTTATTAAATAACTAATTATGAATCATTAAAAAATGAATGAAATAAATAAAAAAACAACAGACACTTGTACCTTCGAACTGGGCCGATTGCTATTTTTGTTATACACAATAAAAAAGTCACAACCGTCGTCACGGTCAAACCACACACTAACACTAAGTGAAATGTCAGATGACCACTTTATTGAGGTTTCGTTAGCTCTAGCAACTCATTTTATATCACGAACTCACTTTTTTTCTCAACTTCTGTTGAACACACCAAGTAAATTTGAGAAGAGAATTTCATAACGACAAGATAAACTTTTAGAAAAAACTATCCTTGGCAGCACATAAAATTTTCTTTTCAGCCTTATAGAATTGTCAGGATTCTAATAAAAGGTTGCTAGGATAGAAATTAATGGGTTAGAGTAGGAAATGAATGGTACCTGGTTTAGATCAAATTAGCAACATGAAACATTAATCAAGGCCATGTATGTGTTTATTCGTGACAAAGAAAGGAGCATTAGGTATTTTAGAAATAGAAATAGAAATAGAAAAAAAATTTATTCTGGACTAGGTCCCTAAGAATAACAGGTTTGTACAGTATATGGAAATAACATTCTGGCAATAGATAGAAGGAACATAATAATAAATAATTACAATTAGGGTAATAAGTCTGCATATCATAAACGCATATACACACATATATCCACAAAAATAAATACAATGATAAAATTAAAATAAAAACAATTCTTAGAAAATATTTTGTTGTACGGAATTAAAAATTAATTAATAGATAACAGCATTTAAATATAGACAATGAAAAAAATTATTCTTCATTCAAAGTGTGATGTCAGAAATATAAATGTTATAGTTTCTAAGCGTCTTTTTGGGATAATAAAAGGTATTGGAAAAGTTGGGATTTGAATGAGGAGAGGGAAGCAGCATGGCGGATATGAGTATGTAGAGAATTCCAGAAATTAGAGGAGCGGACAAGGAAGGAACGATCAAATGTTTTAGTCCTATGGATAGGCAAATAAAGGTCGGAATGGCGCGATCTTTTTCAAGTGAGTGGACTGAGGATTTAAATTGTAGGAGACTGTGGATGTATGGAGGGTGTTGAGAGTTAATGATTTGGTAAAGGTATGATCCTAGGAAATATTGTCTGCGGATTGGGGGAAGGAGTCACTTTAACTCACCGTAAAAATGGGTCACATGAGACCTCTTCGGAGGGAGTACTGAGGACAAATCTTAAAAATAGAATTTTACGAATGATTTTGGATTGTAAGGATTGAATACGAGAGAAATTCAATGGTTAAATAGAGCCCCAAAGCTTATTTCAGTAACTCTAGATTGGCCTTATGATAGTCATGTCTTTTTAGTTAAGTGGAAGGTTTCACTGTTTGGCTAGGAAGCGTTGAAGTAGCCGAAAACGGCGAGTGCAATAAAGAATAACATTAAGAATAAAAAATATAGAAAAATTGAAAGTGAGACTTGAAGAAAGTGAGAGACAGGATAAGAAAATGACGGATACTTGATCTGAAGGAATTCCGAAGGATTGTAAAGTGGAATAGAAAGATGCTACGTATGCTATATATATATATATATATATATATATAATATATAGAGAGAGAGAGAGAGAGAAAGAGAGAGAGATGTTTAACGTATATTGAAACCTAAGCAGGGAGGTGTAGAAGTCGAAATTACGTTAACTTGTCTACGACAAATAGACTTATATATTGGAATTTAAGGGATTTAATTCGTCATAAAGGTAGGAAGAACCCTCTACAATTACTAAAGAAAAAAAAAAAGAAAAAATCAGTTCATGATTCGCTTCAGCCTGTCCTCGAGTCTAATTAAGATGTCCTAATAAACAAAGCAGTTGCAGTCAAAGCAATTAATAATAAAATAAAATAAGTGGAGGTTGCAGGAGAAGAATGAAATAGAAGAATAGATTGGTGCAAACCAACCCTCAGGAAACGTAATCTAGTGTTTTCAAAACAGTATTTGATTAATTATAAGCAGATGGTATAAAATAAAAGATAAAAAATATACCTTCGATTTCGGTCAATCAGTTAATGTTTTAACTATTTTTTTTTTATACAACGAATAAAGTTATTATTTAGGGCCATATTCTAGTTTTATTTTTACTTTCACTTACCTATATATGTAATATATAGTAAGGGAATGTATTGCGATCGTGAAAATTTTCGGATTCCAGTTTTCAACGGAAATACACGTTTTAGGGTTCCCCGAGTCCAAATAACCAAGTCCTGCAAAAAGGTCTGTGTGTGGTAACTCCATTAATTATATTTATAAGACTAATATACGCCCGAGATGTTACAAAAGCTTTTTCATCAAAATCAGCTTAACAGAAGAGCTACTTTATACCATGCATTTTGCACCTGTTTACGATTTCTCGAAAACCGCTCTCAACGATTTTGATTAAACTCTCTATATCAATGTAGAATTTAATGTGCTTTAACATGTGTAGGTTTCATTCTGATGACTTTAATATTGTAGATTCTATGAAAATAACCATATTATCTTGTTAGAATTGGTAATTAAAAGCAAAATATGCAGGTTGTACGAATTTGGTAAACAATTAATGGAGAAAATTGAAAAAATATTTTTGTAATGCAATTTTTCGTTTTTGAAGATAAGAATAGTAATATAATCCATAATATACTGTTGGAAAGCTAAAGATTTTAGAAAGAACATTATCTTATACACAAGCTTGTAAAAGTTAATAAATAGTGATAAAAAGTCGATAAAACTAACTGATATTTTTTAAATAATAAAACAATGTTACTATAGAAATCAATTTAATTAATTTTTTAATCGTTTCACTTATTTTTATCTCTAACTGTCTCTGAAAAATTCTTTAATCGTTTTTAAAACCGAAGGTAAGTGAAAGTCGTGTGTAGCCCGCACCAGATTTTTGCATATACCCATAACGATTCAATTTATTTTAGCTTTTAACATAATCTTTGTATATCGTTACGACTCATTTTCAAAGTAAATATGAATTAATCTTATTCGTTACTGAAGCTTTTCGCAAAAAATAATCTGAGATTTTAGGTTTTAGAAATTAATTCGTTTTTTTTAATTTATTTTTCTATTTTATAAATCCAATAACAATTGATCAAGTTACCATTAGGACTTAGACACGAAAGCTGGATACGAATTCAAATATACTTCAATATATATATAATATATATATATATATATATATATATATATATATATATATATACATTGTAAATTTAGTGTAACGCTTAATATTGGTCACATTATGATGATTTTGCTTTCATTTTTATTAATTCAGTATCTTTCAAAAGAGTACTAATAGTTTTTCAGGAGTTGTATAGTTTTTAAGTTATTCGAAATACAATTTTATTTGAAGGTTTGAGAAATAGTTTTTGTTAACGCCTTAGGGGATTTTTTTTTTTTTTTTTTATCCAGGCTTATTGCACATTTAAAGGGGAACAAACAGGAACGATTTCAGCGTCATAATCATAGTCATTTTTGAGACACTGCGATGACCAAAAGATGAGATAAAAATTTAAATGAAAATAAAAAATAAATACACATAAATAAAAAGTTGGAATATGACTATGAGTCAACCTTTAACATTTGAATGTCAGAGGTCAGCTGTTATTGAAAAGATTGCCATCTTTTATATTCTCTTATTATACATAATTGGTGTTTTCTCTCGGGTTCACCGTCACAGGCCAAAGGTCGTGTCTTTAAAGGCCTATAGTTCAAACCCGAACAGGCATTTTCTATAAGCTGTGTTCTCTGATCGAAACTAGAACTCCTTGCATTGGATACATAAATAGTACAGCCTATTTTATAACAGCCAATCCAAACGCTATGATTAAATATTGCATTATTGAATAGCTATTAATTAAGTATTGCTATATGCAAGTTATTGAATTTGCGGGATTTGAAGGACGGAAGGGTACTTAGTGACTAATATACCTATGAAGGAATAAACGTAAGAGTCTCTATGTCAAGGCAGTAACACGGTTCTGTTCTTTTCACACTTGATAGCCAGATCTATTCCAATTCAAACTATCACCATCCTTAAAACTCATGCTAATGATAAATGTGTTCTATCTTTTCAATAACGACCAAACAATAGTTGCTTCCACAAACTTTTCAATCCCAAGTCACAACTTGAATTATGGTATCAAAATTGGATAATTATTGCGTCAATATTTGTTATTATGATCGCTTTTGAGAAGTTTTTAAAAGAATATATTTAAAAGTACTTCCGCATAAATGATATTTTTATTTTCTTGTGGCAGAAGAACATACCGATTTTCTCCGCAAACCAATCTTGACAATGAGACATATAGTTGACCGTGTGAAAATCTTGACGTAAATAGATTGCTACGTTTTTAAATGTTTGCTCCTGTGAATTATTAATTGTTACGGCAATAGATAAATTAACGGCAAATTGAATTATTTAAAATTAAAAGTAAATCATTTGTAATCATTGGGATGCGAGGTTAATTTTCCCCGTTTTTTCCAGATTTTCCACTGATTCTTCACTCCTAATTGGTCGCAGTGTGATGTTATATATCCTAAAGCTCTTCCTCGATAAATGGACTACCCAACACAAAAATAATTTTTCAATTCGAAACAGTAGTTTCTGAAATTAGTATGTTTAAACAAACAAACTCTTCAGCTTAAAACATTAGTATAGATATTTTGAAAAGAGCAATAGAAATTAAGGCTATAAGAAACCATTTCATTCTATAAAATAACTTTATCCTTCTCCGTTAATCTATGAATTCCTTCATAAGGCTCTTAAAAATTTACGCTTGTCTCTGTTGAATAGATCCGATACCTAGAACTACATCATGACAAACACTTGATTTTGGAAAATCATACAAGACTAAAACGACAAGAAACTTCTCGACGTTTCCGGCTACTCCAACACTTACTAGACAAATGTTCTAATCTTCCACTCAACTACAAAAGGGTCATCTACATGACTATCATACGGCCTATATGGACTCACAGAGTAGAGCTCTGGGGCTCTACTAAACCATCAAACTCTTTCCGTATCCAATCCCATTAATCTAAAATCCTCACTGCTCCTTACTTTGTAACTAATAAACTGATCATAAAGACCTGAATGTTCCTTATGTTGCTGATTTGGCCCGAACCAGATATTATCAGGAACTGCTTGTGCTTTTCGACTTCTTTAGCAATTACTAGACAAACGTTCTAAGTTTACACTTAACTACAAATAACTCATTTACGTAACTGAAAAGTTGTACTATGTCTTGGGTTCAGTGCATATAGAGAATCGTACTTTTTCTACGCTAACTACATTTATTTTTTTCTACAATGGTTGGGTACCTACTTTGTAGAAGCTGGGTGAGCCCACAGCTGAAATAACAGGATAAATAATATCCTGCCGCAGCCGGGATCAACCGAGAACCCGGGAAACAGTAGCCCAATGCTCTATTCCCAGGACCACAGCGCTCGGTATAAATGACGATAATAAGGCACATTTGGCATATAACTTAAGGAGCTTAGCTTTGGGGATCGAAGAAAGAATCGATATCTCCTCGTATCCAACACATTTAATCCAAAACATTTTTTTTAATCTTGAATTCTTTATAAATCGTCATAAATAAAATGTTCCATATTGATCATAATGTTCCATATGATGCCTATTTCACCAGAACCAGGTACCATACCATGGCAAACTCTATTCCACCTCTGATATAGTTACAATCCTTCGATTTTTAATAATATCTCCTCCGATACCTATAAAAGAATGATTGCCACGAGACATAACTTATAATTGTTGTCTTTTCTATTGCCTAGTCCGTATATGTGTGAAGGAGAGCTTGATATAATTCGAAAAGGAACACGCTATTATGAAAGCCGGAAATGAGGCGATTTGCTAGCGTGAAAGTAGCTTTACGAAATTCCCACGTTACTTATGAGAATAGGATAGTAAGATCAACATCGTTCAAGGAAAAAAACTCACATTGCAAGACTTAAAAAAAGCTTGCATTGAAAAACCTCATTAACCTGGATAAGATTATGCAGCCACCATAGCGAAACAGATCAATTCAATGGAGTTAATATTTGTTGATCCTGTTTAGACATTAAATATAACATACTGTTTAAATTTGCTGGATAATTTGTATGAATGCCCAAAGTTATTAATCCTCTCCGAAAAGAAAATCTAATTTAAACTCTGCAGTATTTCGCAACCAGGACATAATTAAGTCTTTACTATGATGTAAAATTTTATAGTAACAGATTTTTGTATAATTCTATTTTACAGCGTTTAAACACGGCCGAAACGAGAAAAAAAATGCAAGCCAGTAACATCACCAGTATTAGTAAAGGAATGTGGGACGAAGGCAGTATTACTAAGTACCTCGTTCAACGATGGCTCAAAAAAAATCGAAACGAAAACTTTAGGCTGGAAGGCGAGTAAAACTATGAAAGGTTTTCATCTTTTGATAAATATGTTCTGTGAGCTTTAGTGGAAAAAAATCCCAGACCAACCGTTTGAGAACTTTCAGGTAAAATCGATGTAAGAAAACCGCCAGTCGATGAAAACTATAAGGCTCTTGGAAAAGTGAAAAAACTTTGGTTCCCTCACTCAACAAACGATTACCACATAAATGAGCGTTATGAAATCTGTGCCCGACTTCTTTACCGAAAATAAAACTATCTATTTCTACGAAGTATTGTTACATGTGATGAAAAGTGTACAACGTCAGATAGTCTGAACAGGAAAGGAGGAAGCAATATAACAAGTTATTGACCAAAGTGCCTTAGGAATGGGTTTTCTGAATTTATATAAGGATTTCATATTCTATTAAGTGGGTTCTAGAAAAAATGCAAACACCTCGGCAGAAATGTATTGAAAAGTAATGAAGAGTTTTGTTTCTATTTTGATAAATAAAAACAAGCATATATATTCGTCCTAAAACATCCTGTCTTCTTAGATTATCATAGTTTATCTTATCGTAATTAGGATTATATTTATATTAAATATTATTTAAAATTTATTATTATTTTATTATATATATATATATATATATATATATATATATATATATATATATATATATATATATATATATATATATATTATATTATTGGCCCGCAAAATAAGTTCGTAGCGTTTTTCCATATTTCAATTAATTCCTCTAAGTAGCTCTACTAAACCATCGCATTCTTCTCGTATCTAATCCCTACAATCCAAAATCCTTCGTAAAATTCTCAATGCTCCTTACTTTGTTACGAATAAACTCATCCAAAAAGACCTTAATGTTCCGTATGTTTCTGATTTGGCCCGATCTAGATACCACTCCTTTCATAACAAACTCCATTCCCACCCTAATCCTCTTGTTTCAATCCTTTCATCCTCTTAAATTCCTGATAATCCTCCGAGACGTCTGAAAAGGAGATGGCCCCGAGACCTTCTAGTTTAGAATATTTTTAGAGTAGGAAACTTCTCTACATGTGTTTCATGCCTTTTTATATTTAACCCAATTTACTTGTTGTATTCCATTATACAGTTGTAAATTCCAATAAATAAATATGAATCCTCTATGTCTTTATAAAATCATGTTTACTTGGTCAACATATTTTGCGCTAACTCTTCATGGGTTTGTAAAGGTTTTTTTAGTCTACTGAGCTCCGGGTCCTTGGTTCGAATCCCGTTTGTGGCGGAATATTATTTATTCTGTCATTTCTGCCGGGGGTCGATCCTGGGGTATGGAGACCCTCCTGGAGCACACCCAGCCTTAATTAAGCGGGTACCCAAACATGGGGAAAAAATCCAGGCGGCTGAGCGCGATCTCGGCCGAATCACCTCATTGCACGGCCTTTGGCCTAGAAACAGTTCGAGTCTCTACATATACTGAGCCCAAAACTCTTCATGGATTAAAGAGGTACAGGTTTTTTTTTTTTTTTTTTTTTTTTTTTTTTTTTTTTTTTTTTATCCATAGAAGATAAATACTTCCAAGTTATAACTCAAATTAGGTGTGTTTAGGTTAAAGTATCGTTCGGTGGATTGTATAGATAAAAAAAATAATGTAATTAAAGTAAAAGACGATTCGCAATACACTTATTAAACTAACAAAATACATATAGACAACATAAGAAACCAAATTAACCTAATGAGACATAAAAATAGATTTAAAAAAAGGAGACAACATAACCTATTTAAAAACCTACACAGATTTAATAAAAATAAGAAACAAAATTAAACTAGTTAAACAAATTTTAAAAAAAAAGTAATTAAAGAAATTTAATGTTTCAATAAAGATAGAAATAAATAAGATCAACAGTAAAGGTTAAAGATAGGCTATTGACCTCAGGACAGCTCTTCCGGGGTTTCTAGGCGAACGATGGGAAGAATAAAAATACAGATGGTAAACAAATATATTTGCAAACGTTCAGAATAAGTCGAGAGGGTGTTTGAGTTTATATGAGGCATAGAACATCGTCCAGGTGCTACCTTAGCACAAGAATCCCCGGTGACAGTAATAAAAGAATGCATTTACGATTCTCTCCTATCGTCTTCCTCTTCTACTATTTTTTTTTCACATTCCTGGAGAAAACATTAAATTCTATTCAAAATAAATATTTTCAACGATCATAACATAAAGATAAAGATAAATAAAAAAAGGGTGTTTTTTCTGTTGTAAAATCTAACAACAAAAATAACCTTATCAGGCCATAACATATGGCTTGGACAGATATTATAAAAAAATATTTATTTAAGGTGCGTATATCCATCAGTTTCATCCGACATTTCTAATCTTTAAGTGGTAATTTGCTTGCTCAAAACGGAAGAGTAAAAGATTCATTTTCGTCGTTTAATTAATTTGATGGAAGTGCTACCATTGGGTAGTTTCTTTACATGCCTGTATCACGCCCACCTGATCTATTAGCACATTTACTTAATGCATTTTATTGTATAATACAGTTGTAAATTTCTTTTAAATAAAAAAATCAATTCGAAATGGGATCTTGAAAATATTTAATGCGAGTTTTTAGGGAAATAAACGTTTCGAGTCCAAATGACTACCGCAAAAAAAAAAAAAAAAAAACTTAAATTTTATATTTAAGACAACGCCCGAGATGTTACAGCAACTTTTTCATTAAAATCGGCTGAACGAAAGAACTACGTCATACTGTGCTTTTTGCACCTTTTTCAAAAACGGCTCTAACAATTTTGATTACATTTGCTATATCGACGTAAAATTTAATGGGCTTTAATACGATGTAGGCTTCTTTCTGATTGAAATAATCTGACTGGGCTTAAATAAAAAAAATATTAAAATTTCTTCTTCTGAACTAACTTCGTTTTTGTAGTTTCGAAAAAAATAAACCATATCATCTTTTTAGCATTGAAAAAAAATGGGTAGATATCGAGTTTAACGGATTTGATAACCAAGTAAAGCAGAAAAAAAAGAGGAAAAATATATTTGCATGCAATTTTTTGTTTTTCGAACCTAAGTAAAATAGGTAGCTAAAGATTTTATAAAAAATATGTTATATACAAAGTTATGATAATTATACGTAACAATTTTACTTAGCTATAATAATAATAATACCCCAAAACCGGAATCATTTCACTCATATTTAAACCTTTCTCGGTACACATCACCGTTTCTATGACATATTCTAAAGCTATATTAAATAAAACAGGTGAAAGGGAGTCCTGTTTCAAACCTGATCGCACCTCAAATTTCTCGGAGTAATTATGACCGATTCTAACTTTATGGAATGTTTCCGACAAACACATCTCTACAAGGTTTACTAACTTTCTGGGTATTCAATTATGATGTACATTGCTGTATTATTTAATCTAAATCATATGTTTATACCAATGCTGAAGAAACTTTTATTTATTTATCTTTTATATTGGAGTTCTGACACTGGTCAGATCCTCCACTCATTTAATGTATGCTTGTGGCTATTGCGCCCTAGCTCGGCTCACACCAGTGACGCGGCTAAGAGAGAAAGAGGGACGCTGGGATCTGTTGGATTCAGCTTTTCTCTCTACAAGTGGAGAGAAAAACTCTAGGGTCTAGGGTTCCTTTAGCAGACTGCAAACATTGTATATAGCTATGATTGTGTGTATGATGTTAATTTATTTCTCATTTTGTATTTAACTCAATTATGGGTTGTTATGTAATTTGACCTAATCATTATTTTCTGTATATATTGTGTGAATATGGTCTCATGTCACTATTACTACTTTTCATTTAGAAACAAATAGTAACATATCTCAATAAATATTTAAAAATAAATAAATTTTTATTTCCGAAAAGGTAAATCCGCTTCACTGACGTCTTAGAATTTTTTCTGTGTGAATCGCCTTAAGTGAAAACACCGTCAGTAAGTGGTTTTCTGGGTTCAGAACCGGAAATTTAGCTTGGAAGAAGCATCTGTTGATGATGACCAAATTCCCGAAATTGCCTGAAAGATGGCAACGTACAATAGATCAAAATGGGTCATATATAAATGATGAAAAATATTTAAAAGAATCTGAAGTTTTTATTGAAAACAACAGTAAAAAACGCTACGGACGTATTTTATCTGAATGGTGAATTCTCATCGTCAGGGCCTAATGGAAGAATTTAATACATATTTAAAAAGTTCGCCAAGGTAGGTTGTTTGTAATGATAAAGATTAACGTTTTTATAAGGCTTCTATTAAACAATTAAGCCAATGTTAGTAAGACACGCGCTTTCATCAAGATACCGAAGCGATGTAAAGATGATATCGGTAATTTATTTCTCATTCTTCTTGTCCACAACAAAGTCGCATTGTGACCAAGCTGTGTGATTAATGAAAACTGGCGAGAGTATATATATATATATATATTAAGATTAGCTTCTGTCGGTTTGCAGAATTTATTCCTTATTTATTCTCATATTTTTCTAGAGCTTACTTTGAGAAAATCCGAACCTTCTAACCGTTCAGCGTTTAGTATTTAACAGATCATCATATCAAATGAATATTAATGTTTCTGGCTCACACGAGACTAAAACGACAAGAGACTGCCCGTAGATACCGATTACTACAACACTTACTCGACAAACGTTCAAAACTTCCAATTCATTACAAAAAGCTCATTTATGTTACCGTCATCAGACCCATCTGGACATATGGAATTGAGCTTTGGTGCTCTACGAAGCCATCTAATTACTCCCGTATCCAATCATTACAATCCAAAATCCTTCGCAAAATCCTAAATGCTCCTTATTTCGTCACAAATAAAATAATCCATAATGACCTTAATATCCCATTTGTTACAGACCTTTCTCGTACCAGATATACCACTTTTAATTACCAAACTCCCAGCCCATATAAACCCTCTTGTCCGCAACCTATCAACCTCACATATTCCTGACAACCCTCCTAGGCGATTGAAAAGAAGATGGCGTCGGGATCTACTTACTTAAATAAACATCGAAGTTCTACCGCTGGGTAGTTTCTTCTCAAGCCTTTCACGCCCTTTATTCTAATTCAACAGTTTTACTTATTGTATTTATGTTAATACAGTTGTAAAATTCAATAAAATACGAATAAAAAAAAAAAATGTTTCTGGGATTGAGAGTTGCTATCGCAAAGACACAAACTTCACAGTTGTAAAAAAACTTTCTTTTTTTAATATTCATCACACAATTTTTATCGAGTGATATTAAAATATGTCCTTCTTCTTTTTCCAGTGGCGCGACAGGCCGTGTAGGCCCTAGGCCTCGTTGTGTAAACTCCTGCGAGTTTACACTCACTTTTCACGATGCAATTTTTAGTGTAGGGTCATCACTCCTTACGACTAATTTTGTGAGTGGCCACCCTTTGGCTGACGGGTCTCACATACCCGGGGGAGAGGTTGTGAGTGAATACACATTTTTTTACATCCTTATAAAAGCCCCGCCGGGACTGGGATTCGAACTCAGAACCAGTGGCATGAGAGACTAGCGCGCTAGCCACTCAGCCACGGGCTCCCCTAATATGTCCTAATTAGGTGTGAAAAAAAAAAAAAAAAAAAAAAATATCGGTATTTACCATGAGCTAGTGTTGTTGTGGCCACAGTTGAAGCATTGTTTAATGTCAGTAAGTCATTGGGTTGTATTTCTGAAAAAAAAAAAGTAAAATTAGTCGGAGAAAATTATTTTCTTCTCTTACGATCTACATGACACCATACTAGTTATGATATAAGTTGTTACACTAAATACAATAAATAAATGATAACATCACAAAAACTGTATAATATTGAAATATGAGTTGTTTTCATTAAAAATATTATTTTTACTAAGATATACATGAAACATAGGGTAAGGTAAAGTATCCCGAACGTGAGCAAGTAATTAGGTAAAGTAAGAACAAGTCCGAAAAACGAAGGAGTGGTATTATTGCCATTCAAGTTTAAAGGACTGAATCTCGAAAAATGTTTGAGCGTGACTTTAATATTTTTAATAAAACCAAAACGGTCAGCCAATAGGTCACTAATCTAATATAGCTAGATAAGATAGGACGTAGCTCATTCCTTAAGGCGCCCAAAAAAAAAAAAAATAAAAATAAACTCGCCATGACAAGATTCGACGTTGCTAAGACGACATTTAAACAATAATCTATAAAGGAAACACAAGTATTTCATTTCTTATTTTCGAAGTGAAAATCTGCTGGAAAATTTTAGGCATATACTAAAATTTTCCAGCAGGTTTTCATCAAAATCGACGAGCCACTTCATACCATACATTTTGAACCTTTTTGGCTTTATATGCAAGTTGAACGAATTTGATAACCAACTAAAGCAGAAAAGAGCAAATGTGTGTGTGTGTGTGTGGTAAGTCCAGCGCGTAAACTAAAAATCCTATGAAACTGAAATTTCATATTTAAGACAACTATATGCGCGAGATGTTACAGCAATTTTTTAACCAAAATCAGCTAACCAGAAGAGCCACTTTATACCATGCATTTTTCACTTATTTCCGATTTTCTCAAAAACGCCTCAAACGATTTTGATTAAACTCGCTATATCGATGTAAAATTGGACGGGCTTTATTGTCATGAAGGTTTCATTCTGATTGAAATAGTCTGGTAGGGCTTAAATGCCGATATTCCAAAATTTCTTCCTCTAAAGCACCTTTAATTTCGTAATTTTTATGAAATTGACCATATCAGCTGGTTAGCAAACCTACAAACACATTAAATATATAAGTTAAACGAATTCGATAACCAACTAAAGACAGAAATATTTTTTTTAATGCAATTTTTTGGATTTCTAACTTATGAACAGTACTGCTTTAACCGTTGCAATGTTAAAGATTTTAGAAAAAATATTATTTTATACATACTATTGTAAAAAATTAACGGTGGAGTGACGAAAAACCGATAAAACGAACTGATTGTCGTAGGTAATAATATAATAGATTATTTAATAAAACACGTATTTCTTTAAAAATCAAATGTAAATAATTCTTTAACAATTTATTTTCGTTCCTTAATTTGTTTAAAATTCTTAAATTCATATAAATAACGGAGGCAAGTGAAAGTCGTGTGTTGCGCGCATCAGATTTGTTTTCTTCCAAATAATAATACAGAAGTAAAGATAAAGACTTGAGAAAAAATGTAATGTTATATATTGGGTTGTGTCACATGTCCGTTTTCATTGCTACTTTTTTTTGCTGTTGTATTGGTGTATTTTATATTTTTACATTTAGATATAATATTCTTTATAAAATCTTTGGCATTCCAACAGTATATTATAGATGTTTTGGGTTGTTTCACATGAAATGTCCATTTTCAAGGTAAAGGATTTTTATTAAAAAATACGATATGAAAACCAGATAATTTTATTCAAAGTATTTACCTTGTTTTTCTACACATTTTTCCCAACGTGACACCAACTTTTTTATCCCCGAACTGAAAAACTCTGAGCTTTAAAGTGAAACAAAATCTGAAAACGCACTTTTCACTTGATCATAATTTTCAGAAAGTTTTCCTTTGACGAAGCTGTCCAACAGGTGGTAATCTGTTGGAGACAAGTCGGGAGAATATGGTGGGTGCGGAAGAACTTCGTAGCCCAGTTCTTTCAATTTTTGTACGGTATGTTTTGAAACATGGGGTCTTGATGTCGCTCAGTGAGATCATGAGGTACCCATGTATCGAGCTTTTTTTTCTTTCCCAATACAATTTAAATGCCTGGAAACGGTAAATGCACTTGCATTTAGTTGTGCTGAAAGTCCTTTAACTGTTTGGTAGGGGTTTCCTTCTAGTGTATGTTTGAGGACATCGTTGTCTATTACGGACGGAGGTCTTCCTCGGGGCAAGTTTTTCAAGTCGGTATCCCCAGCTGAAAACTTAGCAAACCAACGGCGAATGGTCCGTTCATTAACACTCTCTTCCCCAAACGCCTTGCAAATATTTCTAGCGGCCACAGCTGCTGAATGGCCGAGTTTAAACTCGTACAAAAATATTACTCGAAAATCGCATGTTTCCATGTTCATATTTGGATGTATATTAAAAAGTAGGTAATTGATTGGGAAGCTAATGTTTATAATACAAAGGTAGATAATTAGTAACTGTTTACTTTAAATATGTAAACATTCGGAAGAAAATAACAAAGACCTGCAAAACCCTTTATGTATTTCATAAACTATAAATACGGACATTTCATGTGAAACAACCCAATATTAAGTTGTGAAAGGTAATGTAACGAATAGGGTTATTGGGGCACGAGTAGGCATAAGCTTAAGTGGTTATTGTACTTAAAACTTTTATATTGTTATATTTTTTAATCTAAAACATATGGTTTTAACGATACTAAATATAATTCTTTGAGCTAGATCTTAATTTAATAGTTCTTAAATTTATTTTAAAAACGTGAAAGTCGTGTGTTGCCTGCACCAGATTTTATTTTTAGAGATTATTTTGGAAATTGGTGCAAGAAAACAAACATAAATTCAAAATAAATCTTGTTTATTGATTCAGATCCCAACAGTTTCTACAAACAAATAGCGTAAAATTTATTATTAAAAAATATTTAACTTATCGAAATATTTAATAATATTATCACTATTGCCTGCAAACTAAAATAGTAATATCGTACTCATGATAGGTAACAGTATGAAACGTTGCGTTACGACATCACATACCGTAAATTGTACCACTCACATGCCTGCATAATCAAGAAACACACGCTAACCTTGGATTTATTTGTAAATATACGAAACTTCCCACTTAATAATAAAAAAAAAACAAGCTATAATAAATAAAAGACCTCAGAGTTAACCGCCGAGTCTGAATAAAAAGTAAAGAAGGATATTTATAGGCCAAAAATGTGTACTGTTTAAAACGGTTTCTGATATTTTTCGAATGATTTTCCTCATCGAGACAAAAGTGTCATTAATTTCTGTGTAGTGTTATGAAGCTAACTTTATATTTACTTGTTTTCATTATTTTTTGTTGAATACAAAAATCTGGTTCTGTCACACCACCAAATTCCTTTGTTTAGACATTTATTATGCTCATGGAAATGTTTATTATTATACATTACTATTATTAAACTCTTTATTGATTTACGACTTTATAAATAAAGTAATATTCTTCTAGCTATCTAATGGTATATTTCTCGTCTATGTGACTACTCTAATTTCTATTTTTTTTTCTGTACATATGGGATGAACGATTTCTTTTAACTCTAATACCATTGCCCCAGAAGGTGGCAGATTGTATTATCTCTTAATAAAAAATTTTAAAGAAATAAAAAAAAAATGTTTAACCTTGCAAAAAAATATTGGCCTTCCGTTGTATAAATTTTGTTAAATTCTTAACTATTACACGTCGATATAACTAGTTTCAGTTTCATCCTTTTTTCTTCATCTTCGCAAGGCTGTAGATTACGTAGGAAGAAAAATTCCTTCTTTTTTACTTAAGTGGAACGACCACTATTGTGCGTTATGTGAGTTTTGGGTAATTTTAAATGAATTGAGGGAGTATAATCAAAATCATTCAAAAATCGTTCCATATTCCATATTCTTTAGTATTTTATCAATGCTAACAAGAAAAATTGATGAATGATTTTTAATCAACCAAATCAAAAGTACTTCCAATGAAAACATTAGGAAAATTATCATTTAAGTCCTGCATGTTTGTTTTGTTTATTAATTTAACATCACTTTATGCTATTGTGGCTAATCGGACGATGCAACGGTGGGAGTCCTAAATTTTGCCTCCAGGTTTTATAAGAATAGAGATCTTTAACTTTTACGTCTCCTTCGAAGGACGATATAACTAAGGATTTTTTTACTCTTATTAAAACATCCTAGGGCCACCTGCAGGTTAGAACCCGCGACCATTGCCATAGAAAGCTGTAATGCTAGCTACTATGCTGTAGATGACTCCTCATTTAAGTCCTTTCACACTATTATAATTTTAAATAAAATCAACATGAAATTTTAATCACTATTTAATTTTGCATTAACACATTTAGTTTAGTCGTTTTTAACTTAAAAAGTTGCAAAATACATGGTATATTGTGACACTTATCGTTTGTACATTTCGGTGAAAAAGTTTTCGATCTCACATAACTAAAATTTTCAGAGAGGATTAAATTGAAATATTGAAAAACGTTATGAACTTATTTTATAACTCAGTACTTTATACACAGGTTAGTGAAAGTAAAAATAATTTATCATACACGTTATAGATATCAGCTGACGGAGATACGATAGTAATACAATGTAATATAATACAAAGCGAAAGTAGACATCTGAGAAGGGACCGAGTGGAGACTGCAATAACGGTCCGATTGGTCACAGCAAGTGCAGTAACAGTTGCCATTCTCAGCGTCCTCACCGCTACAACAATAACCTCCAGCATTTGCGACCCCAGTCATCCGAGACCGGCTTGTACTGTACTCTTTTAACCGCGTCCGGATAACAGTCTAATAATATCACCTTTAAAAACAAGGATAACCAGGAGTACAGAGCATTTGATTCATTCCTAGTGAAATAGAATAGTTGTCTAGTGTCGGATATTGTTGAACAACGGCAAGAGCACATGATAGAGATTTTTAAACGCGCATCTAAAACATATAAGTATGTTCCACTACTAGCTTTATTATTTTTTATTCCAATTCCAAATATTATATTGGTGATGAGGACATTAAACTGAGAAAAGTAGATCTTTCAAATACCAATGGACTACCGGCGTCGGATTTAGATACATTGGAAAATCAATCGATAAGATGGATAAGGGAATTCTGTATCTTTTTTTAATCCAAAGGAATGACGTTCCTTTGTGAGAAAAAAACGTTGTATCGCTGCACTCAGAAGGCATGGCATAACAAGATCTGTCCTCCATATTAGCACATAATGTTTTCGTGTAGCCTTCCTTGTGAAAATTGTGGGCATCACCATTTCACGTGGAAAGGTTTTTTATTATTAACCATTGAAATTTACAACTTTATTTAATAATAAATTAATGTAAATATGCCAAAAATTACATAAAACAAAAGTATTCAGATATCAATCAATGTTAGACTTTCAATTAGTATTTTAAGCAAGAAAGTCTCGTAGCCATCTTCTTTTCAGATGCCTCAGAAGATTATTAGGAACTGAAGTGTAGGAAGGATTGAAACTAATGGGTTAAAATCGGATTCGGACAGTTATACTGACTATTCAACAGAAAATCTGAGCTTACAGTTGACAACAAATTATTAATCCACAAGGCAATACTGAAGCCTATCTGGACCTACAGACTTGAACTGTGGGGGACAGCTAAACTTTCTAACATCAAACGCATTCAATCCTCGAAGTCGTTCGAACAATAGTAAATGCTCCTTTTTGTGTCACCAACCATACCTTATACCATGAACTAAATATTCCATTTATTTTAGATCTTATTCCATCAAAATTCTCCAAATTCCATTAGAACCTCATCCATCACCCCAATCCTCTAGCTCAGCTCAATCCCTTTCAGGCTTCACACATCCTTACTATCCCCCTAGAAGGTTGAAATGGCAGTGGCCCCGCGACCTCTTGTACATATGTATATTTTGGAGTTCTAGCACTGGCTAGATTCTCAATGTGCTGTATGTATGAGTTGTATATAGGTATAAGTGATTTCTAGACTTTGTAAATATTTTATTGATTCATTATTGTATATATATATATATATATATATATATATATTATTATAATATATATATTTTTAAATATATTATAATTTTTTATTTTCTTGTGTAATTTGTATAAGTTTTTTTTTTTTTTTTTTTTTTTTTATTTACATAATATTTACAATGTACACTCAATACAAACACGTTTGGTTTCATGATTTCAGTAGACCTTTTTTCATGATAACAGAGTTTCAATCATCCTTTGAATTTACAAATGATTATACAATATTTTGTTTAAGACAGTAGGAAAAGTAACACGAAAAAAAAACCTACACAATATAAATTACAATATTAGTTTAAAAGTACATGTTTGGTTCTTTTGTGCGTGTAGCGCTTTAGTGATGTTTTGTTGTAATTACCAATTTCTAGTTTTAATGGGTTTTCAGAAGCTGTGGTTTTATCAAAATAGTTTTGGTTACTGTGTAGATATACTGTTTTAATGTTGGGAGATTTAGTTCAAAGAGCATTTATTGTATAAGTGTTATCTATCACCACTATTATTGATGTCCCAATTTGGACAGAATGTAATATTACTCAATAAAAACTGTTATTGTTGTTGAAGAATTGGAATAGAGTTAGTCATAAAAAGATATGTTCTTGGTTCGATCCAAATAAGCAAAATATGGGCATTAAGGTCATTATGGTTTGGTTTGTTCCAGACAAAGCAAGGAGTATTGAGGATCTTAAATTGTAACGGGAAGAATTTGATGGTTTATTTTAACTTCAAAGCACGAATTCGTAGGTTCAGATTGGCCTAATGGTGGTCAAGTAAACAACGATTCTTTTGTACTTATGAAAATAACCTTAAGAAAGAATAAGTGCTTGATAAGACAATATTTCATAACAAACAATTAATTTTTTTTTATATTTATTTATTGAGAAATATTACAATCTGTTTCAGAATGAACAATACTAATAGAGATATAGGACCACATTCATACAATATATACAGAAAATAACGATAAAGTCAAATTACATAAAATAGAAAAAAAAATCATAGAATAAAAAATCAATAGAAAAAAAATTACTATTAATTAATTAGTTAGATCAATTCCTAATAGGCTAAAGTGTATAATTATACAAAACGGATTAACAACTGAATGTTTATATATGATTACTGGATTAACTAGGAAACCATGCAATTTCGAATACTTTTTACACATCTATTTTATAATTATTCGTAAATGAACGTTCAAAAAGTTAAAAATAAAATGATTTTTTCCGTCATTTTTTGTTTCAGATATTGTGTACCTTCCTTCTAACATTATAAAGCTGGGTGTATTATTATGATGTATTCTTGGAACTCATCTGTTTCTCGCCAAACACGATATAAATTTCTGATAACAATCTCGTTTCTTTTTTTTCGTACTCTAACGTAACATTTGAACTATAAAAGTAAATGCATGGGTGGATTTTCACCGAGATTCACTTCTTCGCATCGGCATTTACGTTATGAACCGAATAACATCGTTTCCTTTCCGTGCCAATTTTCCACCATTAACTTTCTAATAAGTGGCGTGAACGCTGGAGAAACCGACATGCCGTGATCTGATTGCGGAAGGTTTGAATATCCAGTAGATCAGGTCCACCTTCATACCCACCTTTCATAAGGTACTTGTCATCAAATGAAACGTTGATTTCCAAAAGGTACTATTGTATATCCATTCTAGGAAATTTTACATGAAGCGCAACACTCTCTTATTACTGTATTATTTTTATAGAAACAATTCTTTATTGAGCAATATTACAATCTGTCCAATTCAGGACATTTTTGATAGTGATAACGTACAACATTCATACTACATTCACACGATATATACAAAACTATAAATTTATATAATAATAATAATACAATATACATATAAAAAAAAAAATCAATAAAATATATACAAAAGTCACTCATACCTATATACAATTCACAAGCATACAACACGTGAGTGGAGAATCTAGCCAATGCTAGAACTCCAATATACATGTTACAAGAGGTCACGAGGCCACTGCCGTTTCAACCTTCAAGGAGGATCGCAAGGATGTGTGGAGCTGGATAAGGATTAAGCTAGGGGATTAGGTTGATGGATAAGGTTCTGATGAAATTTAGAGAATTTTAATGGTATAAGGTCTAAAATAAATGGAATATTTAGGTCGCGGTGTAAGGTATGGTTGGACTGTATTATTAAATATCTCATATGCTTATTTTCGCATTGAAATCTAGAATTTTTTTTACCATATTAACAACACTTTATTAAAGTTATGGAATGAAATGTTTTAGTATGATTTGGATTAAAACTAAATACGTGATGAGTAACTCTATAAAATAACTGTATTTCTGAATAGTGTTTTCAAGGACATAAAGAGTTCATTAGATAAAATCAATTAGAAGATTTAGATAAAAATTAAATAATGAGAATACAAATATGTCAAACGATCGATTTCGTAAAAAAATTTCTTTTAGTACTTTTTGGAAATCAACGTCTCAAATGTTCATAAGTATCTTCACATTTCTTACTATGGTGAAATGAAAATTGTTTATATCATTCTGGGACTAAATTCCTTAAGCATAAAATCCTTTATTTATTTATTAACTAGTGGACTCTATATAATGAGAACTTGATTGACATGTATGTATTCAAAAACTATATAAAGAAAAAAGGTTCATATTCTATCAGGTTTATTAATATTTCATGTTTTAAATAAACTGTATAATTATAAAAATTTTATAGGTTCAATTTAGTTTTCATGGGAATCTCATCTATTTTACAGTAAAAGAATAATAAAATAATTAATAACAATGTTAGTTTATTGATTAATAACAATTTTCCATCTATTTTAAAAACTTAGTTATATTATAATAATATAAATCTGGGTACTGCATGAAATAATATGCTACTGTAAGACGTTGGCCACCTTTAAATATTATTACCTCCCGCTTTTCAAATAACATATATTCATAAGTATATGTGCTTACAAAAACTTTATATTAACTTGTACGATTTCTTTTATTGCATTAATTATAGTATTTATTAATAGCATATATAATTTATAGCATTAAAAAGGAATAAAGCTCGTGGGTTAGAGTGAGGAGTTTGTCCGGAAGGAGTGATACCTGGTTAGGGCCAAATCAGCAACGTATGGACATAAGGTCTTTGAAGATAAGTTTATTCGTAACAAAGTAGCGTGGAGGATTTTATGAAGGATTTTGGATTTTAAGGATTGGATACGGAAGGAATTCCATGGTTCAGTACAGCCCAAAAGCCCTACTCCGTAAGTCCAGATTGGCCTTATGATAGTCATGTATATGAGCCTTTGTTGTTCAGTGGAAAGTTAGAGCGTGTAAAATACAAATACATAGTTTAATAGCAGGCCAGTATGGTCCTTAAGTTTCACTTGGTAAAAATAATATAATAAATTATTAAAATATTAAATAATAATTATAATGTAAAAATATGGTTCTTATAATAATTTTTGTCGTATTAGGAAAACAATAAATACTTAAATTAAATAGAGAAAACAGAATCGATAGCTAGGACTATATTTTGTGTGACAAATTATTAACTTGAAATCCTTAAACAAGAGTAAAACGAATGCTCACCGTTTTCGTCTACTTCAACAATTACTAAAACTTAATAACTAACTGATTGTCTGAAAAGAAGATGGCTCTGGTTTGGAATATTTATTAGAGTGCGCCAATGGTAGATTCTCTACATTTCCGCTTAACTTCATTTGACTGTTAGCACATGTAATACAGTTGAAAGTTTCAATAAATAATATAAAAGAAGATTGATGGTCATTTACATGACTTTCTTATGGGGAATCTAGTCTTTTGAAGTTTAAATTTGGGTCTCCACTCCATTTCCACTTTAGTTTTAATTCTAACTTTCATTTTGATTCCTGATAATCCTCCATGCCGTCTGATAAAAAGATGAATCGAGACCTTCTGATTTATACTATAATGTTTTGACCATAATGAGGTATGCAGAGCTTCAGAAGGCATTATTGAACGTCATTATCTTTAAAGCGTAGAATATTTTTGAACATGAGAGCATGTTAAAAGAATTAAGTAGCTATTAGATATCAAAATATTATCTTCGAAAACACGTGGTTTGGTGGATTTTTATTATTTAATAAAGTTCTCCTTTTGAAATTGATTGCCCTATAAAAACAACACAAGTCAGAAATATGCGCGGTATTCGCGATAAGGGACCGATAACAGTCTCAATAACCATCAATGTAAGGTGAGAAATCTTAATGTGGTGATTGGAATAGGAAATAAAAGAAGTCATTTTCTAGCAACAGTATAGTAAAGATACCTTATCTAGTGATCAAGTTATGAATATCGGAAACAAATATTAAGATAAAAATTCTAGGAATGCCAAGTATTTCAGAATAGGTACTAAAAAAAAGGAAGATAAGCAAAGTCTAGGTAATATGCATACCAACAAATAAAATTTGTATTAAGAGGGAAAATAAATAAAAATCTACAAGTTAACTTTGTTTTAAAAGTTTCCATTTCTGTGTTAGGAATCCGAGTTTCCAAGGGGAATACACATTTTTATCTTCTCCGATTCTGTATGAAGTAAAGCAAATTTGGATGTGTCTGGTCAAAAAGAGGGAATTTCTAGGAAATTGAAATTAAAGTCATAGGATGCAATTATATGCCTACAACGATTTATGATAAATGAAACATTAAAGAATTCAATAAAAGTTAAACTTACTTCTGGTACAAATACAAAATAAAACATTACTAATTATATACACATACTAGTTGACTCAGACTTGCTTTGCACTGATGCAATTTGAATAAGGTATCATTCATGTTCAAAAGAGTCTGACCGATTTAGATCTTAATATCGAAATATTTCAATGGAATGGAAAAAGTTTCAAATCAAAAATCATATTAACTCTTAAATCAAATTAAAATCTTACATTTAATCAGAAATATTTTTATGTGGAAATATGGCTCAAACCCATTTTTTATTAAATTTTATAAACTTTCTACTTTATATATATATATATATATATATATATATATATATATATTTTTTTTTTTTTTTTAATGTATTTTATATTGTATTATTATATTTGCATTTTATATTTCTTTTTTTAACTACTTTATGTTAATTTTCAAAGAATATAATTACTTTTTTTATACTCTGAATCATGGAATTTTTTTATATATTTTTTTCTTTCATTTATTAATGTGTCTATACCTATGTTTATGTTATTATGTGATTACTTAAGAGACTGGTCTACTTTGGTGCAACATTATTTATGTTTTGTGTATTTTATTATGTATTGCAATAAATATTATGTAAAAAAAAGGAAAATACTTTGAATAATAGAGCATTATGCCCTATAAAAACAATAAATAAAAAAAAATACCCTAATATAATATAATAATGGATTAATCTTGAAGAAGAAATATTAAAAAAAAAAAAAAATGAATAACATTATAAACTGCCTGTTGTATTTAATAATTTCTACTTTAATGACATTTAATGTTTCTATGCATAATTTCTAAGAATAATAAATTAAATCTTTTAAATATTATGTAAAAGTATAGTGTAATAATAGTGTAATAAAATAATAAGTAGTGTGCTGCGTGCATAGCATCAGATTTTTTATTTTCACATACCAATATATGGAATATATAAGGGGTACTCACTACGTTTGCTATAGCATGCTATTTGTGCTATTGTGCTAAACCCATCAATTTTATGCAGTAAATAACTGTAGAAACTCGACGGGTTCAGCAAAATAACACAAATAGCATGCTATAGCAAACGTAGTGAGTACCCCTATAGTAAGTTACTTATTTACGATTTTCTCAAAAATAGCACTAACGCTTTTGATTAAACTCACTTGGGCGAGCTTTAATATCATGTAGGTTTCATTCTGACTGAAATAGTCTGAAAGGGCTTTAACGCCGATATTTTAAATTTCTTTCTCTAAAGTGCCTTTAATTTTATAGTTTTTATGGCATTGGTCATATCATGTGATTTTAGCATTGCTAAAAAATAGGTGAATATACAAGTTAATCGATTTCGATATCAAACTAAAGGAGATAACTGAAATAATATTTTTATTTTTTTGTTTTGGAACTTAAGAACAGTAATATACATGTATAATATACCGTTGGAATGCTAAAAATGTTAGAAAAAATATTATTTTATATATACTATGGTACTAGTTAACGGAGAGTGATAAAAAGCCGACAAATCAAACTGATTGTCGTAGATAATAATATAATAGATTATTTAATAAAACACATGTTTCTATTAAAATCCAATGTAATTAATTCTTTAACAATTTATTTTGGTTTAAAATTAATAACATTATAAACTGCCTGTTGTATTTAATAATTTCTACTTTGATGCCATTTAATGTTTCTATTCTAATAAATTAAATCTTTTAAAATTATAAGTAGTGTATCAGATTTTTTATTTTCACATACCAATATATGGAATATATAAGGGGTACTCACTATGTTTGCTATAGCATGCTATTTGTGCTATTGTGCTAAGCCCATCAATTTTATACAGTAAATAACTGTAGAAACTCGACGGGTTTAGCAAAATAACACAAATAGCATGCTATAGCAAACGAAGTGAGTACCCCTACAGTAAGTTACTTATTTACTAATATATAAGTATAATTTACTAGTATAATATACCGTTGGAATGCTAAAAATGTTAGAAAAAATATTATTTTATATATACTATGGTACTAGTTAACGGAGAGTGATAAAAAGCCGATAAATCAAACTGATTGTCGTAGATAATAATATAATAGATTATTTAATAAAACACATGTTTCTATTAAAATCCAATGTAATTAATTCTTTAACAATTTATTTTGGTTTCTAAAATTGTTTAAAATTCTTAAATTGATATAAATAACGGAGGTAAGGGAAAGAAGCACAAGATTTTTTCATAAATAAACAAATGTATTGTTATTTATGAATTTAAAAAATAAATTATTCAATACCTGAAATTTTTTTTTCTACACATGTGGAAAATTTTAACTACACGAACTATAACTGTCAAATCTGAATACTGAGAACTTTACTATAATGACAGAACCAACTACCATAACATATTATTAGTTAACACTGAAGTATGTAGTCACTCCAGTGTAACAAGCCTAGTAACCTTGCTCGGCGAGGTAGCTTCATTCATCTCACGTTAATGAGTTTTTGCCCGATCTATTGATAATATCTGACTTCATTAATTAGATTAATACTACGGAGAAAATTAATTTATAATGATTCCCAATTGAGACTGGGTTAGGTTTGACAATACCAAGTCGTTATAGAGTTTCCTATTCATACTTCACACTAGTTTATTCAAAATTAAATTAAAGTTCCGGGGTGTTTTAGATTATAATTGATAGACCATATTTCCTTATTACGGAGACCACATGTAGGTCCTACTCGAAGGACTGGTTTTGCTACCATAACGTCCCAGCTTATACTTTCCCATTTTCTTTCAAGCAAGTTGACATTTTTACTTTCTTTCTCAATTTTTCAGTCTGCTCCGTTGTGAATAATAGTTTGATTTTAGCCTCATTTAAATTCTAGCTTATAAGCTCAATCCGGTACGTTTGCCTGGAAAATCCAAAATAAATAGATGAGGTTTAACATTTACCATCTCAATACTATACGATTATAAAATGAAAAATAATTATTATTTTGTGGCACTTCGTCCCCTAAGAATAATATACAGTGAGCAGAAAAGGTCCAATTTGTCTGGCTTAATTTGATATATGATTATTTAGTCAATTAAATAATAAAAGGTTAATATGAATAAAATATACAAAAAACCAAAAGCATTATCAAAGTCTAGATTTATCACATATGTCGAAAGATGGATATTTGAGGAGGTAGTTAAAAAGAGTTCCTAAGTTGTTATGTTATTAATACGAAGCATGTGATGTTTCCGGAAGATACTCAAATAATAATTTTATTGCAAAATTAAGTTGTCTTACAATTAACTATAGTTCTGTAACAGAAATGGGTGTCTGAATTTTTGACACATTTTTGGATATTTCAAAAGCTATGATGTGCGGAAAAATAATTTGTTTAAAATAGGAGATCTCCATTGACGGTACTATCAAATTTTATTTATCAATGTTGAGGCACTTTTTTGAATTTTCTTCCAAAGAAATTTAATTTAATTACGAGCATTATGAACCTCATAGCTAATTTTTATTTAAAACATCTGATTAAAATAATTCTTATATGTATCCGTTGTTTCTTCTTTTTTTGACAATTACACAAGATAAGACACTTTTAATCATATTAGACAAGCGGTTAAATATTAATAAAACGAGTATAGTTTAAATAGGTATCTACACACATACACTCACACACACACACACACAAATATGTCTTTATATGTATTATTACTTAAAAGGATGCTTTACGAATTTTGTCAACAATTTTAGTTATGTTTCTAATATTATCCATATGACGTTTTGGGAATATCACTGAAGATATTTACTTTATTTTTTTATAAGGGAGAAAACCATCGTTCGGGCCTGTTTTCAGCTTAGTACAACCGTTTAACTCAGAAACAGTATTCACTCTACTTTTTTTATTAAATGTTTATTGAAATACATTACAATTCGTTTCGATATGAGCAATAGTAATAGTAATATGAGACCATATTCATACAGTATTTAAAGAAAATAAATTATAACGTCAAGTTGCATAAAAATAGAAAATAAGTATATACATCTAATCACGAAAAGAAAAAAAACTACAACCTAAAAATGAAATAAATACAAAGTTAACAAATAAATGACACATAATAAACGCAATCATACCTATATACATTATGTAAAATCTGCTAAAGGACCCCCGGACTGGACTGTTGAATGGAAAAGCAGACTCCAATAGATCCCAGCGCCTCTCTCTCAGCCGCGTCAATGGATAGTAAAGTAATGTTTTTTAAAAATCAATTTAACATAGTCTTGCTTCACCAGAGACATCTGTACAAGTTAATCAGGGAGAACTCAAAAAGGCTGTAGTGTTGAGAATCCCAATACATTACTTGAAATGTGTAAGCTGTAAGCTCTCTATACATCCATATCCATTCCTCAAGATGTTCCTTTAATCATATCTATCATATAGGTATAGGATGATCAAAGATTATTTACTGATTTTAATCTCCAACGAGAAAACTGCTAGAAAAAAACTCACTGTCACTGCCCTGCCTAGAATACAATGGTCTAATTAAAGCTCTTACCGTGGTCATGCTGAGATAGCATTGTCTTCCTTCGTAACATGAGGATCCAGAGATATTCATCAGCTTGGACGTTTAATTAATAATTACTACTGCTACGCTCTCACTTTCAGAAGCATCTTTGTGTGTTTGTGTGTGTGTGCGCCGTGTGTGTGTATATATATATATATAAATATATATATATATATATATATATATATATATATATATATATATATATATATGTATATATGAAAAACATTAGATGATATACTAATTTTGTTGAGGTTACCTATAGCATAGTGGTTAGCATAACAGCTTTCTATACCAAAGGTCGCGGTTACAAATCTGCGGGTGGCCCTAGGATTTTTTAATGTTGGTAAAAAATCCTTAATTATGCCGTCTTTTGGAGGAGATGTAAAAAGGTGGTCCCGAGCATCTGTGATGTCAGGTACTCGTTAAAGATCCCTATCCTGATAAAACCTGGATAGGCAAATTTATGACTCCCACTGTAGTATCGTCTGATTAGCCATAGTAGCAAAAAGTGACGTTAAATGAATAAACAAACTAATTTTTTTTAAAAATTTATTTTTGTTATAAATTTATATCATGCATTTTCTACCATTTTGCGGTTTTCTCAAAAAAGGCTGGAAAGATTTTGATTAAACTCACTAAATTGATCTAAAATTAAATGGGTTTTAATATCATGTAGGTTTAGAAATAGTTTAAAAGGCTTAAATGCTGATATTTTAATTTTCTTCCTCTTAAATACCTTTAATTTTGTAGATTTGAAAAAATGAAGCTTATGATATTATAAGTATTGATAAAAAACGGCTAAATGTACAATTTGAAGGAATTTAATAACTTACTAAAAGAAATTTTTTTTTTTATTTTTTTTTATTAAATCAAATATATAGATGTAAAATATCTCGTTAGAAAACTAAAGATTTTTGAAAATGTTATCTTAAATAAAAAATTGTGGAAGGTAATGTTAAGTGACGAATGGGGCTTAAACTTAAGTGGTTTTCGTACACAACAATGTCATACTGTTACATTATTTTATCTAAAACATATGTTTCCAACGAAACTCAATTAAACTCGAACTTAATTTAAAAGTTCTTACATTGAGTTTAACAACATATGTAAGTCGGTGTTGGCTCACTAGATTTTTATATAAATATACATACATAATTACGAGATTAAAACGAGAGATTTAAAAGATAGAATGTTTTGATGCACGAGTTTGAAGGTTCACTTGGAGCCGAAACTTTGGAAGGGTAACCGGAGGCCCCCCTGATGACATAATATCCAAAAACCGGTTACCAATAGGGCGTCACCATACAGCCAATGGAAATTAAGTATGCAAATTGTCTCTTCATTAGCTCACCAAATTCATAAACCTCTTTAACCAGATATTTCTGTTTGTTATTTCCTGTTCGTATTTAGGTTCCATTGGAAGAAAAAAAAGGACCTTAAGCATACCGCGAATAAATTTCAAGGAAGCGAGTGGATGAAGGGCGATTATAGTATAATGTTTCGTTTATCTCGGCAATAAATTTTAAAACTAATTAACACTGTGAAATAAAAAATTAAACATCCTAAATCGTAGTTAAAAACATCGAAATTTCTAGAATATCCCTAAAATATCTGTTTACCATCTCTACCCATGTTCCACTTACTAAGGGAAGCAGCCAACTCAAAATATTGGGCAGGGGGCAATGTCTTCAAATTTTATTTTTTACATTAAAAAAGGAAGTTATTTGTGTCATTCAAAAATTAAAAAACTTATTTAAAGCATATATTTTGCAAGGATTATTTGTGAAATTTGAAATTTTTTGCACAGCTTTTGGTAAAGAGGTAAAGAAACCTGTGATAACGTCTGTCACAGCAATTTTTCCATCAAAAATGACCGACCAGAAGTGCCACTGCCTTTTTCGACTTTCTATAATTTTCTAAAAAAATTGCTTCATAGATTTTTTCAAACTCTATACCGATGTAAAATTTAATGAGCATTGATATCCTCTAAAGTACCTTTGATTTTTAGATTCGAAAAAAATGAAACATATCACCTAATTAGCAATTATAATAAACTGCTAAATATAGAAGTTGAACGACTTTAATCTCCGAATAAAGGAGAAAAAACTAAATTAATTGTTTAGGTAATATCTTTTTTCTTACTTAAAAATACCCTAGCAATCCAAATGTATGTTATATGCAAAACTTGATCCTGAAATAGCTATTTCCTACATCCACCACAACAAACTTAGTCTTTATAATAAATCTCTGATATTTAAAGCAAGAGGAGAACTGATGGGACTTAATTGTCAGCCATGGAGGAGGGATAGGATACCTACCTGTGCTATGTGCAACCTAAGTGTGCCAGAGGATACCTACCACTTTTTGGCAATATGTTCTGTCTTAAAGGAGTTCAGGATGAAATACTAGGGAAAATAAAGTTAACTCCAGAAGAGGTAATAGATAGACTAAATGGGCTAGATTGGGTTAAATTTGCAGCATATTTAAATAAATCATTAAAATACAGAAATGTTTTGGTACAGCATTTTAATTATTAAATTTTTACAATCAATAAAAATAAATCATAACATTACTAAAAATATAAATTATTATCAAAACTGAAAAAAAGAAAAGAAAAAGGGGCAACTCGACAGACGGCGTAACGCCATTGTCTTGTGAGCTTTGATCTCAAAAAAATGTATATATATGTTATTACTATTTTGTATATTATGTAAATAAAGCATTTATTCATTCAAATCCTCATACTCCAAATTGTTACCAATAAAATCATCCAAAAAGACCTAAATATCCCATTTGTTGAAGACTTGGCCCGTTACCGATATACCTCTTTTCGTTCCAAACTCCCTGCCCACTCAAACCCGCTTATCCGTGACCTCTCCTCCATATCCGAGGAACCTTAAAAGAAGGTGGCCAAGATACCACCTACCATAAATTAGACATTGGAGTGCTACCAATGGGTAGTTTCTTCACAGGACTACCATGAGTTCTAACCATATATCAATCCTATTTACTTGTTGTATTGATTTAATACAGTTGTAAATTTCTTGAAATAAAGTAAAAAAAAAAAAAAAATATCAATATAGATGTTCCTATTTTTCTTCACATTCTCCAATATTATGACACTTGGGTTATTAACTGCTAAAAAAATAATCATTTCTGTAGGAAGCCTTTTGTATGCTATTAAATGTTATTGATACACATTTCATGTATTATATACTTGTAAAAATTAAATATTTTTTAAAGACTTTATGGAGGGTTTATTTAATGTTTCTTGATCATTACCAAAATACGTAATAACACTTCGACACTTTGGCCGCTTAATCCACAATAAGAAACATTAAAGAGTAACACTGGTAGGTCTAAAATCTATTTATAGGAAATTTAAGCTACTTCAATTTATTTTTTCCAAGGGCAATGGGAGCCCACACGGTGTCAACATTATTAATCCGGGTTTGAGAACACAAATACTACTTCATCATGATCAGAAACCGATGACGTTCATATTAATAAAGAAATGTTACTTAACATCGGAGTTCACGTTAAGGGGATTAAGACTACAGAGATTCAATCAATGAAATAACAGTGTAAATAGTTTACGTCGGTTAATGGCCTCTATAGTAAGCATTTCTACTACTGGAATTGATACAGCGATTGATAATTGCAAAGGTTGATTCGAACGCGGCAGTAAGTCCACCGCCTTCGCAATAACCACAGGCCATTATTATTTAAATACTGGACCTGAAAGAAGGCGGGCTAGTAAATATTATAAGGGCATTGGGGCGACAAGAGGAGTGTTTACAAACAGGTCCAGCCCCGGTGACCAACTCAAGGTCAGGCGCCACTTTCTTCGTCGGTTCTCCTCCGCGAGTTGCTATACCCCCCTCCACAACATAATACATAATAAATAAATTATAACAAATACACTAAAATAAGAAACTATTATACAAAATAAGAAAACTTTTTGCGTAATCAATCATAAATAATATCCTTGATCAAAGTTTCTGGCTATTAAAGTGAGTTAAAGTGTTCCTGTTCTATGGAAATATTTCCATGGTTCTTACATACTCCAAATCTTAAAATTTAGATATAAATATATAACTGAACTCCTCCTCCGTTTTGACATCCATTCGATGAACACTAGAACGCAATCAATCAATATTTATACTCCATCACATAGAACTGCGTCCTGTCATAAACCCTTTCTCGTTCGCCCTTCATTCTTTTGGAATTCGCTACCTATCTCTATTCGTCAAACCAACTCTCTCTAGTTTCTTTGAAAAATCAACTCTTCCATTACCTACTCTAATCTCAATTATCCGTTATATTGTAAAAAATAGGTATATTTATTAGAAATATATGTATATATGTGATATATGCCTATATGTAAATATTGTTGAATGAAGTAACTTATCACTATTACTATTGTCTCTTATGGGAAAAAATATAATATTACTAAATATATATTTATATATATCTTTAAAAAATAAAATAAAACGAATTAAGAATGAATAAATTAATAAAAGAATAAAATGACCCGAAATAAAACATTCCGTCTCAGTGATCTAAGATTCGTTCAAGCAACCTTTGTAGGAAAAACAAGTAAAGTAAAATCTTAGCTATATAGCTAGGGAACTCTATCAGCATTTGCAGTAAATTTGTCAAAGCCATGTCAAATATAATAGAACAGTTTCATAGTTTTATAACTAATATTTTGAAAAAAGTGATTAAAACGAAAAAATAAAATAAAATCATCATATATTACTCGATAGGTTAAAATATATTGTGCCAATAACCCTCGTTAAAAAAAAAAAAAAAAAAAAAAAAAGACTAATTAAAAACATTTATTTTAAACTAAGTACTCTTAAGTTCATGTAATAATTTAACAAGAATAAATTGGTAAGCTTAATTAGAGTTAGACACCCTTATTTCAAAACCTTCCAAAAAAATAAATGTCACTGATTCCACCCCAGCATAGAAAACTTTGTAAATAATTATCCAATGGTTTATTATTACCAAATAACTATATTAGGACATAACTGTTTTTACACCTACTTATAGACAGTTAACCGATATAAAAACCAATAACAATTCAAAGGAATATCTCTTCTATTTCTGAAACGATTTCAATTATTCTTTTTCCGTTATGTAGGAAATTTAATTCTGCATCGAATAGCAGATAAATAGCATTATATTTATTTATTAATTTTGCCAAACGTATTTTTTTAAATTCGGTTTTCGTGTTCTACGTATCTTTAAATGTAAGTTCTCAAATTTTGAGAGGGGGTAATTTTTTTTGGTTAATTACAAAGGTTCATTATTGACAAAAAAAAAAAAAAAACCTGTACCACTACAACCCATGAAGGGTCTTGGGCTCAGTACATATAGAGGTTCGTACTGTTTCAGGGCCAACGGCAGTGCAATGAGGTGATTAGGCCTTAATCGCGCTCAGCCGCCAGGTTTTTCCCCAATTAATTTGGGTACCCACTTTATAGAAGCTGGGTCTGCCCCAGGAGGGTCTCCATACCATAGGGTCGCCCCTGACTGAATTAACAGAATAAATAATATTCCCCCACAGCCGGGATTCGAACCCAGGACCCGGAGCACAGCAGACTAGCGCTCTATCCACTAGACCATGCCGCTCCTCTCATTATTGACAATAATAAACTAAAATGAAAGTAAAATGAAGATATACTTGTTCCGGCTATTTCAACTATAACATGACGAACGCAGGTGACCTCTTCTTTTTTTCAGTTCAAGTAGTGTATGTTGGAAGGGAGTTTAAAATTAAAGCAGGTATTGCGGACTACAGTAACGACAAGTGGGGTAATAAAAAGAATATAAGAGACATTTAAGATTCTTAAGAGAATTGCCAATTGTAAAGATTAAAGGCGGAAACAGTTTAATGTCTAATTAGAGCTATAAAGTTCTGTCCTATCAGAATAAAAATCATGATGGTAATTGAAATAGGCTTTCTTTTTTTTTGAGGTATGCAGAAATTATCGTTTGTTAAGTGGGTGTTACTAACATGGAGATTATCCCTTGTTCGTCTCACCGTCTTGGATGAATTTTTGTTTTAGGTATTAAACCATTTGACTTTACAAAATATTAAGGGGCCAACGCTCCCTAGGAATCGCTTAAAAAAAAAAAGAGGAAGTTTGCGGTTTCTGGTTTTAGTGAAGATAAAAAGATATTTTATGGTTATTTTAATTATCAATTATGTTTTAACCAATGTAGCTTGTTAACTATTCCCCTGGGTCCTTTTACATAAAATTTGAAAACTAGGTATGGATTAATTTTAGCTTTTTAGACAATTTCTATACTAGAAACCGTAATAGGGTTTTAAAGGGTTCTTTTAGTGAACATAATTTTGATTTTAAGATCGCTAGATGAAATATATATTTATGAGCTTTTCGGATGTATATAATACTAACAAGGAGATGATCCCAAAAGTGTCGCACTGATTTTGATGATTATTTTAATAGTAAAACTAGGCATTAAACCATTAAAGTATGCAAAAGGTTAGAGGCCAACGCTGCACAGTAGTCTAAAAAAAAAATAGGAAATTTCGCGCGCGAAAAAGAGGTTTCTAATGAAGGTATAAAAATAAATTTCGTGTAAAAATAACCCTATTTTAAAGCGCGATAGTTGAAATAAAATAGCTATTCAATTATTTAACTTTTAGGTTTTGTAATAACCCTAAAAATATAAATAATCTCGTCAAAACAGTACTTTTAATAAGGTTTCTTAAAAACTTTTAAAAGGGTTCTTTATCTGAGTTTTTTAAGGAACCTTAATAAAAGTATTGTTTTGGGGGTTAACTGTAGCATGGTGGCTAGCATAACAGCCTCTAATGCCCAAGGTCCCGGGTTCAAAACCGCACTTGGCCCTGGGTTTTTTAATGGGTGTAAAAAATCCTTAGTTATGCCGTCCTTCAGAAGGATAACGTTAAACAGTAGTCCCGAGCCTGTAAATAAAGAAACAAACAAAAGTACTGTTTTGACAAGATTATTTATATTTTTAGGATTATTACTAAGTATAAAACTTAAATAATTTAATGGCTTTATTGTTTTAATTGTTTTCCTTTGGAATAGGGTACTTTTGACACTAATATTATTTTTCTACCTTCACTAGAACCAGAGATATTAAATAAAATGTGTTTTTCGCGCGGATACTTTTTGATTTTCTTACGTGACTCCTGAAGGGGCATTAGCCCTAATATTTTGCATAGTCTAATGGATTAATGACAAGTTTTATCTAAAAAAAAATATTTATTTTATTTTATGATCCTTAAAATACGAAAATTAAATTCCTAAAATTCTCCAGCCTGTAAGACTTGCGTCCTAGGCAAATGATCACTCTGTCCCTTTGTAAATCAGAGTCTGCTGGTATTGCACAATTTTACACAAACTAGTTATGTACCTGATTCAGAATAGATCCCTCCGATAACCAAGAAAAGGCACAAATTCCTTTCATCATAGTTCATCCCACGCGCTACCCATCTTTTGCCAGAGCCTTCTTTGGCATTTCCTTTGGCCGCATTCCCACACTATCTGCGCTGTTTCTAAGTAGCGATCCCTCACTAATTCCATATAGTGATTAATTATATATGTTCTAATTAGTATAAATAATCCATATAAATGCATAACAATGAACTAATAATGTAAAGATAAACCGAATGCTTTAATAAAAAAAAATCAACTATAATATTAGCCAATCACAGCTATAAAATATCACTCCACCGTGCTATTGTTCCGGAAGACCTTATTAGATGGATGTCTTCAACGATACCGTTTCTATTTCCGATGAGCCTTTTATAGTTGAAGAAGATGCGTCACTACTGCATTTGTATGCTAAATACGTTCGTTGGGTTGTGTTGCAGAGCGGGCAGTGTCTTGAACTAAATTCACTTACTACGATATTCTTTTACAAAAAAAAAGAAAAAAGAAAAGTCAATTCATGAAAAAGAGAAATCAAATATTTTAGAAAGGAGCACGAATATTAAGGAATTCATCAAAAGACGCAGTTCTATAAAAGACGATTGATAAGATCTTGTATTACATAGACCAAGAATTCAGGAAGATTTTTTTCGATTCTTAAAGATTAGAATGAAAGGGTACCAAGAAAATAGTTTAGGCGGAAATTAAGATAAAATCACCATTTTTATTTCTAAGATGGCAGAAAATAAAACTTATGATGCTATTCATAAATCTTTTTATTCTCGTCTAGTATTCAACATAGTATATCTCTCCATATATTAAGTATATCTAGTTGAAATGGGTAAAAATTATATAGGAAACTAGAAGATGGCAGCTCATTCGATTAGATGAATCACATTAATCTTAAGGAATCATTCTGGCCATTAGAGAATATAGGAAGATTGTTCATGATATATTAGTTTTCTATTTACAAGAGTAAAAATTATAAATTTTCATATCCTGGACTTCATGTGTCACTTAATAATTTTTTTCATGTAAGTATTTAATTTTTTAATGTTAATGTTTAATTTCACCTGTTTTATTTAACATAGCTTTAGAATATGTCATAGAAAAAGTGACGTGTACCGGGAAAGGTTTAAATATGGGTGATAAGATTCCGTTTTTGGGGTATGCCGATGATTTGGTACTGCTAGGTGAAGACACGGAAACCATGCAACTAAATACAAGTGTGTTAATAAAAACCGGTAAAGACATAGGACTTGAAATAAATACCGATAAGACGAAATTATGTCTAGTAGCAGAAACGGTGGCGATTTTAGTGATATTGATATATCAGGGCATAATTTTGAACAAGTAGAGAAATTCAAGTACTTAGGTTCAATGATAACAAGAATTCAAAGAAAAATGAAATCTTTGAAAGTTGGTATCCGCATATCCGACTGGTAGGCCGAAACGTCGATGGGAGATTGCGTCAAGCCTGATCTCGGGGCCTTGGGCTGGAACAGTGAACATTGAACGAGTCTGTGCAGGTGGAGTTCGGTGATATCGGCATCGAATCTTCGGGTTCGGTAAGCCTATTATTATTATTATTATTATTGTTTAATTTTTATAATAATATTATTTACTATAACCTGAATATTCATCATAAAAAAATTCGTATATCTTTCGAAGAACATCATAACAGTTTTGTTTTATTAATTCAAATATATAGTCATTGGATCGTTATATATGAAATGTCCCTTTTTACTGGGAAATATATTTTGCGAAAGAACTTAATGGAATCGAAACATTTCTATCCAAAATATTTTGCCTTAATACCTACATGTTTCCCCAACTTCTCAATCTTTGAACTGAAAAAAAGGAATTAGCTTCCAGTTGTGGTACAGGTTCTCCTGTATGCGGAAGATCTTGTCCTAATTGCAGATTCCGTAGAGAAATTGGAGTAGGTAGTTGACGAATGAGCTCCACAGGAAGGGCATGAACATCATTACAAGTAAGAGTAAGATCCTACGGTTGGAAGGATACAGGAAGATGTTGAGGTATACCTAGGGTTGGAAGTGGTGTCAGATTTCACCTAACTTAAAACTGTTATGGATCGATCTGGGAGAGTAGATTCAGAAATAGTGAATATGGACAAGCAAGGCCAACGCTATTGCTACCAGATCTGCAATACAGTGACCGGGAAGAGAGTAGTATGCAGAAATATGAAACTGCACATATTTAAGGTGGTGTACCTTCTCGTACTCCAATTTGGTGCAGAAAGCTGGATGATGACTGGTAGGCTGGAGAGCAAACTCATTGCTGTGGAAATGAGGTTTCTTCGAATGATCGCAGGGAGAACAAGAAGTGACTGCATTCGCAATGTAAGGATCGGAGAGGAGTTGGGAGATCCTCCGAAGAAGGATGATGGCCTGGAAACTCAGCAGCTTAAGTGGTTTGGACACGTCGTCAGGATGGAGGGACACAGAGATACATTTAAAACCATGGACTATATTCCTAATGGCAAAATACCCTGTCGCTGAACGAGGATGTCGTTCCTGGAATACGTAGACCGTTTATGCAAAAAACGAAACATAAATATTTACCAAGCCAGAAATCTTGCATGCAACAGGGAACATGGAAAATACTGGCTAAACACTTTACCCCTACGCTGAAAGGCACAACAGGATGATGCAAAAGAAGAAGAACTAAAAAATTCAGGGTTTTGAGAAAAAATTAAAGTTAGATAATGTGTTTTTAAAATAAGAATCATTTTCAAATTTTTTAAATTTAAGGAAGTAGTCCAAATTTCTAAACAGATGGAAAAATATTAGAAATAAGAGAGGCGAAGGGAATTATATCTATTTCACTGCAGTATGCTGTAGATGTGATGATGTCACTCAGGGTTAAGGGACAGGTGAATCATCCCTGCCACTGACCGCCACACAGTAAACAATCTGTCGCTAGCAAAAGGTTTTACAAACAACCGGTGATCGGTCCGTCCGTTACACCACCCTTTCCTGAACGCAGTAGGAATGTTCAACTTCAGCTTACTAAAACAACATAAAAAAAAAAACGTATACGGGCCTTGGACTCAGTACATTCTCTCTCTCTTCGTGATATTTCTAGGCTAGCTGGCCGTGCACTGAAGTGATTAGGCCGAAATAACCCTAAGAGGCTAGGATTTAACCTCATTTTGGGTACCTAATTTATTGAGGCTGGATGTGACCCAGAAGATTCTCCATACCCCTGGGTCGCTCCACGGCTAAAATATCAAAATAAAAACATTCTGCCACAGCCGGGATTTAATCCTGGGACAGTTGACAGTCATATTTGAGTGTCTAATAAACAATATGCGATAATTAGGAGTGATAGTAAATATTATCAAAAAAACAATTGTAATCTGCATTGACATAAGCAAATTAAATAACTAGTCCACTTTGAATTTCTGAAATAATTAAAATGGACATTTCATATGGAACTACCTAATATTTCATTATGTTATTCAGAGATAAATCTGAACATTGGATGAATACATCACAGGCAGGCTTTGATCGGAGTTAATTTACCTTGAATAAGCATTAAAAATTGATTAACGTTGTCACAATTGATAAATTTGTACACAATGGAAAAACGAATCTTTAACGACTGTAAAAATTTTGCTCAAGGTGCCAGCATATCGAAACTAATCACATCTTAAGGCTCTTCTTTTGGAGAGAGCGAAGCTGTACGGTTATAAAGTGTTCCTGTATGTTTTATTGTATATCTTAATTTGAAATCGTATTATTTATAAAAATAATTATCCATTCAGAATAATACACTTATTGTTATTTATATTTAAATGTACAACAAAAAATATACTATATATAAACCGCAGAGCTCCTTGGAATTACTAAAAAAAAATAGCGTTCTAACAGTATTTTCATTTGATTATTCCTTTTTAAATGTTGATTAAATTCCCCAATTTATTATCGTAGCCAAGCAAATCTATTTCTTACGCTAAATTTTTTTACCTCTTTTTTCTTTTTCTTACAATCCTTATCCAACACATTACATTCTAGACAGATGATCTCAAATTGCAAAATTTAATTTAAGGATTAGATTTTGTAAAGGATAAAATAGTTTTTTATATTGCATTGTTTCGATTCTTTATTTTAAAATGTTCATTCTATGACATCCTGCCCTCCATTATTACTTGTTTAGTGATTTTTACATTAGCAAGTAAATAATCATTGATTTTCTTCAACGCTGTATTGCTAAACATACGAGTTTAAATTCGGCGGTAGTAACGGATTCCTGATGGACTGAAACTTCAATTAAGTTTGGAGTAAGGGTAACATTGATGAGTGCACTGTTCAACAGCGGTTCGAAAAAATTCGGAAGTGTGACTTAAGTATTGAAGGCAAAGAAGGTCCGTGGAAGGACTTCCTCTCTCGACGACGATCTTTGCGGGCTTTGCTAGAATAAAACTACAAAACAACCATTCGAGAACATTCAGAGAAGCTTAACCTTGAAAATCTTTTACTTATTCGACAAAACAAAAACGGCCCTTTTCTGTTCAGACTTGTTACTTGTAATGAAAAGTGGATACTTTATGATAACAGCAGACGCCCTGGGCAGTGGTTTGACAAAGGAGAAGCAGCACCTTTTCCAAATCCGCCAACTTATAAAAAAAAGTTTGATGGGCTTCTTTTAGTTTCATACACTAAAGCCTCTTAAACCCTAGAGAAACTATCTATGCCGAATCTTACTGTAACTAAATTTATGCAATTCATCATGAATTGGCAATAATGGTGCCCGTCACAACGCCCAGTCACATGTCTCTGGTTCATGAAAACAGTTGGAACTTAGATATGAAATTATGCCACTTCCGCACTACTCTCCGGACCTCTCGCCTTATAATTTTTTGGAACACTATTTATATGAAAACAAATTTAATGGACAAAGGGAATAGAGAACGCGAGAACTACTTTATCAATTGAGTAGTTGAGTTCCAAAAATTACTATATCCATTCAAGGAAACTTTACTGAATCACTAAAATATCTTATTATTATATTATTGAACCAACTTATTTGATTCTTTTCGCATTAGAATCTACATTTAAAAAAAAAAAAAAGCTCTACTAATAACATCTATTAATGGAATAAAATGTTTTAGTATTATTTGCAACAAAACTAAATATGTAATTACTACCTTTAGAAAATAGTAGCATTTGTAATCCGTGTTTTAAATGACCTGAGTGTGTATTCGATAGAATCAAATAGAAGATTTTTGATAAAACTAAATGAAGAGAATACCGTTTTCGTAAAAAAATGTCCTTTAGTACCTTTGTAAATCAAAGTCTCAATTCTTAAGATAAGGAATTATATTTCTAATGAAAAGTCCCCAACACGTTAGGATGAATGTATTGGACTTGTGGAGAATATTTAGATAAAAAACAAAAATAACAGATGTATATTTTTCTTTTTGAACCAAATTCCTCTTTTATCATCCGAACAACCCAAAACAAGGCATTAAAAATAATACATATATATAAATAATAGGGGTACTCACTACGTTTGCTATAGCATGCTATTTGTGCTATTGTCCTAAACCCATCGATTTTATACAGGATTTTTTTTTTTTTTTTATTGAATTCTCTTAAACTACATAACCAATAATGATAATTGCCAACAAAAAATCACAAATATTTTTATAAAAAAACGAAAAACAGATGTAACTCTTTCTTTTCGAACCCAAATCCTCCCTTACTATCCGAACAACCCAACACAAGGCATTAAAAATAATACACATATATAAATATATATATATTTTTTTTATTAAACTCTCTAAACTACATAACCAATAATGACAATTGCCAACAAAAATCACAAATCTTTTTATAAATAAAAAAAAAAACCAGATATAACTCTTCCTTTTTGAATCAAAATTCTCCCTTATTATTCGAAAAATCCAACACAAGGCATTAAAAATAATGTATATATATATTTTTATTAAACCCTCTAAACTACATAACCAATAATGATAATTGCCAACAAAAAATCACAAATATTTTTATAAAAAACTTATTATAGGTGGAATAGTCAGGAATCAGTCATTTTTGAAAAGTTTTTAATTTTGCCAACGTTTCGGCTCAAGCTTGTGAGCCATCATCAGGGCATTACTGAGCCATGTCCAAGCATTAACTGCTTGGATCTGTTTTATAAAAAACAGATGTAACTCTTTCTTTCCGAACCAACCTCCTCCTTTATTATCCGAACAACCCAACACAAAGCATTAAAAATAATACACATATATAAATATAATATATATATATATATATATATAATATATATATATATAATATATATATTTTGTTTATTAAACTCTCTAAACTACATAACCAATAATGATAATTACCAACAAAAAATCAAAAATCTATTAGATAGATAGATAGATAGATAGATAAATGTGTTTTATTAATAAATTTTACATTTTTCTTTACATTCGTCTAGAGAACACAAAATACTGGCATGGATTTCCGTCTGCCAGGAAGTTGGTTTATTTATATACATTATTAATAAACAAAAGTATAAGCTTACAATAACAAACAAAAAATAAATAAACATTACACATTATTGTAAAAAGATAGAGGGATAATCTTTGTTTCCCAAATAGAATAAACTAAATATAATTACACTTTATCTGTGACAACATATTCTCTGTTTATTTAATTATTGTAATTGAATTCCTTTATTAAAAAGCTTCTGTAGTTAACAGCACATTTCATAAATTTATACAGTGAGTTCCAATTAATTCCATTCAAAATGTCTATTATTTTGTTTTCAGTCAAAATACTTTCTCCAAAATACTTTTTCCTAAAATGATTAAATGCCGTACATTTACCTAAAAAATGAATTATATTTTCGTCCTCCTTACTGTTACAAATTGAGCATGTGTAAACTATTTCCCTCATCCATGGTTTACAATTTAAGGATATCATTTCGGCTCTTGTATTAAAAACTATTCTTATTAATTCTATATTGTTTTTGTCATTAATGTAGTTTACACCATAATCTAGCTTCTTATAAATTAGATGATGTTCGGCACCCATAACGGAGATCCCTAGTTCTTTTTTAAAATTTTCCTTGGCTGCAGCCATTATATTAATCATTTGACTATTCCACCTCGCCACCGATACGAACTCCCTATCAAATAGACAGCCTAAATCTTGAGCAAGTTTTACCCATTCGTTTAGCCAGCTACAATTTTTGTTTTTCATACCATCAAGAGCTATAATTTTAGGTAAGCGTACATCACTATAGTTTAAAATTTTTATAATATAATTTAAATGCAAACTTCTTGTACTAAAACACAATAGATCCCTGCCCGTTTCCAGGTACAACATGTAGTTAGGTGTGTTCTTTGGTAAGTTAAAAAGTTTCTTCAAAAATAATCTATGAATAGTTTCTAATTGTTGGTAATTATGGTACCCCCAGAATTGTGCTCCATAGTACATTACAGATTCCACCACCGCCTGAAATACTTTATACTTGGCCGATATCGGAACATGTTTATTAATGAATACATTACTCCAGATACTATTGATACTTAACTTGGCAGTCTGTACTTTTTCTTTAAAATGCTCATGAAGTGATAGATTATCAGAAATTGTCAGACCCAAATATTTATACTTCCTCACTACCTCCATCTCTTCTCCCTTATACCACCATTTATATTTTATTTTGGGTCTTCTCCTTTTCGCTTGACCAAAAATCATTATTTTTGATTTAGAAACATTCAGAGCTAATTTCCATTTATCCAAGTACATCTCTAATCGTGATATTATTTCTCTTAGTTTAAACGGCGAATCTGAGAAAACTACAATATCATCGGCAAAAAGCAACGAGTTAACTTTAGCTGTTCCCACTTTGATTCCCTCTCCTAATTCCTGCGTTATGTCATTTATAAAGAGAGAGAAGAGTATTGGACTCAAAGAACATCCTTGCCTCAACCCCCTTTCTTATACTAAATTCGCCAGAAATACCTTTTTGTGTCCATACCACAGCTTTCGTTTCCGAGTATAAAGTTTTTAAACTATTTACAAATTTTGTCGAAATTCCTAACGAGCAAAGTTTATAAAATAGCAGGGAATGATCCACAGTATCGAACGCGGACTTGAGATCTATAAAAAGACAAAAGATCTGTTTACCTTTAGCCTGTAATTGCTGCTCGATTAAATTATACAGAACAAAAATGTTATCAACAGTACTGTAGCCTCGCCTAAATCCTGATTGTCTTTCATCAAGTATATGATTTACATCCACCCAATTTGTAAGTCTTTCAACCAGCAACCCAGTATAAAGTTTTTCTACAGCGTTAATAAAGGATATCGCGCGATAATTATTGGGGTCAGTAATGCATCCTTTTTTGTGCAGTGGATACAAAATTATCTTTCCGAAACCTGGAGGTAGTTTCTCTGAATTAAAATTATCATTGAAAACTTTGAGTAATAATTTTATAAAGTTTTGCGGTGCTTCTCTATAAAATTCGCCGGGAATTCTATCTATGCCGGGAGCCTTGTTGCTCTTTACTTTCTTAATAACCGCGCTTAATTCAGAGCAGCTAAATTCACGGTCCAGGATTTCATCGGTAATACACGGTGTGCTATAAAAAGTTATTGGAGACGGGTTGAAAATATTATACAAAGTTTTAAAATGATCTACCCACTTTTCCATTTTTATATTTGGACAAATAATATTTTTTTTGAACTTTAAATTATTTACTAGAGACCAAAATTGTTTACAGTCTTTAGCTTCCTCGAATTTTTTAGTCAAACTAAGCGAATATTCTATTTTTTTCTTATCACAAACACTCTTATACTCTTTTGATATTGAAAGAAATTTTTCTTTTATTACTTTGGCATTTGTCTTTCTAAATAAATTCAAAAGGACAAACATTTGTTTTCTGATTCTGACACAATCGTGATCAAACCATGGCCGCTTTTTATTTATTATAGCATTATTACATGTTATTATTAAAGTTACATACTGTTTTTGCACTGTTAACTATTGAATCAATTAAATCTTTAACTTCGGTATTAATCTTTTGTTCTAAAATTTTATTTGTGAAGCCCTCTAATATCATTTTATACTCTATTTTTCTAGATTCTTTCCACATAATTTTGGGTAGCAATGGCAGAATATTTTCTTGATTAATAATTGGCCCCAAATTTAGCGTTAAGTTTATAGGAGAGTGTGGCGAAAAAGGCAGTGCTACCACTTTGAAATCCAAAACCTTTTCTAATAATTGTAGATTTACTGCACATAAATCAATTACAGAACAACCCCTGCTACTGATATACGTAAACTCTCCCTGGTCTCCTTTAGTTAGCCCATTCAACAAAATAAAGCCATTACTTTCACAGAAATCTAAAACTTTAATTCCCTCACTATTAATTTTTTTATCTTTAGATGTTCTTTTTTCATTTAAATGATTAAAACTTCTACTATTTTTTGCACTGATCTGCCTTTCGCCTGTTCTCGCATTCCAGTCCCCCATTATTACAAATTTTGAACAGTCTACATTTATAAAAAAATTCTCCAACTCCTCAAACTGCTCAGCCCAGTGGTTACAATTTAGATAAAGCGGAAGTAAATAAACCTGTTGACTATTCGCCTTTATACTAATAACGTCTCTGTTATTAATAACAACAAAATCGAGATAGCCCTCAACTATAAGATCCTGTTTACATGCCATCACTTCCCCTCCACTGCCCCTACCAAATTTAGAATATTTTATTGCCGGTTTCCAGATCAATTTATAATCAGAAAAATATTGAGTAAACAAATCTAAACCACTTTATACAACAAAAGTTTCAAATAAACAAAATACCTGATATTTTTTTAGAAAATTTAGAAAATCATAATCTTTTAATTTAGCTTTCAAACCTGATACATTATAGGCTAAGATATCTAAATATTTACAATGTTGCCGTAGACCTTCCACCTGACAAACCTGCTCACTTCATAACTGTGGTTGTTTGTTGACAGTTGTTAATCCTTGCGACGGGCGTAGTAAACGATGCACGAGCTCAGTGATGTCTAGGCCAGTGATAGACTTCAGTGCTCCTATCGCGTCCTTCTCTTCCTCACATAATAAACCATCTTTCTCAGACCAGCTAAAGTTTTTATTTTTAATTTTCATTTTATTTCCTCTCACTTGAACTTTGTTATCCTTTTCTCTTGCCTTGTTGATTATTTCTCTTCTGACAATTAAAAGTTTTGATTGTTTCAATCTCGTAGTAGTACAAAGATCTCTATTAACTAGGATTCCTGTGTTTTTAAGTAGTTTTGTGTTTAACAGAATATTTTTAACATCATTTGTGGTTTTGAATTCAACCATAAGTGGCCTGTTTTTGTTGTTGATATTACCTACATGGTATGTTTCATTTATTGATACATTTTTTACACCCAGAACGTTTGTGCATAAATCTTGAACCACATTATTCGGATCACACTCCTGAGGTATTGTGAGCCCTTTAAAAATTAGATTTTTTTGACGAATTCTATTTTCCATGTTTTCCAAACTTTTTTTGTAATTCATGATTTTCCTTTTTGATATCCGAGATTTCTTCTCTTAACTTTTCATTTTCTTTAATATATTTTGTTAGTTTAGTATGAAATTCTTCAAAATCCGTTTTAGTAACAACATTAGACAGTTTTTCTTCCAGTTTTTGGTCCAACATTTTTGAAAAATCCGAAAGTAATTGTTGGTTACTCATTTCCTGAGTTATTATTTCAGTTTCTATTGGAGCCCTAGATTTCTTTTTAGGGTTAGTGCTAAGTTTGAGCTCTGGAGAAGATTTACTTCTCTGTCTCTTTGCTCCGGATGAAAAATATTTGGTGATACTATTGTTATCGTTTGACATTAAGCACAGCTGATCAATGTGTTTATTCACTATGGTGTTCACCCCCTCTCCTTGTGACTAACTATCTTGCAGATTCAGGAATAGCTACTAAAGACCGACTTGAACTTAACTTTTATTAGTAAAATATCAACTTTAGTACTCACTATTTTATTATTATAACACCATTCTCATAATAACAAGTATCCAACACAAATTTATTTCAGTTTTCAACACAAAATTATAACTTTTAACCACTTAAAATCAACACAATCACGGAGCCGATGTGAACTTTATAATGGCTAACGACCAACTCTCAAAAATCTATTATAAAAATGTTTAATGGAGCATTAGATATTAAACAACTACTCAATATTTTATTCATAACTCGTCGAACTACTAGGTAAAACTCGATCATTACTAGGTATATACAGTTTATGATATGTGATACGGGTTGCAGGGAGAAGTTAGGCAAGAAAATGATTATTATCTACTTTCAGGATTTAATGATGTTATCATACATGATTTAACAAAAATAATTTCTTTACAATTTTTAGTATTTAGTAAATTGTGAATACGAAAAAAGTGTCAAACTCATCGACATACCCTAGTCACGGATCCACTTACGCATCCAAGGACAAAGAATATCTGCTTCAAAAGCTACTTGAGAATACTTTAACGGCAAACGTGACAGAAGTATACAAGAAAGAAAGAGAAGAAGATAAGTTATCCGCAAACTCACAAATACGTGAGCAGGTCAAGGACCAATCAGGGTCAAAACAAGGAAAACGAGTCGTATGTTTATGTGTAGACGTTAATCTTCCTTTTCTTATTTTTCCTTCTTTCAGAGAACACCGTTGGCATTTAACTACATCCTTATAAGTTAATAATCAACTAATAAATAAAAGCAAAAAATAAATAAAACTTGTTTGGATAATATCTGATGATCCAATACAAATAAAAACCTTCAGTCTCTTAAACATCAGTTAATAACTAACTAGAAGAAAAAATAAAACTGTATCTCTACCGCTCTTGGCGGATCTTTGGTCATTAGATTCATCTTTGGTATTCTCATGTCTCTACTTGGTACGCTGAGTTGAAATGGCTCTACCCGAAATTCCAACGGCAATACTTCCTAGGAACCTACCTTTATCAATCCTTTAGAACCAAAAAGCCCTTTTATATTTACAACATGTTCACCCCATTCTCCTCTGTCTACTCTATCAACACAAGATCCCAGTCCTATAACCTACGTATTCCCTCTCATTAAATACTTCCTTTAAGACATCCTTTGTCATTCGTTCATCATTATTCTGGAATTCCTTAAAAAAGTCAATTCGTACATCTAAATTCTTAACTGCCTTAAACATCAAGTATTCATCCATCTCTTAGAATATTAATGTACCGTGCCTTTGTTAAGTTGAACTGTTTAGCCTCTGTGTTCTTTATTGTTATTTTTTTTTATTGCTTGAGTACATGTGTTTGTTTATTTAAAATTCTTCAAGATAGCAATATAAAATTTGTACGTATATAAAAATTTATCATTATTTGATATTCATTATGTTTTTAAATGATGTATGTAATATTATAAACTTTACATAGCCAGAAGAGGAATATCAAACATGCACCTTTATATTATTCTGATGGGACTTGCTGTCCCAGAATAAAATTTATTTTTCATTTATTTATTCGTTCAAATGCATACTGTCTAGTCCAACGGTCGTGAAATGAGTTGATTAGGCCAAGACTCCGCTCATTCTCCAAGTTTTCCTCCCCCAATTTTGGAATACCTAATATCAGAGGCTGGGTATGCCCCAGGAGGGCTTCATGTCGTCCTAAGACTGAATTATCAAAATAAAGAATTAAGCTGACATAACAAGGATTAGAACCCGGTACTTGCAAGACTGGTGCTCTATCCACTAGACCACACCGCTTCTGGGTAATAACTAACTGGACTAATTTTAACATTATTAATTAAATTTTTAGTGAGACAAATCTTCTAGTTGCATTTCTTTATTAATTTAAACAATTTTTATTTAAATATATTACAACTTCTCTCCATATAGACAGTTATATAATGCTTTGGGACCACATTCATACAGTATTTACAGAATAAAGAATCACATAAAAATAAAGCAATGTATAAAATCCTGTACCACTATAATCCATGAAGGGTCTTGGGTTTAGTACATATAGAGATTCGCACTGTTTCTAGGCCAACGGCAGTGCAATGGGGTGATTAGGTCTTAATGGGGCTATCTTTATTCGATGGCCATTTATTGTGTTCAAGGTGTGTTTAGCGCAAATTCTTTTTGATTTTATTTAACAATGGACATTGCTGAGAAAGATAAGACATTATATTTACAAACTCGTTATCGAATATACATTGAAATCTAACTGTAGAGTTAATTTAGCAATTGGTAAATATATGCCCCTATTCAATAACGAAAAACTATATAACCCCCAAGTTACCCCCAGGATTTGTTTCATCAACCCTTCTAGTCTTTAAATATTACAAAGAATTTTTTGCCTTTTGGGTAACACATAATTGTTTTCAGAAAAAATACTCCGATTCAAAAGTTTTACAATCTATAATTTGCAGAGTTTCCTAAATGATATAAAATACATCTATCAGCATGTTTCAGCAACTCCGAGCCATAATTAGATTTTTTTAAAATTATTTTCCCGTATTCTGGGACTTCAAACTAAAATGTAGAGATGTTTTAGATTTTAGAAAATAAACTTGATGTTTGCCCACGGTGCGCTCGCCAGTCGTGTTAAAAAATTAATTATTTTTTATAATTGTTTCTTATAACTTTTTAAATATTTTTTTCCCGTAATCTGGGAATAAGGTTAAATATGGACAAGTTTCAGGATTTTTTCCGCCTAACTCGGTCATACTTTCCACTGTGCGCTGCCCAAATAAATGTATTTAATAAAAAAATTAATAAATAAAGTAAATAAAAAAATATCATAGAACCTAAATACTTAAATTTATCCACATGTTCAAAAATAAAACCAAGTATAAATATCTCGGAAATCATCAAAATTACTACTGCCGTTTATAAACTTCGTTTTATAAGTATTTACTTTGAACTTCTCTCTTAACCGCTTGTTATTAGTTATACAGTTACCACGTCTTCGATTAACGAGAAATTTTACCTCTCAGATTTGAAAATTATTGGGTATTTATCAGCTTTCCAATGAAACATTCTAATGCTAAATTTAATATAACAAGTGAAAGGTTTTGTTTCGAATCCGACCGAACCTCAAACCTCTCGGAATTATAATTACCGATTCTATCTTTAACTTATTAAATATAAAATGAAATTCTAACGGTTTGCGTTTGAGCCCTGATGTATAACAGTAAACTTAATTTTATTGTAAACAATCTGATATATTTGTTAACTGAGTTTATGTCTTCATCGACTTCTGCGTTTTAGCAATCCATATACATTTTCTTTAATGATCATTTTTTTATTGAAGTGACAAGTAACATTTTTCAGTTTCTGATAAAACAGAAATGATATCACCGTTTGGCAAATTCTCTTATCGACAAATGGGACATTAGTCAACTCAGTTTCAAAGCGACTATTAAGATAGTGTGAATTGAAGGAGAAACTATTAAAATGATATCTTTACGACCTTTTTCATGGAAATAATTCCAGAATATGTCACTTATCAAATTTTTCCACTCCTTTGTTTTATCATTCTACTTCGAGATTTACGAGGTAATAAATTTCTGGAAGGAATTCAGTATTGCACCACCAATGTTATATCTATTGCTATAAACTTAGCGCTACTGTAAATCTATTAGTCAATTTTGTGCAATAACAAATAAATAAATATTTTTACAATTTATTTTGACTTACCGATATATAAGACATATCGTAAGGGAAATTATTGAGATTTTGACAATTTCCAATAGACATTTTCAACGGAAATACATATTTTAAGGTCCCCTGAATTCAAAAAAAGTATAAAAAAATAATGTGTGTCATTGTAACTGTAGCTGAAATCCAATAAGCCTCACGAAACCGACTTAACATATTTAATATAGGTTTATGTTCGGTATGTTACAGCAACCTATTCACTAAAATTAACAAGTCGGTGTGGCATTATATCACATATTTTTTGTCAAGAAATATTTTGATCAAAACTGCTATGGTTTTGTAAAATCAAGTGGAAATTAATTCTATTTAGATTTTATATAAAATTGGAATAGTCTAAAAGAGCTAAAATATCTGTAATTAGTAATAAAAAGATTTGTAAATATGTTTGACTTTGACAGTCAAGTAAATAAGGAAGAAGAACAAATGTTTTTTCTCTTAACTTTTTTCGGAAATGAGAATGGTAACGTAGATAAATAATAAATATACCTTTGGAAATTAAATATTTTAGTAACGCCTAACATGGAATCCTCATACTAGACTGAAACGATAAGAAACTGCTCGTAGAGACAGATTACTACAACACTTACTCGACAAACGCTCAAAACTTCCTACTTACTACAAACAACTCATTTATATAACAATTATCAGGCCTATTTGGACCTACGGCATTGAGCTACGGTGGTCTACTAAACCATCGAATTCCTCTCGCATCCAATCCTTGCAGTCCAAAATCCTTCGAAAAATCCTCAATGCTCCTTACTTTGTTACCAATAAAATCATCCATAAAGACCTAAATATCCGATTCGTTGAAGAATTGGCCCGTTACAGATATACCTCTTTTCATTCCAAACTCCTTCCTCACTCAAACCCGCTTATTCGTGACCTCTCCTCCATATCTATTCCCGACAACCCACCGTTAAAAGATGGCCAAGAGACCTCCTAACATAAATTAGACATTGGAGTGCTACCAATGGGTAGTTTCTTCACAGGACTACCATGTGTTCTAATCATGTATCAAGCCTATTAACTTGTTCTATTGATTTAATACAGTTGTGAATTTCTTTAAATAAATATTAAAAATATATATATATATAATATATATATATATATATATATATATATATATATATTAGTATAAATAAATGCTGGAACTTCTCTCTTCTTCTTCTCTTCTTAACAACAATACAATAATGTTTGGATATGTGATAGTGGAAGGAGTAAAAATATACATGAAAAGTATATTATGAGTGCTTAATTTATGTAGTTCGTTATTAAATTATTAATGTTTAATTATAATAACTAAAATATTTGACCTATTTCGAAAAAAATATCGAAGCTATTTATAAAAATATGATTCCAATTAAAAAATAAAATCTGGTGCGAACAAGACACGACTTTTTCTTACCTCAGCAGTTAAAATCAATTTAATAACTATTAAATAAACCTAAATTTCAATATTTTAAAGCAAATTTAAAAGAAAAGTTTATACGGATTTTTGGAAATATATTATTTAAATTACATAATATTGCAATATCAAATTGTTATCCTTTAGTTGGTTACAAAATTCGTTCTAGTTTTATATTTAGCCGCTTTTTATCTATTCTATTAAGAAAATATGGGTAATTCTTCTGAATCTATAATATCAGAGGTACTTCATAGAAAGGAAATTTCATAATGAATTATATAAATCAGAATGAAACCTACATGATATTAAAGACCGTTAAATATTTATTGATAGGGTGAGTTTTATCAAAATCGTAGAGTTTTTGAGAAAATCGTAAAAAAGTGCGAAAGCATGGTATAAAGTAGCACATTCGGTCAGCAGGTTTTAGTAAAAAAGTTGCTGTAACATTTTGGGCTTATAGTGGTCTTAAATATGAAATTTCAGTTTCGTATGCTTTTCGTTTTTGTGCTAGACTTACCACACACATATAGAGATTTTTTCGGGACTTGGTTATTTGGACTCAAGGGACCTTAAAACGTGTATTGCTGTTGAAAAAATAGAATTTGAAAATTTTCGCCAAATTTTACCTTACTATATATTTCATATATAGTTAAGTAAAAGTAAAAATATAGTGAAATAGTGTTAGAAATTTGTAATATACTAGCTGCTGCCCGCGACTTCGTCTGCGCCACTTTCGGTTAGTATGATAGCTATTAAGACGTTTTTAAAAGAATATATGTTAAAGTACTTCTGCGTTAATGACGTTTTTTGTTTTATTTTCTTGTGGCAGAAGATATCCATACTGATATTCTCCACAACTCGATCTTGACAAAAATCGATTCCTACGTGTTTAAATGTTTGCCCCTGTGATCGAATAATTGTTACAGCAAAAGGTATATTAACGGGAAATTGAATCATTTAAAATTAAAAGGTAAATCATTTGGAATCATTGGTATGAAAGGTTCATTTTCCCCGTTTATTCCAAATTGTCTACTGATTCTTTACTCCTATTGGTTGCAGCGTAATGTTATATATCCTACAGTCTTTCTCGATAAATGGTTTTATAAATAATTTTTAAATTAGAACCAAACCATCGAATTCTTCCCGTATTCAATCCTTATAATCCAAAATCCTTCGTAAAATCCTCAGCGCTCCTTACTTTGTCACAAATAAAATCATCCATAAAGACCTAAATGTTCCATATGTTGCTGATTAGGCCCGAACTAGATATCAATCCTTCTATGACAAACTCCATTCCCACTCCAACCCACTAGTTTCAACCCTTGCTTCCTTTTTGATTCCTGATAATCCTCCGAGGCGTCTGAAAAGAAGATGGCAAAGACCTTCTTGTTTAAAATAGTTACTGGAGTGTTTCCATTGAGTTGCTCTTCTACAAGTCTGTCTCATGTGATTTTTCTTTTAGCATATTTACTTGTTGTAATATAAATTACAATTTAAATTTCAATAAATAAATATTTAAAAAAAAAAAATTAGAACTAGTAGTTTCTGAGATTAGCGCGTTCAAACAAACAAACTCTTCAACTTTATAATATTAGTTTAGATTAATGTTAAATATAATGAACAGACGTTATGTAATAAACATCATAAGTTCACTTTTTTATTTTAGATGAACTCATAATCCCAAAGCGACGAACTCTTAATTGGTCAAACTGAGTTTTTTTAAACATAAACGACACCAAAATTAAATAGCACCCATGCGAAGATCGGGCAGGTCGCTAGGTTTATGATCAGCTATTTAAATATACCTATTTAAAAAAGGTAGTATACAAGAAGCACAACGAATGTTATGTTTCACATAACGTAAATTACGAGAGTAAAAAAAAAAATTTACAATTCGAGTTCCGAAAAGTGTCAAAACAGGGAAACGCCATTACGAAGTGATTAGGGTAATGGTGTAAGGTGTGTATCGAGGAAGCAGTGATGCGATGAAGGAAGGCTTCACCGTTAGGTCTTATGTCACCTCCGGAATATTTTCATTTCAGCTGCTCTCCTTACCGGACCCGCTAGCCGCGTAGAAAAAAAAAAAAAACACATTTAAAATCTAACAATTTTCTAAAACTGTTTTTTTTTTTTTTTTCACTTCAAAATTAAATTTCTATTTAGTACGGGTCTTACCGCTTGCTTAGCAGACTGTAAATAATGAAGTTTCGATACCAATTATATAGTTCGATCATAAATAACGATTGATAGGAAATAAATTGTTTTCCAAAACCATCTACTATAGTTATAGTTATTAAAATTATACATTTATTTCACATCAGAATAACTACTGGCGAGGTGGTGGCTTAGAGCTGATTTTTAGTATAACCGTCATTTGTGGGATAAAAGCAACAAATTTCCCTTGGAAATGGCTCGGGTTATAAAGATTTAAAGAAAATATCTGATGCGCGCAACACACAATTTTCACATACCTCCATTATTTATATCAATTCAAGAATTTTTAAACAAATTTATAAACGAAAATAAATTGTTAAAGAATTATTTAATTGGTTTTTAATAGAAACGTGTGTTTTATTAAATAACCTATTATATTATTATTCTACCGACAATCAGTTTGTTTTATCGCATTTTCATCACTCTCCATTAACTTTTACAATAGTATGTATAAGATAATATTTTTTCTAATAACTTCAGATACCAACGGTATATTATACATGTATATTTCTGTTCTTAAGTTCAAAAAAAAAAAACTGCTTCTTTCGTTTATTTTAATGAATTGCGTTCACTGTTTATTTTACCGTTTCTTTAGCATATTCTAACTAGCATGTAATCAGATATGGATATTTTTTTTCGAATTTACAAATTGAAAAGGGAGTTTAGAGAGAGAAATTTTGAAATATCGGCATTTAAGCCCTGTCAGACTATTTCAATCAGAATGAAACCTACATTATATTAAAGCCCGTATAATTTTACATCGACTTAGCGAGTTTAATCTAAATCGTTAAGACGTTTTTAAGGAAATCGTAAAAAGGTGCAAAATTCATGGTACAAAGTGGCTTTCTGGTCAGCTGATTTTGTAAAAAAAAGTTTCTGTAACATCTCGGGCGTATAGTTGTCTTAAATATGAAATTTCAGTTTCATAGGGCTTTTCGTTTACGCGCTGGACTTACCTTTTTGCGGGACTTGGTCATTTGGACTCAGAAGATACTAAAACGTGTATTTCCGTTGAAAACTGGAATTTGAAAAGTTTCACGATCGCAATACTTTCCCTTACTATATATTTCATATATATGTAAGTAAAAGTAAAAATCACATTGCAAAAAACTCAATCCCTCTCCCTTGGTAGGTTCAATACATTGGCTTAACTTAGGTTAATTCTCCCACCTTTACAGAGCAAATTAACGGAAAAGTATATAAATCAAAATAAATAACCTCTAAACCTAAATAACCTGTATAACTAAATAATCTTAACAACGGACCCGCTAATCACTAATAAAAAAAAATCATTTGTATTCTACCAATTGTCTATGACTGCTATTTCGGCATTAATTGTCTTTTTATTGCAGACCTTACTGTTCGCTTACCAGACTGTAAATAATGAAGTTTCGGTACCTATTATATTTTTCAATCATCAAAAACGATTGATAGTAAGGAAATTAATTAACCTATCAATTCAATACACTGACTCGACTTAAATCAAACGACTAACGGAAAAATATAACAATCAAAATAAATAACCTATAAAACAAAATAATCTTAGCACGGAGCCGCTAGTCACTCGGCGTTAATTTCTTTTTATTACAGGCTTGCTGGTTGCTAGACTGTAAGTAATGACATATTAGGACCAATTATATTATATTGTTCAACCATCAAAAATGTTAGAAATAATTAGAGTTAGGAAGTTAATTGTTCGCCAAAATAATTGATCATAGTTATAGTTTTTAATTACCATAATTGTCTATCTATACGGGTCTTACTGCTTGCCTATCAGACTGCAAATAATGACATTTCGGTGTCAATTATATTGTCCAGTCATCAAAAACGATTGATAGTTAGGAAATTAATTGTTTTACAAAATAATTATTATAGTTATAGTTATTAAGATTATATATTTATTTTACAGCAGATTAACTTATGGCGAGGTAGGTGGCTCAGGTCTCATTTTTAGAATGACCGTCGTTTGTTGGATAGAAGCAACAAACGTTTAAACATAACTCGGGTTATATAGATTTAAAAAAAAAAAAATCCCACTGTAACAAGCTCAGTCCCCATCCCTTAGTAACGTCAATAAATTGGCTTAACTTTAGTCAAATATCCCACCTTTACAAAACAAACTAACAGAAAAATATATAAAGCCAATTAGGCTATAAAACTAAATAAAAAAAAATCATTTAAAATCTAACAGTTTTTCGGCTACTTCAACACTTACTGGACAAACGCTCCAACCTTCCACTTAATTACAAAAGACTTATTTATATGACCATCATAAGGCCTATCTGGACTTACGGAAGAGCTATGGGGCTCTACTAAACCATCAAATTCTTCTCGTATCCAATCCTTCCGGTCCAAAATCCTTCGTAAAATCCTTAACGCTCCTTACTTTGTCACGAATAAGCTCACCCATAAAGACCTTAATGTTCCAAATGTAACAGAATTAGCCCGAACCAGGTACCAATTATTCTATGGAAAACTCCATTCTCACTCTAACCCACTAGTTTCCATCCTATCTTCCTCTTCGATTCCTGATAATCCTCCGAGGTGTCTGAACTGAAGATGGCCCCACCTTCTAGCTAAGAATATTTTTAGAGTGCTGTCAATAGGTAGTGTCTCCTACATGTTATTTCATGTCAGTTTACTATGTCCATCATATTTACTTGATGTATATGATACAGTTGTATATATCAATAAATATGTTTAAAAGAAAAAAGAAATTCTAACACTTTTATAAAACTGTTATTTCGGTATTAATTGTTTTTTTTTATTACAGGCATTGCTGCATGGTTACCAGACTGTAAATAATGACACTTCGGTACCAATTATATTGTTCAATCATCAAAAACTATTGACAGTTAGGAAATTAATTGTATTTCAAAATAATTCATTATAGTTATAGTTATTAAGATTTTATATTTATTTTACAGCAGAATAATTTTTTTTTTTTTTTTTTTTTTTTTTAAGAAAACTTGATTCTTAGATTATATATTGCCTGGAACGTTTATCAATTTAGAATAATATGCCTCATTATAAAAATGAATGGAACTCTTTTGTAAAGGGTGACGAAAAATCCATGGAATAACAGTACACTTTATCAAGCTCATATTTTACCTAAACAAGTGAATAATTAGGAAAATAAACTAATCCAATGAAATAGATTGAATTAAAATTTTACTCCAATTACAAGCGTTTAAAAAAGCGAAAAATTCAAAAGCTCCGATATTTGACCTCAAAAGCTTTGACCTCGTTGGCGATTTCATCTCAAAAGAATTAGGAAACAATTGAGACGTTGAGTTCCAAAATGTACTATATCCACTTCAGACAATTTTACAGGAAACGCAAAAATCTGTTATTTTTTTTATTACTGGATCACATTACTTTATTATTTTTTTATTAAAATCTAAAGTTGATTTTTTATGGTATTAACAACTTACTTTTCCAAATTATTGCACTTTTCCAACGACTATTTTACCATATAATATGGATAGAGTACTTTTTGAAATGAAACTTGAATATAGTACTTTTTGAAAATAATTAAAAGAGATAATAGTACTTTTTGGAAGAATATAATAACAGTCTTCTTAACCTTTCTCATACATTACTCATAACTAAAGTCCTTATTGTGTTAATTACAAAGTCCTGTATATTTCTCTATTCTCACTCTGAGAAATATCTTCCCTTGTTGGTTAACTAGATTTCTTTGTCCATTCTTCATGAATGAAGCGAATATTCAAAGGACCTTTTATTTATTTTTGGCACTATATTAATTAAGATAGTATGTAATTATGAAATTTGTTTTGAACTTTTACTAATTCTGTCTGTGAATTTAACAAATGTATTTATATCATTGACTACTTGAAAACAATATTTAATTATAGAGGCTAATAAATAAATGAGTTTTAAACTTTTATTTTATTCTTTTACGTTTTTCAAAAAAAAAAAAAAAAATTCTATTAGATCAGGCACCGTTTTTCTTCTTATATTCAGCAATATCAGGATATTCTAATTCCAACTATTTGCTGGATAAAATACTATTATTCTATTAATGTGAGTCTCTGAAAACTTTTATGTCAAATTTATGTGTCTGCAAGAAGGAGTGCTATAGAACAACTTAATTTAACTGAGAACCTACGAGAACCGAAGCGACGCAATCATGTTTTTTAAAACAACCTAAAAACTGATTATTAGGTTAAAACTATTAATAAAAATAATTGCTATGATTCAAGGCGTCTAAATGAACTAATAAAAACGTATAAAGGTAAGAAAACGATAAATTAACAGTGATATATTATGGCGTTGGATGCTTCTGCTGTATACTGGGAAATATAGTACCTTTTGGAAGGAAATGAAAGGAAAGGTTATCTGTTTACTGAGGATATAGTACGTTTTGGAAGAAAATATTTTTAGTACCTTTTGGAATGAAATGAAATATGAATTTAGTAACTTTAGGAATGAAATGCAATTTTTAAATACGTTTTTAAAGGATTTATATTATATTCTATTATATACAAATATATCAAAATATTATTTCGAAAAAAAATTTCTTCAGTACCTTTTGGAAATCAACGACTCAATTGTTTTCTGATTATCTTTAAACTTTGAAAATATTGTTTCCAAATTTTTAAATATTTGTATTTTTTGCTTTATTTTATGGGAATCAGAATCTAGGCAGTATATTTCTACAGGCCTTATCTAAGACTGTATTGAACTTATCGTTTTGTAATATCTAATATTGATAGAAAATCGGTATTTATCATAATGAAGGTAAATAGTTTTTCTTATATTTGAAATAAAATAAATATCTATAATATGAAGTCATATAATTATTAATATTGTTCATATCGAATGAAATTTTAATAAACCTCAATAAATATTATTCTAAAAAAAAAAAAAACGAAGAAAGAGTAGTAAGTTATCATTTTAGTTAATATGATGATATAATTCTAATAACAATTATATTTATTCGACTAAATAGGTTTCATATTAATTTTATTTTATTTATTTTTTTTTCAAAATAAATAAATATCGTATTTAGCCTCAATATAAAGTTTTATTTCAAATAACTGTACGAAAGCCTCATTGAAAAAAAGAAAAAATACAATTGATGCAGGTCATTGCCCGAGAGAGGGTACATTTCATGTTTTAGAATCTAATTACAGAAACATATCTTTTTTTAAGTAAATGACATATAACATTGAAAAAAAAAAAAAAAAAAGTCGGACAGATGTGAAACTACAATACTTAATAAACATAGGTAGTTCAGCAATACTTAATAAACATAGCCTGGGATGTTATTTATCCTATTGTTGCAAGTAATTAAAATATTTATAAACATAAGATGTGAAAAGATTTTATTATCTTCCAAAGGTGAAACATTTTGTTGAAAAAGTTTATTTCGAAAATAAGAGTAGTAAAATAGATTTACAATAACGTCCGAAGGATTTTCGATGTTAGTAGTGGGGGGCGGGAAGGAGGTCATGTTGATTAAAAATCGTGAAGAAAGGGTAAAAAATATAATATTTTTTCCTATAAACTTTTCTATAAATTTTTAAAGTTGGAAATTAAAGCAGTTTGTAACCACGCCTTTTATGTTAATACCTTCTTTAATTTGTTTCACTATTATTTTTCATAATTAAATATTTCTAAAAATAATTTTGAAGTGGGAGGGCAACTCCATTTCCCACGCCATATACAGATGAAAATCTAAAGATTTTGTGACAATCTAATATTATGTTGAGGAACGGAAAAACCTTCAACTCGGCCGGTCTTTTCGAGAAAGTATTTTTTAAATTAAGTTAATGTTTATAAAATAATTGAATAATTGACTAACGAGAAATATTTCTAAGTTTCAAAATAATATTGTTTAAAAACAAAAGTGTTAATACACCATTGGGATGATTTCAGAAAAAATATACAATACTATGTCTTCAATTTGCATAAACTTCACTGATCGTTTCAGATCTATTTTTTAAAAATATCCTATTTGACTAAAAATAAATGTTTAAATGGAAATTTGAAGTAAAAATTTAAAATTAGTTTAAACAAGAAAGGTTGGTGAAAATGTGGTGCGCTCATATATAATGCCTTTTTTACAACTAAATGTTTTAGTGGAGTCTCCTGTAGTGTAGTTCAATCCCTAGGAATTTTTTCTGGGGATAAAAAATCCTTTGTTATGCCGTCCTTTCTAGAGAAAGTAATATGGTAGTGCCGGGTCTGTGTGATACCAGGTATTCGTTATAAATTTCTATCATTATTAAACCTGGATAGGCTAAATTTAGGGCTCCCACTGTAGCATCATCAGATTACCCACTTGATGAACTATCCTCAGACCATAGTCCACTGATCCTAAAAGTATCTCTCACTCCAATTCCAAAACCCATTCCACCATCATTCATCCGAGGCCCTGTCAACTGGAACCTTTTCCGCCAAATCCTGACCGATAATATTGACCTCAGAGTAACCCTCAAAACCCAAGATGACCTAGATAATTCCGTCTATTCCTTTACCACCGCCATCCAACAAGCTGTCTGGACTCTTCCTCTCCTAAACACTCCAATATAAATTCAGACCAAAATCATTTTCCACAACCTATTATAGACCTTATCCACACCAAACGCCGAGCAAGATCATTATGGCAGCGCACCCGACACCCAACAGATCGCCGCTCCTATAACTTCTATTGTAGACAATTGAAGAGGGAGTTGGCGAACTTCCGTTCCCAGTCCTTTAATTCCTACCTCTCCTCTCTATCAGCTCGTGATAATTCCCTGTGGAATGTCACGAAACAAATCCTAAAATACCATCATGTTTCCCATCCTCTCCGACGTGGATGATGACTCCTGGGCTGCGTCTGATGAAGATAAAGCCGAGGAATTCGCCACACACCTCTCCAAAGTATTCACTCCTCACCCGGAATCCCACATCAATCACACCGCAAAAGTGCAAGACTTTCTTATGTCACCGATTCCACTTTCCCTACCTCCTAAAGCTATTAATCTCTCTGAGGTCAAATATCTTCTCCAAAAACTGACTCTCCGTAAATCTCCTGGACACGATCTCCTTACTCCCCAGATCCTCCGACAACTTCCGCAGAAAGCTATTATATTCCTTACTTATATTTACAACTGCATCCTCCGCACCACCTATTTTCCACTGTTATGGAAACATTCCACCATCATCCTTTTTTTAAAACCAGGTAAACCTTCCAACAACACTTCATCCTACAGGCCTATTAGTCTACTCCCCATCCTCTCAAAAATCTTCGAAAGGCTTCTTCTAAAACGTATCCTACCCATATTAGAATCTCAAAATCTTCCTTCCCATCAGTTTGGATTCCGTCCTCAGCATTCCACAGTTCAACAGGGGCTCCGAGTTGTAGACCATATTTCCTCAGCTCTTGAATGAAAAGAGTATTGTTCTGGTGCGTTTCTGGACATTGCGCAAGCTTTTGACCGGGTATGGCACACTGGATTACTCTTCAAGCTGAAAACCCATTTACCCCAGTCCCTATACCTCATTCTCCGATCCTATCTCTCGAACCGTTCCTTCCGAGTTCGCTGTGGTGAAGAATTTTCTAACCTTTATCCCGTTGAGGCCGGTTTCCTCAAGGCAGCGTCTTGGGACCCATCCTCTACATCCTTTACACTGCTGATATTCCTACACATCCTGATACCTTTCTGGCAACTTTTGCAGACGACACCGCCATCCTATCATCCAGTTCCAATCCTGAAACAGCATCCTTAAACCTTCAGAGACACCTTTTCCTTATCGAACACTGGTGTAATAACTGGCGTGTAAAGGTGAACAAAGCCAAATGTAAACACATAACCTTTACTCTTAGACGAAAATCCTGTCCGCCAGTTTATTTAAACTCATTACCGATTCCTCTCTCAGATACAGTCCGGTATCTTGGCTTACTGTTAGACAAAAGATTGACTTGGAACCCACATACAAGACTTAAAAGACAAGAACTCAACCGACGATTCGGACAGTTATACCGACTACTCAACAGAAAATCTGAACTTACAGTTGAAAACAAATTATTAATCTACAAGACAATACTGAAGCCCATCTGGACCTACGGACTTGAACTGTGGGGGACAGCTAAACGTTCTAACATCAAACGCATTCAATCCTTTCAATCTAAAGTCCTCCGTACAATAGTAAATGCTCCTTATTATGTCTCCAATTATACCTTGCACCACGACCTTAATGTTCCATTTATTTCAGACCTAATTCCATCCAAATTTTCCAAATTCCACCAGAACCTCATTCATCATCCTAATCCTTTAGCTCAATCCCTATCCAGCTCCACTCATCCATACAACCCACCTAGAAGGTTGAAACGGCAGTGGCCCCGCGACCTTTTGTAAATATATTGGAGTTCTAGCACTGGCTAGATTCTCCACTCAATGTGATGTATGTATGAGTGTGTGTATGTGTATATAGGTATAAGTGAATTATTGACTTTTGTATTGATTCATTATTGTGTATATATTTTATTGTAATTTTATGTTGTGTAAATATTGTATGAATGTAGTATGTTTGATATCATTCAGCAATACTATTAATGTCCAAATTGGGACAGATTGTAAAATTTTCTCAATAAAAATTGTTATTACTAAAAAAAAAAAAAAAAAAAAAAAAAAAAGATTACCCACAGCAGCATTAAGTGACGTTAAATGGAGAAGCAAGCATATCTTTTCGTATCCAGGAATTCGTTGTTCTTATAGAATCCAGTGTAAAGAATCATATCGGTATAAAAGAGTAAAATATCGAGCATCAAAAAATATTATGAATTTTTAGCTTCAAAATACGTCAGCAATGGACATTTTTGGGTGACGCGAAACAAGGAAGAGGTTGAAAAAGTAGAGCGCAGGGTATCATAGCGTCACAAAAGACGAGGATGACTGACAAAGAGATAGGAAGACCTACTAAAAGAGAATGGAAAAGGACAGGGGTGCTATGGCGATCTGGAAGAAATATGGTCTGTGAATAGAACCTACTCTACTTCCAAGAAGAATTCTCAAGAAGAATCTTACATCATCCGCCTTACAGCAGCTCTTTTTGACTTATCAGTCGGTTCGTTTAGTTTTATGATGCGAGGATTTAATACCAACCGTATATCCGAGAGATTGCATATTGATTCCGAAACAAACAAAAAAATGTCCTTTGTCGGACATACCGTTTTTTCAAGATTTAAGAAAGAAAACATATCGTTTATGTCGCTGTTACGTAAGGAAAGTCCCATTCCTTTCGGTAAGATCCCATTGATACTGAAGTCAAGATATGCTTAAATGTATTCAGAAACAATGGGACAATATGCGAATGTGTTGACAGAGAAATAAAAGGTGAGAATCGTTAGATTTCTTCTATTTTTTTATGACATCAATCCAGCATTTAATAGTGATGATGTAATTCGATACTTCATAAGCAGATATACCTTCTCGTTGTGACTAATAGAGTATATTTATTTCATATTCAAAAGGCTGTAACATCTTTGGATAGATATGATGCCGGATGCTCCGTCATTGGTAAACCATTCTTAGCAAAATTTGCATAAACTTCGTAGAAAGTTGCAAATATCTATTTTCAAAAAAATCCTATTTGACTAAAAATAAATGTTTAAATGGAAATTTGAATTAAAACTTTAAAATTAGTTTTAACAAGAAAGGTTGGTGAAAATGTAATGAGCGCCCCATAATGTTTTATTTACAGCTATGTTTTAGTAGTCACCCGTAGTGTAGTGGCCAGTATGACAGCCTCATGTCCAAAATCGCTGTTTCAAACCCTAGGAATTTTTGTGGGGGTAAAATACCCTTGGTTATCCCGTGCTTCCTAGAGAACATAATATGGTGACTCCGAGTCTGTGTGATATCAGGTATTCGTTAAAAATCTTTATCATTATTAAACCTGGATAGGCAAAATTTAGGGCAAACATTAGGCAGCTCCAACTGTAGCATCCTCGGATTACCAATTTTCGAGTATTTAATAGTGATGATATAATTCGATACTTCATAAAGATATACCTTCTCGTTATTTCATATTCAGAAGGCTGTAACATCTCTGGATAGATAAGATGTTAGATGCATCCGCCATCAGTATGCATCGTAAACCATTCTAGGAACACTAAACACTAAGAATAAAAGCGGAGAAATTCTTTCATAATTACACAAGCGGTAATAATGTCAACAAGCCGTATAAACATAACTATTGAATCAAACATTAAACAGGTGATCTGTAGATTTAATGAACGATGGAGTAGTTCGAGTAGCGGTTAAGAAATGATATTTAAAACAGTACAAACTTATAAAATAGCCCATACATTTTAAATCGTCCAATTTTAATTAATTTTGCAGTTAAACATTTTTGGATTTTTTCAGCAGTTATTCTCGATACTTTCCTGAATATTTATGTATTTATATTCCATGCTCGAAACATTTTTTTTTTTTTTTTTTTTTTTTTTTGGCTATTACCTGATCAGCGTCGCGGCTAAAAATATATGTTAGGAAAATCTATCTTACTCCGGTAATTTTTTCAGATATCGATTCAAAACAAACACTAACAATATGATAAGAATGTGCTGTATATTTTTCGTCATTACATCACACACTCCTTAACGCTCCTTACTTTGTCACGAATAAGCTCATCCATAAAGACCTTAATATCCCATATGTTACTGAATTAGCCCGAACCAGATATCAATCATTCCATGAAAAACTCCATTTCCACTCTTATCCACTAGTTTCTATCCTATCATCCTCTTCGATTCGTGATAATCCTCCGAGGCATCTGAAAAGAAGATTGCCCCGAGACCTTCTTGTATAAAATTTTTTTGAGTGCTGCCGATGGGTGGCAATCTGTTCATGTATTTCATGTCAGATTACTGTATCCATCACATTAACTTGTTGTATATAATTATACAGTTGTAAATATCAATAAATATGTTTAAAAAAAAACAAAAAAAAAAACATCACACACATCACCTAAACATTGAAAATAGTAGTTTGAAAAATCCTCAAAAATAAACTAAAATAATAATCAAACGCCAAAAATGCAAAAGAGAATAAAAATACTATATATTCTTTGTATAAATACTTATGTTAACTTTCGTAATTCAAAAACTTACAATTAAGTACTGTTTATTTATCGATTATTTTTTTATAAGTATTGTGTTGTTTAATCCACCATTAAATTGTTTATATCGTAACATGTTAAACTTAATAATTATTGCTTCAATCAATTTCATCAGGACGATCTTTCTATTTAAACAAATGAATTCTCATAAAGTCTATTGATTATTTTCAATTCATAATACTATACTGAAGCCTAATTTCAGCTCCATGTTCTTATTATAACCCCAAATAAGTGTTTATTGACGAGTAATTAACATTTTTATAAACATAATCAACTATAAAAAATTTTTTTTTTTAAATTTAAATGACAAAGGTAGATTTCCAAAAGGTATTTCCACTTTTTCAAATTTTACAGGAAACGCAAAAATTTCTCATTCATTTTTTATCAAACCATCTTCTTTAAGTCTTGAAATCTTTTGTACTGTATTGACAACATTATGTTTAAGCAATGTAAGGAAATGTTTAGGTATGATTTAAAACTAAATTTTTGGAACGAAAGTAACTTTTGGAAAAATTGCTTTTCTCAAACGATTTGTTTTATGAAATCGGATGGCAGATTTCTATTCCAGATTAGAATACAATGCTGCCATAATATTAAATTTGTTTTGTGTTTTTTTATTTTGTTTTTATCTTGCAGTTGATTTTCTTTACATATTTTAAATAAAATATCGTACGCTACCGAACGCCTTATTCCCGAGGTTAATTATCTTTTTTTTTCTTTATTACTTTGAAATATTACAAAAACTCATCATGAACGATTTTGAAAACATGGACCCTTAAGACGTTTCAGACTATTCAATGAGGATAAGACTAAATTTGATCTTCTAAGAAATTTTTTTGTTATAATTAAAAGAAGATCTTTATTAAAACCGTTTTTGAGGAAATCATAAAAATATATGATATAAAATGGTGGTAGGGATATTTTTGCGAAAAACATGCAGTGACACATCTAGGGCATATATCTCAAATATGTTTGTTATTTAATATATTCTTTTCTTTTTTTTTAAATCGATAAGTAAATATGTACATGGAAAATATAATGCGAGCTATATTTGGACTACTGCGATTACACGGCAAACGTTTGCTTCCATTGAAATATCGGATTAGAAATGTTTCATTGTAACACTATATCCCCATAATATATATTTTATTTACATTTAAGAAAAATTATTCAGAACTATAAGTTACGAGAATATAAATGAAAAATAGCTGTCATTAAAGCAATGAATTGAAAATATGTGGTATGTTATTATTTACCGTTATTTATTTTTACAATTTTTTAAAATTAATAACTAATTATCACTGATAAATCATCAATCATTTTAAAAATAATATAAAAGGCGCAAAAGTTGCCAAAGTGTCACGATGTAACTGAATGAAAGTTCTTACCAGTTGTTGCAAATAAGCATAATTGAGAAATTGTGCGGGCATTCTTGGACAATGACTCTTTTTTTCTCCATAGTAATGATTTACTCAATCAATCATCCTGCAAAACTGATATCAATTGAGCTGAATCGAGTGACAGAATTGGAACTGTGACTAAATATAGATTCCACGGTAATAGAAATCGTCCCCGAATGACCACACTTTAAGATTGAGATTTAAAGCTGTACCAGGTCAAAATAAAACAAATCTTAATGTTAATAAATCTAGTGCACGTATCCGAAATATTCCAATTACCACCCTATTTTTTTTTTGAGATTTACGACTTTATCATTTTAAAAATCAAGTAAATTTTAAGAATGTATTAATAATGAGATGATGTACTTGCAGAGAAACTACCCCCATTGGCAGCACTAAAAAAAAATCTTCTAAACGAGAAGGTCTCTTGGAAATCTTCTTTTCAATTGCTTTGGAGGATTGTTAGGAATAGAAGAATAAGCAAGGATGGAAACTAGTGGGTTAGAGTAGGAGTGGAGTTATTCATGTTACAGAAAGGTACATGGTTCAGGCCAAAGAAGCAACATTAAGGTCTTTATAAATGAGTTTTTCACGACGAAGTAAAGAGAGTTGAGGATTTTTCGTAGGATTTCGGGTTTAAAAAAACTGGATACGAGAGGAATTCGGTGGTTCAGTATAGCCCCAAAGCTCCATTCCGGAAATCCAGATTAGCCTTAAGTTAAGTTAGTCTTGTATATGAGCCTTTTATAGTAAAGGGCTAGGTTTGAGCGTTTATCTAATCTAGTAAGTTTTAAAGTAGCCGAAAACGGTGGAGCTATATTTATAAAATTTACAATAAAAATTTTAAATCGATTTCCTGCTGAAACGTTCATTTTCGATCGACGCTTGTGATTAATTATATCTATGATAACATATGTTTTTGCGGTTTTTGACACTCTTATTTTATTTACCTAGTGACTAAGAGGACTTTATCTGTTATACACTAATATACATTTCTATACCTTCAACTGATGTCTTCGAGAGAAGAATTATATCAAATGTTTTTAAGGATAATTATTTTTAATTTAAGCCACTTTAACTTAGTATAATAGCATGAAATATGGTAACTATGGGCTCCTAAAATAAATCTAATAAAGAAATTCATCAGACGTTTTAATTTTATTTCCAGTTCATCGGTGTCCTCCATATTCCAGGCAACCATAGTCAAAGTTGAGAAAGATAACAGAGGAAACAAGTAGCTAACGGGTTTTTTAAGGTAAGGATTCACGGGATTTATAGTTCTATATTAGTCTTATTATATATAAAAGAAATAATAATACAAATATTTGGTAGAAAAACGGACATTTTTTTATACATCCCATTACATCGGCTGAACGAACCAATCTTCTTCTTCTTCTTCCAGTGGCGCGACAGGCCGTGTGGGCTTTTTAGTGTAGGGTCATCACTCCCTACGACTAATTTTGAGAGTGGCCACCCTTTGGTTGACGGGTCTCACATACCCGGGGGATAGGTTGTGAGTGAATCCACATTTTTTTACATCCTTATAAAAGCCCCGCCGGGACTGGACTTCGAACTCAGAACCTGTAGCATGAAAGACTGGCGCGATAGCCACTCAGCCACGGGCTCCCCATGGAACCAATATAACTCGAAAATACAAAATTTTGCAAATAAAAATGTTGATAAGCTAGTCATGTAGATGAGCCTCTTTTATTTAACTGACAGGTTTGAGCGTTTTTCTAGTAAGTTTTAAAGTAGCCGAAAATGGTGTAGCTATATTTATTAAATTTACATCTATTTTCTGCTTAAACATTTATTTTCGATCGACGATTGTAATTATTATCTACGACAACTTATGTTTCCGCGGTTTTCAACACTCTTTTTTACCTTGATTACGACGACTTTATATGTTATACACTAATATACCATTCCTATACCTTTAAGTTTTCTTTTGATTCTGTGGTGCATCTATATTTCCACTGATGTCTTCGAGAAAAAAATTCTATCAAATTCTTTCTAGGATAATATTTGCTGCTAACAATAATATATACTTACTTATGTCAAATAAACAAAATTTAAGGCACTTAAGGGAAAGAAATGTTAAAAATTCGGCGTTTAAACCCTGTCAGACTATTTAAAAGAGGATAAGTATAAGAGCTACATCACAATAAATCCTATTTAATTATGCATTGACAAAACCAATATCATCAAAACAGCTTGAGGCTTTCTTGAGGGAATCCGTAAAATTCATGGTATTCACTGCTACTTCTAGTCAACTGATTTATATGAAAAAAGTCTGTAAGATAGAGAATAAGGATGCCCACACATAAATACGTAATTCAGTTTTCCAGTACAGTTTTTTTTTTGTTCAATTCACCACGTACATACACACAAACACTTCATTTTTATTTCAGGGGAACCTTAAACCACAATTAGTGTTGAAAACTCAAACATAAATACTTTCTCTTACATGAAATAAAGGAGTGATCCTATTTAAGCAATAAGGATAATGGAAGGATTTTTCTTAAATTTTAAAGATAATTTATTTGTTTTTCAGTGCCTACAAGTTATTAATTGATTAGATGCTAATATTATAGCAACATCCTAAAACCTGCAGAAACACCTTTGCCTTATTGAACACTGATGTAATAACTGGCGTATAAAGGTGAACGAAGCCAAATGTAAACACGTAACCTTCACTCTTAGGCAAAAATCCTGTCCGCCAGTTTATCTCAACTCAATTCTAATTCCTTCTTCAGATACAGTCCGGTATCTTTGCTTACTATTAGACAAAAGATTGACATAGAACCCACATACAAGACTTAAAAGAGAAGAACTCAACAGACGATTCGGACATTTATACCGACTACTCAACAGAAAATCTGAGCTTACAGTTGACTACAAATTATTCATCTACTAGACAATACTGAAGCCTATCTGAACCTACGGACTTGAACTGTGGGGGACAGCTAAACGTTTTAACATCAAACGCATTCAATCATTTCAATCCAAAGTCCTCCGAATAATATTAAATGTTCCTTATTATGTCATCAACCACAACTTACACCACGACCTAAATATTCAATTTACTTTAGATATTATTCCTTCAAAATTTTCCAAATTCCTTTAGAACCTTATCCTTCACCCCAATCCTCTAGCTCAATCCTTTTCTAGCTCCACACACCCTTACTACCCCCCTAGAAGGTTGAAACGGCAGTGACCCCGCGAGCTATTGTAAATATGTATATATTGGAGTTCTAGCAATGGCTAGATTCTCCACTCAATGTGCTGTATGTATGACGTGTATATAGATATGAGTGATTTCTAGACTTTGTATACAATTTATTGATTCATATTTGTATATGTATTTTATTATAATTTATTTCTGTGTAAATATTGTATGAAGGTTATCTTTCACCACTATTATCAATGCTCCAAATTAGGACAGATTATTATTATATATCAATAGTTGTTATTAAATAGTAATATTTTACTCAATAAAAAATTGTTGAAAAACAAATTTATAGCCTTATGAGTCAGAGCATGATTCCTTCCAGAAGTTTATTTTATCTCGAATCTCATGACGAAGCAGGAGAATAAAAAGTTAAGTGGATAATATTGATAAGTAATATTTTCGAAGAGAAACCGATTTATGGTTATGGAGAAGGTTGTAAAGATATCATTTTAATATTTTTTCCTTCAGTTAGTGTTATCTTAATAGTTAGATTGAAACTGAAAAATTTTCCACGTGTCGAGAAGTATCGGACATTAATGACTAAGAGTGATTTGAATTCCTTTATATGACGTCAAAAACGTTCTTATCACACCAATAAAAAATTTTAAAAACTTTGATTTGAAAACCATGATTTGATAAAAAATTCTTGTTGCACAACTTAATTCCGACGTAGAAGTATTAGACTGGCTAAAATTTGATTTTACATCCAGTTTAAATAGTTGATATAAATTAATTGTATTACTACTAAAAATTATTTTCGGTTAACTATTCCAAATAAAATAAATTGAACTATTACAATAACAATGATACCCATTTAATATGAAATAGATGAAGTTATGACATATTTTCAATCAAAATCGTTTTAACCGTTTTTGAGGATGGCAAAATGTTTTTAAAATTATCGATGGTTAAAATTAAAAATTGATTATTTAAAGTGTTGAGGCAACTTTTAAAAAAAGTTACTTTACTATCCCAGCCAGATACATATCTTAAATATTTAAATACCGTTTTCGTACGAATCTTCATTGTTAAGTACTTACCGCATGCACAGATAATCTTCAGTGAGACGATTATTCAAAATCAAACTCGGATTCAAATATTTTCATGATCACAATATATCACAACTTCCATATTTTTATAGATTCTCCCACATAACTAAAATCAGATTTAATAAAAACTGATAGCATAATATAATTATGCTTTTACTGGCTCTCATAAAGGTATGCATAATAAAGTGCTGGGATCTTCTTAGTTCAGCTTCCCTTCTTCAAGTCCCTCACGAACTTACTCCTCAGCATTCAGTCCAGAGATGAGATTTTTATTAAACTCTATATATCGATGTAAAATTTGATGGACTTTAATGTAATGTAGGTCTCATTCTAATTGAAATAGTCTGGCAGGGCTTAACTGCCGATATTTAAATTTTCTTCCTCTAAACTACCTTTAATTTTGTAGATTTAAAAAAAAAAAATGGAACATCATCTTATTACCATTGATAAATAACGGGTAAATATGCAAGTTGAGCGAATTTGACAAACAACTAAAAGAGAAAAGTGCAAACCTATTTTTTATGCAATTTTTGTGTTTTTGAACACAAAAATAGTAATATAGAAGTATAATCTACCGTTGGATAGCTAAACATTTTAGAAAAAATACCATCTAATACACGGAATTTTAAAGGTTAACGGGGAGTGATGAAAAACCGATAAAACTAAATGATTTTTGTAGATAAAAATATAATAGATTATTTAATATAACGCATGTTTCTATTGAAATTAAATTCAATTCATTCTTTAACGATATATTTTTTCTCTAAATGTATTTAAAAATTCTTAAATCGATTTTAACAAAGGAGTTAAGTGAAAGTCCTGTGTTGCGCGCACCAGATTTTTTTTATATATACACTCCGTTACATTGGCTGACGATGGAACCAATATAAATCGAAACGGCAAAATTATGTGAATAAAAATTGAGATGTTATTATAATCCGATCAGTTATTCTAGCTCCTGCATCCCACAACACGTAAGCCATTAATAAAATCAGTTCTGCATAACGAATGTGAAAGCTGCCGTGGAGCATAGACCTCCTAATAATTTCCCTTTACGAAAAATCATCAGGAGAAATGTAGTGCATGTGTCAGGGGCAATCGTCACTTTCTAAAACCTCTTACCGAATCTCATGCCACCGCAAATAGACTTGTTTGGGTCGCCGGTAAAATAAATAAATGAAAACGATAGATTAATGTAGCTCAAATAGACAGTTTAAATAGAAAGTATGCGGTACTAGACTAGGATTAACTTGAATAACCGAATTGTTTTCTCAAATAAAACTGTATGTCATTTGCGGTTATTTGAAAACCGTTTCATCGAAGTAGAAAGAAGTTGTGAAAATGTAGGCATTAAATTTATTTGCTAAAAGGTTGACGTTTGAAGTCCCAGAATATTGGAAAAATAATACGAAAAATCTAATTATGGCTTGTAGTGGCTTAAACATGCTAATAGATGTATTTTAAATCATTTAGGAAACTCTTCAAATAATATATTGTAAAACTGTTGATTTGGAGTTAACTGTTAAAAACTCTTTGTAAAATTTAAAGACTAGAAGAATTGATGAAACAAATCCTTGGGGTAACTTGGGGATTATATAGTTTTTTGTCATTAAATAGGGGCATAAATTTACAAATTGCTAAATTAATTCTACAGGTAGATTGCAATGTATATTCAATAATGAGTGTGGATATATACTGTCTCATCTGTCTCAGCCATGTCCATTGTTAAATAAAAGAAAAAAGACTTTGCGCTACACACACCTTGAACATAATAAATGGACATCGAATAAAGATAATCTCATTGCCGGTTGTTAGGCACTTGTGTGGACAGAAATAATTCACTCATTTACTATTTATATGTATACATGGTATGGCGAGAAATATCCGTATTAAGCTTCTTACCAACTAATAATAAAAAATTCTAACACCGAAAAATCCCAAACTTTTGAGTTGACTTTTGTCCACTCGAACCGGTGATTTTTCCCTGTGTGCGACGTTTTTTTTTTTTTTGTTGTTTTTTTAGTTACTCACATAAACACAAATGATTTTTCGAGACTTAATTATGCATTATATATACAACTGTTAAAAACTCGAAAATTTCCCCAATCACAGGACTGAATGAATTAAGTTTGTTGTTAAAATCTTTTAATTTTACACCAACTAATGGCGTTTCATCAAAAAGGACAGAAAGAATTTTTGCAAAAGACGTGTGTGTATACGTCTGAGATAGCACAGCAAGGTTTTCAGCAAAATGAACTGACCAGAAGTGCCATTTTATATCATGAACTAGTGGACCCGCCCTTGTTCCGCACTGGTAAAATTAGAATGAGGGGTTGCTTATGTTTAAAAAATCTATGTCTCACCGATTTACATTTTATCGCTTTTGGATATCTAGTTAATCGTGACAAAAAGTGGAATCAGCAAGAAAATATGTTTATGTTATAAAGTCTATTCATTATTATATGTAATCATAGGCAGAAATGAAAAATATAAATTACAATTTTATATTATAAAGTGAAACTCAGGTAACGGAAAATTTAATTTTTTCATTTAAAGACAACTTGATTGCTATGTATGTATTCAGAAATAACAACGGCTCTTTTTTTTAATTAACTCTTTTTCTATTTTTTAATTAAATTTTAAAACTTCAATTAAGTTTCCATGGGAATCCCATTTAGTTTACAGTTAAACTGTAATATTTTTTAATAAAATGGTATTAAATTTAAAATAATTCATAACAATATTAGTTGCTAGATTTATAAGAACTTGCTATTTGTGTTAACAACATAGTTACAATTCAGTTCGTAATGTTGTTTCTAAAATCTTGCGTTCTAAATAGAAGAATATAACTTTCACGATCCTCTACGACGGTGGCAACATTCAACTATCATATCCTTTACAAATAACATATGTTCATAAGTTTATGGGATTACAACTTTATATTAACTTGTGCGACTTCTTTTATTCCTTATTAACTTTTCTTGAGTCTTGCGCTTTCAAACGGTATATTATACATCTTTATTACTACTTATAATTCATTTGTTATAATTTTAAATTGGTCTAATTCTTAATTAAGTTGTGGACAAAGATCTAAGCAAAGATATGTTCTTTCACTTACTGAATATTTTCATTGATTTCTCTTTAAATTTTTTATATCAGTGACAAAGTTTGGATAAACAGATGCATTTCAGAAAGTTTAAACCAGGTAATTTTAAAATATTTATTATTTTAAATTATAATTATGTAACATTGGTAATTTTTTTTAAATACTTCTTTTTATTTCAAAATTAGTGTGCAGTAATTTTAAATGTTGTTAAATTATAAACACCTAGCTAATAATATATATTTTTTGGATGTTTTAATAATTCACTTCACTATAGTTGTTTTTGATATTCGCCCGAAAAGAACTAATTTTACTATTCCAAAGGATATGCCCGATTTCCATAATTTAAGGACTTCTTTAATTGTTTTTTTTTTCTAAGTTAAAGTCGCCATTCTCGTAGAAAGGATTCTTAACAATTGACATTTATTGTAACCAGAATGCGATTCAAAATGGAAGAGAACCACCATTTTTGACTCGATTCTCCTTTTAAAAGGATACGAATTGAAATGAATCACTGGTAAATAGGATTACCACACTAAAAAAGGCATGTGGATAGAGCGATAGTCTACTGTGGGTCCTGGGCTCGAATCCCAATTATGACAGAAATTATTTATTATGTTATTTCAGCCGGAGAACGATCCTTTTGTATAGAGACCCTTTATAAGTGAGTACCCAAAAAAATGTAGAATAAACCTGGCGGCTGAGTGTGATCAATGCCTAATCACCTTATTGCACGGACGTTGGCCAAGAAACAGTACGAATCTCTATATGTGCTGAACTCTTCATGGGTTGTAGTGGTACTAGTTTTTATTATTTTTTTTTTAAATATTGTTTGTTTATTTATTTAACGTCACTTTATGCAACTGTTGCTAATCGGGCATGGCTACAGCGGGAGTCCTAAATTTTGCTAACCAGGTTTAATTAGGATAGGAATCTTTGACGAGTACCTGACATCACACAGGCTCGGACCACCTTTTTACGTCCCCTCCGTAGGACGTCATAACTAAGGATTTTTTTTCCCCATTAAAAAATCTAAGAACCACCTGCGAGTTCGAATCCGTGACCTTTGGCATAGAAAGCTGTTCTCATTTTTTTGTCTCTTATCATTCTGACATCCGACAGGACCATGTGCCTAAGTGGTCTACATCCATTATTTCTCGATTAAATATTCAAACATTGGTATAATAAAGATCTATATGACATCGTCAAAGTAAATACCTGACCGGCAAAAAAGTAAATAAATAAAAAATTGCGTAGTGTAATTAACATTTTAAATACAGTATTTTAATTTTTAATTAACACATTAGATTAGTTTATAAATATTTTAGACATATTATATTAGAAATGTTACTAGCGCAAAATAGAGTTAAAGGGGAACCCCCGGCCATTGACACCTTTCTCTTCGCTCAGAAAATTCTGTTTCTTCACCACTCATTGTTTCCCAAGTTACTCAACTGTAAACAAGTCACATTTATCGAAAATGATGCTTACTTAATTCTTCCCTACACAAAAGTAGGCACTGATTGCGAGTCATCAGTTGCGTTAATTTTTTGAGATATGATCTAAACCACTGAAACAACTGTGAACGAAACTCTCGGTGTGAATGCGTTTCTGCGAACATCTCTATATAACTTGAGGATTGAAGTTTGTCCAAAAAATACCTGACAAACCTTTTTTATATGGCATTGGAAATAAACAGATCTTAAGAACATCAAGTCTTCGTTAATAATAATAATAATAAAGGCCTACATTTTTTTTTTTTATATTTAACTGACTAAGAATAGCATATTTAACATCAGTTTTCTAAAATAGACGATCCAAATAATGATCATTTCAAGACAGTTCCCCATATAATGTTCAAATATTCACAAGTTTGGATTCCGGACACCCACCCCATTCCACCTATATATAAAATTCCACTTTCCAATCCAACTATTTTATTATGAACGAAAACCCTGATGTGAACGTGTTTCTGGGATCATCTACTCCATTCCTGATGATTGAGGATAACTAAAAATCAATTTTTTTAGACATTTTTTTAAAACTTAAATATTTATATTATTAATAGCAAAACCCCTACAACACATGAAGGGTATTGGACTCAGTACATATAGAGATTGGTGCTGTTTCTAGACCAATGGTTGTTCAAAGAGGTGTTTAGGCCTTAACGCTCAGATTTTTTCTCGATTTGGGTACTCACTTTAAACAGGCTAGGTCTGCCGCAGAAGGGTATCAATACCCAAGGGTTGCCTCCGACTGAATTAACAGAATAAATAATATTCTGTCATAGCCGGGATTCAAACCCAGGACCCGGAGAACAGTAGACTAGCGCTCTATCCGCTATACCACGCCGCTCCCTATATTATTAATAAAGATGGATAATATAATAATGTTAAAAATCTAAACGATTTTTATAAAAGTTATCTAACATTCAAAGCAATAGAATGTAAGGGAATGATGGGCAGAAACTTAAGTTATAGTTGTATATAATAATTTATCTTGTTATATTATTTAATCTGAAATAAATGATTCAATTGAAAATACATAATAAGTTTTTTCAACTTAAAGCTTATTTAAAACTTGATTTCAAACCCATGTAACGTTCAAATATTCACAAGTTTGAATTACGGACATAGACCCAATTCCACCTACCTATACAATCAAACGTTCCAATCCATTTATTTTATTATAAACGGAACTCATAAAGTAAATTTTTTTGGGGACCATCTATTTCGTCCGAGGGCTGAGGATGACAGAAAAACACCTACCAAAAGTTGATGATTTAGAAATCAAGCATATCTTCAGAATATATTAAGTTGTAAAGACCTATTATAAGGGCCTACATTAAAAAAAAAAAAAAATCTAACAAGAAATATCACACATTACTACGATTTTATAAAATAAATGATCCCAATAGTGATGATTTCAAGACATTCGCCACATAGTGTTTCATATAAAATTCGACATTCAAACCCACCTATTTTCCTTATAAATAGCATGAATGAAAAAGTCATCTGAAAGTCCATCCTGCTGCTTCCCATTTCCATTTCGGGAATATCCTAAAAAAACGTATTCTAAAACTTCTTTACCCAATCCTCTACTTGAATCATGCAATTCCTTGACGAACAAGGGTTTCGGAAATCCCATTTCACCATCTGTAATGTTGTTGAGTGCTAATTGTTGTATGTATTGGAGCACGGATGTTACTACTCGTGCGTTTTTTAGACTTAACACATGCTTTTGACTGAGTCAACACCCAGGAATGATTAAAAAATTAATATTCCTTAAGGTACACTGATGAGTAGTGGAGAAAACTGGAATAAGTAAAAAAAAAAAAAGAAAATAAAGGCACACTAGGTTCTGTGCTAAATGGAGACCCGGCATGAAACAAGATGACATCAAAGAATACATTTGAGAATATATTTGGGTCAGTGGAAAGTAAAGTTGGTGGGAAAGTAAAAAAAAATCAAAATAAAAGGATAAGAAAGTAAAATAAGGTATGTGGATAAAAATTGTAGTTGGATATCGTTTTTACTTACAAGTAAATGCTTCATTCTCAAAATCAATATAACTGCAGGCAGTGTTGAAAAAAAAAAAAAAAAAAAAAATATATATATATATATATATATATATATATATATATATATATATATATATATATATATATATTTCGATATATAATCCAATTTTCACTCAACCCTAACGATTTTCAACTTACTTGCCCCCGCCCCCACACAAAAACGAAAATTCTGCGTACACTCTTGGAAGAATTTGCCTTCTACTTCCTCCAGTCCTTAACACAAGCAATTCACTAAATCCGTTTAGTTGAACATTGTGAAATCTTAATATCGTTCTTAGAAGTACAATATATGGTTCCTAAGCTACAAGAGGGAAAGAGAGAGGTCACATCACTAAATATCCTGGTGAGAAAAATATTACCACCCCTCAGTTTAAAATCATACTGAATTTTCAATAAATGGCAACATTGTGTTTCTTAGTAATAGCTCTTGTATATATATAATATTTTTTATATAGGTGGAAAACAAATTACGGTTTAGCTATTTCCAATAATTATTATATTGTTTTAATTAAAAACATCAAAAATAAAGACCAAAAATCCATTCAAATAACTGTGTGTAGGAATTGTAAATTGAGTGATGACATCAACCGCAATTTAATGACATATCTCAAGGCTGTTTCAACTTCATCGGGACGAATCTCGAATTCCTATATTCGAAATAGAAACGATTTTTTCAGGATCGTCAAGTTTTCACAATAAGAAAATCGGAGAAACTATTCATGGAGACAATCTTTCAATCATCACAGTTGAGCAGTTTATTTACTTCCAAGAGTTATTTTCCGACCTAAACACAGTGCAAAAAAATCTGAATGGTTTTAGATTAATACTAAAATTTTAACAGTATCATGTTTCCGTCAGGTATATTGCCCTATTAAAGGTCACTTTTTATTTTTGGGATCTTCCAATATATTTTTTTTAATAACATTCTTCCAATATCTCGTTATTTTGAGAGATATGGAGTCCAACCACTGACTGATAAACCATAAAAGAGTCCCCGGTAACAAAAAGGTCTCAAGACTGTTTGCACTCTGCGCATATAAATATGTCTTTATTTCAAGATACTTATTTTTTTAATAAAAAGTTTTCCCTTTCTGTAACCCAATACCACATTTCCGAGTCTCACCTTAAATGATCACCCAATCACCTTCACATCCTCTGTCAAAAACCTGGTTGTTACCGTTGACCAAACCCTTTCATGGAAACTCTATGTTGCCCAAATTTCCCGTAGAACAATTAGTACCTTCAAATATTTCCATCGCTCCCGCCGTCTTCTTCCACTATCTACCCGTATCCTCCTTGTATCCGCACTTATTTTCCCCCACTTTGACTATTGCTGCTTAGTATATAGTGACCTCTCGACTGTGCTTGAGGACAGGTTAAAACAAATCATGAACATATTTTTATGTTTCAATATAAGTTAAATATCTATTTATATATATATATATATATATATATATATATATATATATATATATATATAGCATACAAAGCATCTTTCTATTCCACTTTACAATCCTTCGGAATTCCTTCAGATCAAGTATCCGTCATTTTCTTATCCTGTCTCTCACTTTCCAAACAGAATTTTTCTATATTTTGTATTCTTAATGTTATTTTTTATTGTACTCGCCGTTTTCGGCTACTTCAACGCTTCCTAGCCAAACAGTGAAACCTTCCACTTAACTACAAAAGACATGAATATCATAAGGCCAATCTAGACTTACTGAAATAAGCTTTGGGGCTCTATTTAACCATTGAATTTCTCTTGTATTCAATCCTTACAATCCAAAATCATTCGTAAAATTCTATTTTTAAGATTTGTCCTCAGTACTCCGAAGAGGTCTCATGTGACCCATTTTTACGGCGAGTTAAAGTGGCTCCTTCCCCTATCCGCAGACAATATTTCCTAGGAGCATACCTTTACCAAATCATTAACTTCAACACCCTCCATACATTCATAGTCTCCTACAATTTAAATCTTCAGCCCACTCACTTAAAACAAGATCGCGCCATTCCGACCTTTATTTTCCTACCCATAGAACTAAATCTTTTATCGTTCCTTCCTTGTCCACTCCTCTACTTTCTGCAATTCTCTACCTAACCGAATCCACCATGCTGCTTCTCCATTAAATTCCTAGCTTTTCCAACACATTTTATTATCCCAAAAAGACGCTTTGAAACTTTGATATTACAAACCTGACATCACTCTTTGAATGTATGTAATATTTGTTCATTGTCTATATTTAGACGCTGTTATCTATTCATTTATTTTTAATTTTTTTCAACACAATCTTTTCTAAGAATTGTATTTATTTTTATTTTATCATTGTACATTCTTCTTTTTGTACATATATGTGTATATCAGTGTGTGATATACACACATATATTAATCCATAACTGAAATTAGTAATTAATTATGTTCCTACTGTCTGTAAGCCAGACATGTATATTTCAACTGTACAAAAACTGTTATTCTTATGGGACCCGGTCCCAGAATAAATTTTTTTTTCTATTTTTATTTCTATTTCTATTACTATAATATTATTTAATTGGTTCATATTTATAACATGACGTAAATTAACCCTTTAATTACTATTGTCAGCATCCTGGCTAGAAAAAAAAAATAGAATCGTGTTTGTATCAACACTTCGTTAGTAAGTAACCTGGCACAAAACAAGCAATCGCTGGAGTTTTCCGATTGATTGGTTATAAATTTGCATTACGTAAATAAATAATCGTTTTTACAAATGTGAGAGGCAGGTGGTAAGCTTCAAGGTCGTTCTAGACATGAAGTGTGGTAAATACATAACTTATTTAATTGAATATCACTACTATTCAACACTTTTAACTTCTTCTAAGTAAACTACATAGAAGGATAAGGAATAAAGACTATTAGTAAGAGATGAAAATCTGGTGGGGCATCAAACAACTTTCACTCACTTTCATTGTTAAAATCAATAAAAGAACTATTAAACAAAGTAATTGTTAAAAAACAATAAATAATTATATTCAGTTCCGTTGAAAACATATGTTTTAGATTAAATAATATAACACTATAAATGTGCTATGTACAATAATCAATTAAGTTTATGTCCTATTCGCCACTTAAGTTAGATACATGCAAATAAAGGAATTAGAAAAATTTGCAACTTTTGACCTTCCATATAGCCCAAAAATATTAAATTTGGATTCGTCAGAGAATCTGAACCTTTCCCTAAAATTGTTGGGTTTATTTAAAAACTCCCTCGCAATTTACTTTCTTCTTCTGACTCGACCACCGTACCTTCCCTTCTTAGAATATTTCTGACTATTTTTGGGTGGACTTGAATCCAATTTACTCTGATTTCTATTGAGGTTGCGGTAGTGTGAAGATTTGCATGGACAAGTTCAGCTCGTTGTTAGTGATTCTCCAGTTTAGTAGGTATTCCAGCATGTAGTCTATCCTCCAGAGATTTTAACCCTCTATATCTCTTAAGTACATAATACACAGTAGCATATGACTTATTCAATAGATGTGCAATTTTTGTTAGGGATAAGCCCTATACTCTCTCAATTCACGAGAAACGCGTATATTGAAAATAAATCAGTTTCCCAGGCACATGTAAATCTAATACTGAACTAAGAGTACTTCTCTTCCATTTTGAATCGTATCATAGTTACAATAAATGTCAATTGTTAGGAATCCTTTCAACGAGAATGGCGACTTCAACTTAAGAGAAAAAAAATTAAAACAGTCCTTAAAATATTAAAATCGGACACATCCTTTGAAATAGTAAAATTAATCTTTTTCTTGCGTAATCCATTCTCCCTCCCTAATATAGACAGACTCATGCTATTTCGGACTGATTCTTCCATCGGGACGAGGTTTTGTATATTAAAAAGTGTCCTTTTATTGTGGTAATCCTAGTTACCAGTGAATTATTTCTATCCGTATCCTTTTAAAAGAATCGAGTAAAAAATGGTGGTTCTCTTTCATTTTGAATCCTATCCTAATTACAATAAATGTCAATTGTTAAGAATCCTTTCAACGAGAATGGTGACTTCAACTTAAGACAAAAAACAAAATTAAAACAGTCCTTAAAATATTAAAATCGGGCATATCCCTTGAAATAGTAAAATTAATCCTTTTCGTGCGTAACCCATTCTCCCTCCCTAATATAGACATACTCATGCTATTTCGGACTGATTCTTCCATCGGGAAGAGGTTTTCTATATTAAAAAGTGTCCTTTTACTGTGGTAATCCTAGTTACCAATGAATTATTTCTATCCGTATCCTTTTAAAAGGATCGAGTCAAAAATGGTGGTTCTCTTCCGTTTTTAATCGTATCCTAATAACAATAAATGTCAATTGTTAAGAATCCTTTCAAAGAGAATGGCGATTTCAAATTAAGAGAAAAAAAAATTAAAACGGTCCTTAAAATATTAAAATCGGGCATATCCCTTGAAATAGTAAAATTAATCCTTTTCGTGCGTAACCCATTCTCCCTCCCTAATATAGACATACTCATGCTATTTCGGACTGATTCTTCCATCGGGAAGAGGTTTTCTATATTAAAAAGTGTCCTTTTACTGTGGTAATCCTAGTTACCAATGAATTATTTCTATCCGTATCCTTTTAAGAGGATCGAGTCAAAAATGGTGGTTCTCTTCCGTTTTTAATCGTATCCTAATTACAATAAATGTCAATTGTTAAGAATCCTTTCAAAGAGAATGGCGATTTCAAATTAAGAGAAAAAAAATTAAAACGGTCCTTAAAATATTAAAATCGGGCATATCCCTTGAAATAGTAAAATTAATCCTTTTCGTGCGTAACCCATTCTCCCTCCCTAATATAGACAGTTAGATTCATGCTATTCCGGACTGATTCTTCCATCGGGAAGAGGTTTTCTATATTAAAAAGTGTCCTTTTACTGTGGTAATCCTAGTTACCAATGAATTATTTCTATCCGTATCCTTTTAAAAGGATCGAGTCAAAAATGGTGGTTCTCTTCCATTTAGAATCGTATCCTAATTACAATAAATGTCAATTGTTAAGAATCCTTTCAACGAGAATGGCGACTTCAACTTAAGACAAAAAAAAAAAAAAAATTAAAACAGTCCTTAAAATATTAAAATCGGGCATATCCCTTGAAATAGTAAAATTAATCCTTTTCGTGCGTAACCCATTCTCCCTCCCTAATATAGACAGTTAGACTCATGGTATTTCGGACTGATTCTTCCACCGGGAATAGGTTTTCTATATTAAAAAGTGTCCTTTTATTGTGGTAATCCTAGTTACCAGTGAATTATTTCTATCCGTATCCTATTAAAAGAATCGAGTCAAAAATGGTGGTTCTCTTCCATTTTGAATCGTATCCTAATTACAATAAATGTCAATTGTTAGGAATCCTTCCAACGAGAATGGCGACTTCAACTTAAGAGAAAAAAAAATTAAAACAGTCCTTAAAATATGAAAGACAGTTAGACTCGTGCTATTTCGGACTGATTCTTTCATCGGGAAGAGGTTTTCTATATAAAAAAGTGTCCTTTTATTGTGGTAATCCTAGTTACCAGTGAATTATTTCGATCCGTATCCTTTTAAAAGAGTCGAGTCAAAAATAGTGTTTCTCTTCCATTTTGAACCGTATCCTAATTACAATAAATGTCAATTGTTAGGAATCCTTTCAAAGAGAATAGCGACTTCAACTCAGAATGAAAACAATAATTAAAACATTCCTTAAAATATAAAAATTTGGCATTTCCTTTGAAATAGTAAAATTAGTCCTTTTCGTGCGTTTATATAAGTATAGAGATAAGATTTATACAGAAAACACTGGAAAGACGTGGATACTTTTTTGACCAGTCATTAATAAATGACATTCTGCCTCGTTTAATATTAATGTTGAAATTAAAATAAATAAATCTGTTTTTTTATCTAATATTAGTATTAATAATGTGTACATTAGGAAATCGTTAAGTTGAAAATAAATAGCCCTGCAAATTAATAAAATGATGTATGGAAACTTTTTTGAGTAAGTGTATATCTAATACTTTGAATCAGAATTTCAGAATTCACCATTGGAATACGTGATTGGACGTAGAGGTGTAAAAGCGGAAAAAAAATTGGGCGCCACTATTGAATTAGCTACCACATTCTATTTATATGATATAAATATAAAAACTCAAATATTATTTTTTCAATGCAGTACTTATTTCCTGTTGGGAACCAAAAAAAAACCTCACAGAAAACTCTCTCGAAACAAAAGTTTCATTTTTTGTTTTTCTCCTTTGACAAAGTCCCAGGTAATTACAAAGGCCTTTGTTAATTTGTACAAAACTATTACGAAATTATCAGATAGACAGGCGCTACTGAGCTGGAAACAATGGATTGTCTGTTCCTATTGCACCGCTTGAAAGTGAGAGCCTTTCAGTAGAGTCCTTGACCAATTAAAACCGATGGAAAGTCCATATAAACCAAAAACCTAATGGGGAAATCTATCAGAAAGTGTTTTACCCCTATCAGTAACCGCCGCTAATTGTTTGGTGACGCTTCAAACCACCATTCTAATACTCACACGTCTGACATTTCGAACATTTCATACACCTTAATTGGATCACTAACAAGCTAACATCAAGGTGCAGGTGCCTGCTTTGGAAGTGTATGCCTGATACGAAACTGAACGGTGAGGCCCGATATCCTTCGAAGCGTATGTCCCAATCTTATAACCGCGCATTATGACTAGGAAAATCAGCATTTTTGATTAGTATACATCGCAACTAATCTATTAGTTTTAATTTGTTTGTTTATTTATTTAACGTCCCTTAACACAATAATTGATAATCTTATATTATTATATGCTGACGTTTCGGCCTATATTATGGGCCTTCATCTTCTCACAAAACCGTCAAATATTACTTCAAACAAAATTGTTTTAACTTTAATTTGTTTAAAAACTGTTCTTCATTAAATTTGAATTAGTTGCTTAATTTTTTTTATAGTCTTCAAATATTTTCACGCTAATATTATTATTTTTTATTACTTATTAAATTATCCATGTTTCTGTTTGTTTGTTTATATATTTAAGGTCACTGTGGCTAATCGGACGATGCTACAGAGGTAGTTCTAGATTTTGCCTATCCAGTTTTAATTAGGATAGGGATCTTTAATGAGTACCTGACATCGCACAGGCTAGGGACCACCTTTTGACGTCCCCTCCGAAGGACGGCATAACTAAGGATTTTTCATTCCCATTAAAAAATCCTCGGGCCACCTGCGTGTTTGAAACAGGGACCTTGGGCTTAGGAGGCTGTTATGCTAACCACCATACTACAGGTAACCTCTAATTTTAATTTTAATAGCTCTTCTCTATGAAATATGAAGTAAGGCAAACTGATTTTTATATTGAAGACTATTATACGCCCGACATGTAACAGTAACATTTTCATGAAAATCGGCAAACCAGAAGAGCCCCTTTATACCATGCATTTGAACCTTTTTACTATTTTTTCAAAAATGTTCTAATTTTTTTTCTTCTAAAGTATCTTTAATTTTGTAGATTCGAAAAAAATATCCTTATCATCTCGTTAGCATTGATAAGAAAATTATAAATACATAATTTGTTCAAATTCGATATCCAAATAAAGTAGAAAAGAGAAAAAATATAGATATATGGAATTAACTAAAAAAACAACTAAATATATGGTATTGAGGAACTTCGACCTTGTGAGACCATCAATATTGGTGCTCATTAAATTTCTTTATTTCCAGATCGGCTGCTTGAGCCATACATGGTTTTTTTTAACATAAATAAATAATTATTACTACTCGTAACAATGGAAAAAGTGGGGGTATAGCCTCGTACAAAAGACACCCCTAACGATTATAAATTTATAATTATTTCTGAGACTTAAATAATAAAAACAATTTGATAACATAACGAACAATTATAATAAAAACTAAAGAAAGAAAGAGAAGTAATGAATATACAAAATTAATACTAGGTTTGCAAGAATATAAATTATAAATTTAAGATCGATTTTAGTCTAAAAAAAATAAAAGATGAAAATATATTAAAAAAATAAATAAATAAGTAAAAGAAATATATATATATATTTAAAAACAAAAATTTTTGGTGCCTTTAACTTGGAAAAAATAGTGCATTTCAAGTATCTGGGATCACTGGTAACACAGGACAACGCACGAAGTCAAGAAAATAATATTGATGGCTGCTAATAAGTGTTACTTTGCCCTTCAAAAGAAGGGCAAAATAATTGAAGAAGACCTTCTAATCTTTGAGGGAAAAATTCTTCGAAGAATATTTGGAGGAGTACAGATCGATGGAAACTGGAGAAGGGGGACAAATTCTGAAATTTACACAATTTTTAATGAGATAGATGTCGTTCTGAGGATGAAGCTTGGAAGACTTAAATGGGCTGGCCGTGTGGCAAAGATGGAGAATAAAGCGATACCTAAGATCCTGACAGAACCTCTCTACGGCAGTAAAAGAAGAGGGTGTAGCAAAAAAATTCAAGGGATGTCCTGGGAGTCGGGAACTGGATGATGGCCGCACAGAGCAGGGGTGACTGGAGGAAGTTGGAGGAGGAGGTCCAGGCTCGTCATCGACATGTAGCGCCGTGATAGTTAGTTAATATAGATTTATAATATACTGTTAGAAAGCTTTTTAAAATATTTGAGGAAAAAATTTATTTTATACATAAAATTGAAAAAATACTAAACATAATAAAATACTAAAAATGAAAAACTAACTGATTGTCCTATCGAAACTCGATGTAATTAATTCTTCAATATTTTTTCATACCGGCTATGGAGACCCTCCTGGGGCAGATCCAGCCTCTATAAGGTGGGTACCCAATAAGGTTAGGGAAAAAACCTTGCGGCTAAGCATGATCAAGGCCTAATCACCTCATTGAACGGCCTTTGGCCTAGAAACAGTACGAATCTCTATATGTACTAAGCCCAAGACTCTTCATGAGTTGTAGTGGTACAGGTTTTTTTTTTTTTTTTTTTTTTTTTTTTTTATCTCTAACTATATACAAAAATTCATAAATACTTAATATTATTTTACAGATATTAGATTACTCCTTTAATTTTCACTTTGCAGAATGTCGATACATACTATTAATACGTTATAGATGGAATTTCATCTGTGATTTAAAATATACGTTTGAAAACTGAACAACAGTAATTAGCAATGTTTTTTTAAACCAAAAATACGATCAGGCGTTAAATTTACTGCTGGTTAATACAAGTTTTCAAAAATCAATATCAAATACGTAACGGTAATTGAGGCGTTTTCCACCACAAAATCTATTACCTAAATATTTAGAATATAATTGCAAATAGATAGATAAGGATATATTTTAAACGTTCCTCTTTTTTCTTAAAATATTTGCAGAACACGAAAAACTGGAATGGGTATAGCGTCTGCCAGGAAGTAATCCATGGTGCAAACCGCTTAAAAAGAACAAATAAAACCATTACGAAAGAAGTCAAAGTTACTGAAGACAATGGATGATAAATTTGTTCACAAATTTACAGAAATAATATAAAGATAAAAAAACTGTTGAGCTAGATATTGACACTGTATCGAAGACGGTTACGCGCGAAATGTGTAATACATAGAATGTAAGAATTGGTGCCGGTTTAGGGAAAACACTTGTTTTGCAACAAGAATTTTTTTCTTGTTAGATATACATGATTTAGACCATAGAAAACAAGCCTAGAGAGTGTAAAATGTCTTTTATGAAGAAATAATACGACACTGTATTTAGAATATCGAGCATATAATATTAAAATAATTATCCCATGAACGAATATTTTTTTCCTCCTGCCTAGACCAAACTAGGGCTTTACTAAACAATCAAAGTCTTCTCTTATTCAATCATTACAATCCAAAATCCTTATGTGCGCCTTACTTTGTTACTAATAAAATCATTTATCAAGACCTAATCACGACGAATCATCCATTAAGACCAAAATATCCCATATATTAAAGACTTAGACAAACTAGTTCTCATTACAAACTCACTGCTCACACAAACCGAAATCCCCAAATAAATACCATATCAGAGAACTATGGTGTCAGAATTGGAGGATAAAAATAAATCCCACCAAATAACTTTCACCCTAAGCCATAAACCTATGACGTCTTGCCCTACAGTATCCCTCAATAATACTCCGCTTTTCCCAGTCAAACAGATCGATATCTAGGACTCCATCTGGACAAACGTCTTACTTGGAATCCTCACACAAGACTGAAACGACAAGAAACTGCCCGACGTTTTCGACCTTCCGCTTAACTACAAAAGACTCATACACATAACTATCATAAGGCCTTTCTGGACTTACGGAGTTGAGCATTGGGGCTCCACTAAACCGTCAAATTCTTCACGTCTCCAATCCTTACAATCCAAAATCCTTGGAAAAATCGTCTATGCTCCTTATTTTCCACGAATAAACTGACCCATAAGGACCTTAAAGTTACCAATGTTGTTGATTTGGCCCGAACCAGGTACCACTCCTTCATGACAAACTCTATTCCCATTCTAACGCACTAGTTTCAATCCTTGCTCTACAATACCTGATAATCCTCCGAAGCGTCTGAAAAGAAGATGACCCTGGGATCTTCTAGTTTATCATAGTTTTCGGAGAGCTGAAAATATATAGTATCCCTACATCTGAATCATGACTTATTATATCACATTTTCAAGATGTATTTTAGAATACAGTAGTAAATATCAATAATTTTTTTTTTTTAAATACTAGACTATCATTTAAACAGAAAATATCAAACTGCCTGATTATAATAAAAGCAATTCAAAAATATTTGTTGATTGGTAAGCTAATTTGTTTAGCGTTCATTAAAGAACTGTATACTTTTATAAATATTTATACTCCATTTATAAACTTTAACCTTCAAGAAAAACTAAAGCCTGTCTATTTATTGCAGTATTTTTATAGAAGCAATTCATTGGAGCGACTGAACGATATATGAGTCTCTTTATATTTTTCTTGCTCGCAGCTAATATGAAAAACCGAGATATTTTTAGTGTTTGTATTTTATATATCTAAACGGAGCTTTCTTCTATCTTCCAAAGCTGAAATCCTATAAATCTCTTAAAATCTAAAAAAAACTAAGGATTTATAATAAATACCATGATAAGGCAAATCCATGTATGGTTGCCATACACCCTGGCCCCTAACCGGCACACTAGAAAGTAGAATCGAGAAATTTAAAATGAAAGTCCTCCCAACGAACGAGAACTGGACCTATCTGTGATCTGAGTTTTAACGCACAGAGAAGGACCATTAGTTAACTGTTTGTACATAGTAATTGGTAAATATTCAAGACAACAAGACCGGAATAAAGATGGGTGCAACAAGTAACTCGAAAAAATCCGTTAGAATGCCTTAATGGAAAAATTAATAAAAAATGAAGTTGCTCGAGACCACTTGACAGGCCAAAAATAAATGGATTGATTGAATCAAGAAAGATTCTATGGATCAAAAGTGCGGTCCGAGATTGGAAGAGGTGTAGAAAGCTACCTGAGGGGGTTTATGATCTACAAGGTCTGTTATTTCAAAACTAATATAACTGATATCTGTCCTATCTTAGCTTTCATACTGAGAGGAGCACAGATGATGACTCAGAATGTGGGTCGAACCGTTAGCAAAACAACATACAGTTTAAAATATTTAATTGTCTTTCTTTCACAGATTAATTTCCTCATGTAGTTGAAGTAAATTCCTACTGTTAAAGAGAGAGGATATGAATCGTTTTTACACTGTACCACTTTGTACGAATTAGCCTTCCTTTTTTTTTTTAATGACGCACTCACTGAAATTGAACTACAAAAGATAACGGGTTTAGGAAAAGGTGGTGTATACCAAAGGCTAATTGTTCGAAAGCTAAACGGTTCCCAGGGGAAAGACAAATATTTCTTTAATCGTTACAGATACAATTAGGAAGGAACTGAGAGAGGAAAATCATAAAAGGTAGAAATCCAAAGGTATTGCTGAGCTCAAAGAAAATATCATATAAGTTAGAAATGTTCACAAACAGCTTGTTTGAGGAGATCAAAAAACATTGCAGAAGTTCCCATTTATTCATAAATAAATTTTTCGAGTTTATACTTTTTTACAGATTTTTTTTTTTTCCGAGATGTAGCTAATCTAATAACTTATTTTTTTATTAGATGGTAACTATTCAAGAAAGATTCTACGATCCCAAATAGTAATCTGAGATGAGCAGAGGTGTAGAAGGCTGTCTCATGGGTTTATGACCTACAAGATCTGTTATTCCAATTTAATTTAAAATCAGTCCCATCTTAGCTTTCATACCGGGCGGAGCACAAGATGACTCGAACCGTTAGCAAAACTATAAATAGTTAAAAAAATTTAATTGTTGTTTCTTCACGAATTAATTTCCTCGTGTAATTGAAATAAATGTCTGCTGTTGAAGAGAGACTAAATGGCTCGTTTTTATACTGTACCACTTTGTGCGGATTAGTCTTCCTTTTTTTTAATAACGCCCTCACTGAAATTGAACTATAAAAGATAACGGGTTTGAAGAAAAGTGGTGTATACCAAAGGCTAATTGTTCGAAAGCTACACGGTTCCCAGGGGAAAGACAAATATTTCTTTAATCGTTACAGAGACAATTAGGAAGGGACTGAGAGAGGAAAATGATAAGAGAAGTTGAAGACCGAAAAGCTAGAAATCCAAAATATTGCTGAGCTCAAAGAAAATATCACTTATGTTAGAAATGTTTACAAAAAGAATGTTAGAGGTGATCAGAAAACATTGCAGAAGTTGCCATTTTTTTCATAAAATAAATTTTTCGAGATTATACTTTTTTACAGATTTGTTTTGTTATTTTTCCGAGTTGTAGCTAATGTAATAAATTCTTTTTTTTTTATAAATTGTAACTATTCAAGAAAGATTCTAGGAGTGTAGAATTTCTTGTAGTGTTTTTACTGCCGAATTGATAGCTATTCTAAAAGCAGTTCATCTAGTTAGAACAGCATTAGAAAAGTCAGTAATCATTTGTTCTGACTCGCTCAGTGCTATCAGAGCCATTTTTAATCCATTCTCAGCAAACCCTATTGTACAAGAGGTCCACTTTGCAACCAAACAGTTGGAAGACTCTTCAAAAAAAAAAATTTATTTTGGATTCCCAGTCATTCCGGAATATCAGGGAATGAGGAAGTCGACAGAGCAGCAACAGAGGCACATTCACTAGAAGAAATAACGCCCACATTTATTTCATCATCTGAGCTGTTTCAGCTAATATACGCGAAGATCATAGATGAATGGCAACAGTCTTGGACCGCTCTTGGAAACAACAAATTGAAAAATGTCAAACCGACCATCAGCTGCTGGGTCTCATCATCAAGAAATTGCAGGCGTGAGGAGGTAGTTATCGCCCGCCTGAGGATAGGACACTGCCGTTTCACTCATGAGCACCTCATGGTACGAAGGGATCCACCTCGATGTCAACTGTGTAAAGTGGCTCTCACAGTAAGTCATATTTTTGAAGAGTATTCTAGTTATAGTAGGGAATTTGTAAAATGTTGCGTACCACGTAAAGTCTCGGAGGCATTGAGCGATAGTGACGGGCTGTCGATGGTGTCATTCAATTGGTAAAGAACATTCGTTTATATCACCTCATTTGACACATTCAGGCTATTTTACGCAATTTTTGATATTTTACTCACAATTTTTATTTATTTATCTTTTTTTTATTATTTTTTATTTTTTTATTTATTTATTATAATTTTTTTTTTCTTCATCATAGGTAAGTTAATTAATTAAAGTAAATCGTCTGAAGATTTTGGTCAATAATAACCACTCGCAGTTTTTTGCCCTTAAAACCAAAACAACAACAAGATTCTACGAACCCAAGAAGTAGTCCGAGATTGGCAGAGGCTGTCTTAAAGGGGTTTATGATCTAAAAGGTCTGTTATTTCAATTTAATTTCAAATCAGTCCTATCTTAGCTTTCATACTGAGCGGAGCACAGATGATGACTCGAACCATCAGCGAAACAATAAATATTTTAAAATATTTAATTGTTTTTCTTTCACTGAGCGCCTCACGGATTTATTTTCTCATGTAATTGAAATGAATGCTGTTGACGACCTTAAACGTTATCCAACGACGGTATCGATGTGAATTATGTAGTTACATCTTCTTCTTCTTCTTGTATTAGCTCTACAACCCATAAAGGGTCCTGGCTTCTTCTAACAACAACCGCCATGCTTCTCTGTTCTGTGCCACTGCCATCCAGTTTCGGACCTTCAAATATTTACTTGCGTCTTGGGCCAAACAATCCGTCCATCGCAGCATTCTCTTTGCAGGTAGATCATCAGACATTCTGGCCAGATGCCCGGCCCACCTGAGTCTTCCAAGCTTTACAATAAATGAGATGTCCGGCTCTTGGTACTTGTCGTACAGCTCCCGATTATTTCTCCTCCTCCATTCATTATTCTTGTATATACCGCCGTAAATTTTTCTTTTAAATGTGAGGAGTCTTCAGCCCTGGTTGTGGGACATGTCTCTCAGCCTTAATACATGACGGATGAGAGTTCTGTATATGATAACTTTTGTTCTCCTGCTTATAAAATTGCTTGTGAGATGCTTCCGGAGTCCGAAATAGCAGCGGTTAGCAGCTAATAGTCTCCTCTTAATCTCCACGACAGCATCGTTGTTGCATGTTAATATGTAGTTCCATACGGGTTGATTTTTTTTTTTTTAAATAACAATTAAATCGTAGTAAATTAATGTTTAATTCCACGTTATTAATATTGATTCCTTGTTGTTTTAGAAATATTCTTATCACATGTTAACGATATTTTCAATTTAATTCACTCTTTAGTAAGTACTAGTTCTCAATTGAAGGATATTTCGCATAAATACATAAAGAATTGAATTGGTAGTTCTGAATAACTTTCTTTGTTATACTATAAGGAGCTAAGATGAATTTGAGATGTATTTCGGATATCAAGTAGGTCAATCAGGTCAATTCACGACTACTTTCCGGGTACCGGGTTCGAACCCCACCATTGGCAGTATAATTATTTATTCTGTTATTTCAGACCTGGGATGACCTTCGGATATGGAGTTCCTCCTGGAGTTCGCCCAGCCTCTATAAAGTGGGTACCCTTAATTGAGATAACAACCTGACTACTAAGCGTGATTTACAAACCTGATCACGTTTTGCCCTGCTGTTAGCTTAAAAATGTAGGAATATTAATACTACTGACCCTAAGACTCTTCATGGACCGTAGAGGTAAAGGTTAATTTTTTTTAAAATATAGTATATGGTAGGAAAGCTCTAAAGCAAAATTTCCTATGCACGGAGTCCCCCAAATAGGTCTCTAGTTGTGTGTGTGGTAGTAAGTCTAGTTCGAAAACAATGAATTGCATACAACTGAAATTTCATCTTTTATGAGCGTATTTTCCGGAGGTATTATAAAAACTTTTTCATTGCAATTGGCGAACCAGAAGTTTTCCTTTATACCATGCATTCTGCACCTTTTAACGGCTTCCTCAAAAACGGCTGTAATGATTTTGATTAAACTCGCTATGTTGATGTAAAAAATAATGAATTTTTGGTATCATGTGAGTTTCATTCTGATTGTAACATAGGTAATAAAATATGGAAAAAATATAAAATTAAAATGATAATAAGACAGTAATAAATTATTATAATTTTAATTTAATTTTATGTTTATTTCCATATTATATTACTGTCATCATATTATTTTACCAAACTTATTTTTAATTTTCTAATTGCATTTTTTTTTTTTTTTTTTTGCATTTTTTAAGCCCTGATAAAGGCCTACAATGTAGGTCTTAACGTCTGCACGCAATTAAAATAAGTATTACTTATTCTGATTCACACTTATCAAATAAACAGTTTTATATTCAAGTTCGCTCCAGTTTTATCTCCAATCCTATTTAATTTGTTCACTTCTGATATGCATAAAATGGATATGCATAACTTGCAATATTGCATAAAATGGAAATTGAAAATTAATCCCACCAAATCTGAAGCAACTATCACTAGAATAAACCACAAAATCAAGATAAATTCAGCTCACATCCCATGGTCAAAATCCGTACAGTACCTAGGCCTAAAATTAGACAAATCTGTTACTTTCACAGATTATATCAATAGAAAAAACGATAAAGCCGAAAAATTAATATTTAAAATGTTCCCATACTTAAAAAAAAAATCCCATTTGAGCTCTCATAACAAATTAATAATATACAAATCAGTTATCCGTTCGTTAATTAGATACGCATTGCTAGTCTGGAGCTCAACCTGCTTGACTAACTACCAAAAACTTGAAAAAATTCAAAATCTATCAATGCGGATAAATTTATAATTGAGACGTTGATTTCCAAAAGGTACTAAAGGGCATTTTTTACGAAATTGATTTTTTTACATATTTGTATTCTCATAATTTAAGTTTATCTAAATATTCTATTTAATATTATCTAATGAATTCTCAAATCCTTAAAAAACGCGATTTAGAAATGTGGTCATTTTCTAAAAGTACTAATTACGCATTTATTTTCGTTCTAAATCATTCTAAAAAAATTCATTTCATAACTTTAATATGATGCTATTATTATAGTAAAAAAATAATTCTAAATTTTAATGCAAAAAGACCAAAATTAGCTAGTTTAATAATATAGTAATGAGAGATTTTCGCGCTTCCTGTAAAATTTCCTAGAATGGATATAGTACCTTATGGAAATCAACGTCTCAATTACCCCCGCTACACTAAAATATCATCTTATGCTGCAGGACTTGCAGCTTCCCACAGTTACACATTTTGTCCATACTCAAACAGCTTCTTACTTCAGTAAAACACCGCTCTCCAAAAATCCATTGATAAAAGAAATCGGTAATTATAATAAAACATCTTTGAAAAGCTACACTCATAAAGATGGGCTGTTAACTTAAGTTAGTTTGTTTTAATTTCTAATTTAATATTTTCAATTATTTTATCCGTTTTTATTTGTAGGTTTTTTGTATAATTTTTTTACAACCATATATAAACTCAATTTCATTTTACCACATATTTAGTCATTTAGACTAATATATTATAATTACCAAATGAACAAAATATTTTGCTGATTGTAAGGGTGTCTCATCCAAAATCATTTGTAAATATTTTGTCGATTTCTAAATATGTAAATAAAGTTTATTTTCTTTACTTTAGTTCTTTTAAAAAAGGTATTACTTATTAGTGAGTATTTATGTTTTTACTGCACCCCTAACCATCTTCCTCATCTACTATTCTAAACGGTCAACTAAAGTCCATCATTATAACTTCATTTAATAGTTCTTAAATCGATTTTAACAATCTAGGTAAGTGAGAGACGTGTGTTGCCCACACCAGATTTTTTTTCTCAAAAATCGATAGTCTAGGGACTTTGTCTAAAATTAGCCGAAACCGAAGAGCAGGTGCTTGTTTTATTCAACGTTACGATTTAATATCTCGTACATGATGAGGTATTTTATATAGCAAAGGGATTTGTACCTTTAAAACATACTTACAAAGCTACAGGTTCTACAATAATATCAATGTTTCCGATTATATCATTTCACTGCATGAGTATGTCAGGGATGCCAAGGGGCTCCTCAGAGCCATTGTCTGATAACAAATGGATGCTGACACATTAGATACTAGGTACAAATAATGGTGTGAAGCAACTATGCCAGCTAATATAGTCTAGTTTAATTAGCCCTCTCTGTTCGGGAGGTCTTCGCTATTAGGCCATCCTCGACAGGCGTTGTGTAATCATATCGAACCAATTCATCGGGCTTTTCAACCATCGATATAATAGGAGCTCGCTCCGAGCAGACTTTACTCCGGCCATGGAGAGAGTCTCCTTGAACAAAGGGTTAGCGAAAGGAGCCATTAATACATGTTAATTTAATTATCTGAGGGTAATTAGTGTAGAGGACAACGCGGGTCGCTCACGGTGTTTTACCGAGTTGCCTAAGATTTCTTCAAGCGGGTCAAGAGTATTTGACAAGGGGTTGGATGGAAGTTAAACATTACCATGCTTTAATAAGAGTGACAATTATCAAATTTACTAATTCTGACTCGCTGCTTTATTGATGACAGTGAAGAAAGCGATTCGATCGGAGAAAAAATAAAACAGCCAATACCTCCATTAGTGGCCTATGGATATTCCTCTTAACCAGAGTAAAAACCAAGTGAAATCTTAAAAATATGCACTTAAACATCAGCTAATGAACGATTAACAGAAAATCATCAGCTTCCATATTGTTAATACTATATTGATCCACACGGTCCCAATGGTCGAAATGGCTTATGTTGGTATGACGTTCTAAAAGGTACTATATTCCCTATTATACAGCAGAAACACCTTGTGCAGAGCAAATCGAGTTGCCTAAGACGATTTCTTCAAGCGGGTCAAGAGTACATGACAAGGGGCTGGATGGAAGTTAAACATGCTTCAATAAGAGAGACAATTATCAAATGTAATCATTTTGAAAGGATTCATGAAAGTGGAGAAAGAGATTCAATCGGGAAAAAAATAAAACAGCCAATACGTCTATTAGTTAACTGTGAATATTTCTCTTAACAAGAGTAAAAACTACGTGAAATGTTAAAAAGATGCACTTGAACAGAATCCGATGAACAATAGACAAAAGATCATCAGGTACCATATTGAGGATACTATATTGATCCACACGATCCCGAATGGTTGAAATGGCTAATGTTAGTATGACATTCCAAAAGGTATTATATTTTCTATTAAACAGTATTAACACTTAGTGTAGAGACAACGCGGATCGCTCCAGGTGTTTTACCGAGTTGCCTAAGACGATTTCTTCAAACGGGTCAAGAGTATTTGACAAGGGCTGGATGGAAGTTAAACATTACTATGCTTCAATAAGAGTGACAATTATCAAATTTACTAATTCTGACAGGATTCTGACTCGCTGATCTATTCATAAAACAGCCAATACGTCCATTAGTGGCCTATGGATATTCCTCTTAACAAGAGTAAAATCGTGAAATCTTTAAAAGACGCACCTAAACAGCAGCTCGTGAAGAATTGACAGATGATCATCAGCTACCATATGGAGGACATTATATTGATCCACACGGTCCCGAATAGTCGAAATGGCTAATTTTAGTATGACGTCAAAACACAAAGAAACAACGCATCTTCTTATTTGTATGCAATTTGTATATAATTAAGACGTTGATTTCCAAAAGGTACCAAAGGAATTTTTTTTTCGAAATTTATATTTCGACATATTTATATTCTAATGGTTCGGTTTTATCTGAATCCGTCATCAGACTTTATCTAAAAAAAAGGTAGAAATCTTTAAAACGTATTTGTAATTTGCATTTCATTCCAGAAGGTACTTAATCCACATTTCATTTCATTCCAAAAAGTACTAAAAACATTTCCTTCCAAAACGTACCATGTCCTCTGTAAATAGATAATCTTTCCTTTCATTTCCTTTCCAAAGGTACTATATTTCCTATTATACGGTTTTTAATGAGGCTTTCGTGCAGTTATTTGAAATAAAACTTTATATCAAGGTTAAATACGATATTTCTTATTCTTACTATAAAAGAATTAATATAAACAAAATTTAGTCGAATGACTGTAATTGTCGTTAGAATTATATTATCATATCAACTAAAATGATGACTTAGTACACTTTCTTCGTATTTATTTATTTTTTAGAATTCATATATAATATTTATTGGGGTATATTTAAATTTTATTCGATATGAATTATATGACTTCATATTATGGATATTTAATTTATTTTAAATATAAGAAAGACTATCTACCTGCATTAAGCTAAATACCGATTTTCTATTGTGTGCTAATTACAAAACGATACGTTTAATACTAATTTTAGATAAGGAATATACTGCCTAGATTCTGATTTCCATAAAATATAGCTAAAAATAAAAATATTTCAAAATTAGGTCAAATATTTTCAAAGTTTAAAGTCAATCAAAAAGCAATTGAGACGTTAATTTCCAAAAGGTACTAAAGCACATTTTTTTTCGAAATAGATATTTTGACATATTTGTATTCTAGTGGTTTAGTTTTATCTAAATCCGTCATTGGATTTTATCTAAAGACATATAAATCCTATAAAAACGTATTTAATAATTGCATTTCATTTTAAAAGCTTCTAAATCCAGATATCATTTCATACCAAAAAGCACTAAAAACATTTCCTTCCAAAACGTACTATATCCTCTGTAAACAGTTAACCTTTAATTTCATTTCCTTCCAAAAGGTGCTACATCGCAAATCACTCGGATCATCGCCTCCATGACGAATATTATAAACTAACGAGAAGTGAACAGGTTATAATATTTCGCACTTCGAAACCACTACAATGCACTTCGAAACCACTACATCCCTCACGCTAATAACATACCAGAAAGCCTATTTCCTACAATATTAACTATTGACGACCCAATTAAAATCAAACTACTCTATTATTATTTAGTTAGTACCTTAAAACTAAGATCATTTGTAATAAATGAGTAATATTCATTAACAATTACGAGCTACATTAGAAAATAATCAACTATTTATAAAATTAATAGTACTGTACCTAGTTAATGTTTCATAATAATTCCTATGTAATAGACAATGTTGCACTATTGCAAAGAACTATTATAATCCATAATCTGGTTTCACACAACTCTTTTAACTATATTTATATATCAGTGTTCATTTAAAATCCTAATATTTAATATTCATTCACTCCGATGTCAATTTAAAATGTATTTATGTATATATATAACTATATGTATTAAAAATTTGTATTTCAAAGACTATTTAAAATCTAAAATACTTTAATACTTCTATATAAGATATAAGAAAAAAAAAAAAAAATTATATAAACCTGTATAATTTGTAACTTTCTGTTTATTTTGTTTATTCTACTATGCTGTTTAATACTTATCTATTATCCTATTGTGATTTGTTGCGTTTCATGTTTATTACTTATAATTGTTATTAATTGCAGTTTGTTATGTATAGCCTGACCAGGCTCTATTTGTATGGGGAACCCCCAAAGACAAATAAACTCATTCTATTCTATTTTAATATTTCGCCTCAGAACTGGACATAACCGCATGAAGTCACACCTTTTTAAAAAATTTAAGATAGGATCCAGCCCCCTCTGCGGGTGTGGTCAGAACAAAGAAACCACAGAGCACATTCTGCAAAGCTGCCAATTGGTGGAGGACGTACGGAGGCAGGTATGGCACCAACCTTGGGACCAAGCTCTTCAGGAGTCTGGAGGACCTAAGGAGGACCGCTAAATTTAGACTCTTACTTCCTGACATAGCCATATAGGGAAGAACGAAGAAGAAGAAGAAGGTGCTACATTTCCTATTATACAACAGAAGCACTTTACCCCGTAATATATCACTATTAATTAATTGTTCTCTTCATTTTATGCATTTTGATTGGTTTATTTAGCACGTCTTGAATCGCCGCTATTATTTTAGTCCATGGTTTTAATCTAATAATCAGTTTTTAGGTTGTTTTAAACGACTTAATTGCGTCGCTTAGGTTCTCGTAGGTTCTCAATTAAATTTATTTTTGCAGCCGCATCAGTTTGATATAAAAATTGTCTAAAACTCACATTTTAATAGAATAATGGTCTTTTATCTAGCAAATGGTTGGAATTGAAATTCCCTGACCTTCCTAAATATGAGAAGAAAAACCGTGCCTGATCTAACCTAATAGAAATCGTGTTTTGAAGAGTAAAAGACCAACATAAAATTTTAAAAGTTATTTATCTATCAGTCTTTATAGATAAATATTTCTTACACGTAGTTAATAATATAAATACATTTGTTAAATTCATAGAAAGAATAAGTAAAAGTTCAAAACAAATTTCATAGTTACATATTTACCAAAAATAAATAAAAGGTCCTATAAATGTTCATGTTTCTGTATGAAGATTATATTATATCTAGTTAACCAACAAGGATAGATATTTCTCAGAATGAAAATAGGGAAATATAGACAACTTAGTAATTAACATAATAACGACGTTAGTTATGAGTGGTGTTATATGAGGAAGGTTATGATGAATGTTATATTCTTCCAAAAAGTACTATATCCCTATTAATTCCTTCCAAAACATACTGTATCCACGTTTCATTCTAAAAAGTACTATATCTATATTATATTGTTGAAAAGTCATGAGAAAAGGGGAAAAAAATGGAAAAATAAGTTGTTAATACAGTAAAAAATCAACTTTAGATTTTAATAAAAAAAAAAAAAAATCAAGTAAATTGGTCCAGTATTAAATAAATGACAGATTTTTGAGTTTCCTGTAAAAACGTGTTAAGTAGATATAGTACTTCTTGGAACTCAACGTCTCAATTTCAAATATACAGTCTCGTAAAAAAATATAAACACAACTAATAAAATTAAATAATTTATAAAATTTAAAACATGAATTTGTGGCGCACTAATGTTTTTTTAGAATTGATTCCTCCCCAGTTTTCTTCCTACTGTTAAAGAGTGAGTATATGGCTCGTTTTCATGCTGTTTCGCTTCCTGTGAATTAGTCTTTATTTTTTTTTAATAACGAACTTACTAAAATTGAGCTACAAAAGATAATGGGCTTAAGAAAAGTTGGGGTATATATACCAAAGGCTAAACCCCTCTCAGGCAATAGTCAAATATTTCTTAAATCGTGACAGAGACAATAAGAAGGAACTAAGAGAGGAAAATGATAAGAGAAGTTGAACACCGAAAAGCTAGAAATCCAAAACATAAGTTAGAAATGTTCACAAAGAGATTGTTAGAGGTGATAATAAATATTGCAGAAGTTCCCATTTATTTATAAAATAAATTTTTCCAGTTTTTACTTTTTTACCGATTTATTTTGTTATTTTTCCGAGTTCTAGCTAATCTAATAAATTATTTGTTTATTAAATTGTAACTATTCAAGAAAGATTCTACGATCTCAAAGAGTAGTCCGAGATTGGCAGAGGTGTAGAAGGCTGTCTTAAAGGGGTTTATGATCTAAAAGGTCTGTTATTTCAATTTAATTTCAAATCAGTCCTATCTTAGCTTTCATACTGAGCGGAGCACAAGATGACTCGAACCGTTAGCAAAACTATAAATAGTTTAAAATTTTTAATTGTTTTTCTTTCACGGATTAATTAATTTCCTCATGTAATTGAAATAAATGTCTACTGTTGAAGAGAGACTTAATGGTTCGTATTTATACTGTACCACTTTGTGCGGATTAGTCTTTCTTTTTTTCTAATAACGCCCTCACTGAAATTTAACTACAGAAGATAATGGGCCTAAGAAGAGGTGGAGTATACCAAAGGCTAATTGTTCGAAAGCTAAACCGCTCCCAGGGAAGAGTCAAATATTTCTTTAATCGTTACAGAGACAATTAGGAAGGAACTGAGAGAGGAAAATTGAATAAGAGAAGTTGAAGTTAGAAATGATTACAAAAAGATTGTTAGAGGTGATCAAAAACACTGCAGAAGTTGCATTCATTCATAAATAAATTTTCAGTTATACTTTTTACTGATTGTTATTTTTCGATTGTAGCTAATCTAATAAGTTATTTTTTTATTAAATTGTAACTATTATTTTACATTATACATTAAATAATATATTTTGTTAACTCTGATTCCAAAATAAACGACTTAAAATGATTAAAATAGTTTCTTTTTTTGTTTTTTTTTTTTATTCTCGAGTTTATATTATTCACAGGACTGTATATACTTTCAAATTCAATCATTTTCAGATGAGATCTTCAACCCTTTTCTTGTGGGCGCCAGTGTGCATGTCTGACGTAATATTTACCCGCGGGGCATCCAATGCCCGCCTAAAGTAACATGTATGAATATGAATGTAAAAAAAAAATTGTTGTAACAACCAAGGCTTATACTTATGTAAAATTTAAGTTTCATCTGATAATTTGGAGGATATAAAGATAATTGGTATGTTGATTAATAAAAATAAAGATTACAATAAAAACCTATTCGTATTTAGGAAGTAAAAGAAAATCTATGCATGACGTCATATTTATAATTGAAATTAAAATACTCACGTATGCCACGCAGTCAGAAAAAAATAAATGGATTACCTGAAAAAGAAATGAAATGTCAGTACATTTCTTCAAGATATAAATTAAAATAAAATTTATATATATATTACAAAACAATTAAACTAATTCATACATCATTCGCTTACTTCTATGCTTTAATTAAATTTTACGCATTTAAAGTTTGTTGCATCACTAATTTTACAAATGAACAGTACCTCTACGTCTTACACATAAATGTTTTTTAAATCTTGCTCTTCCAATGGTATATTATATTATTATTTTCGAGTAAAATTTTTGATCAACTAAAAGAGAAAACAGTAAAAATATTTTTTTTAAGCTAAATTAGTCACTAATAGTATATAGATGTAAAATATACCGTTGGAAAGTTAAATATTTCAGAAAAAAAATGATCTATTATACAAAGCTGCATAAGGTAACGGAGAGTGATTGTTGTAGATAAGAATTCCTATTACTATATTATTTATGTAAATTAATTATTTCTGTCAAAAATCAATGTAATTCATTTAAATTTTATCTTATTTCTTAAATTGATTATTACACCTAAGTTAATTGAAAGTCGAGTGTGCGCTCACCAGATGTATTCACTAGTAATATAAGACATAAAAAAACACACTTTTTATTTTTATATGTATGAAGGTATTTAGCCTGCTTGAAGCTTATGTTATCATGGAAAACTACAATATTCGCATTGAGAGAAAACTTCTATGCGTTTATATTATTTATTACAGGACACAGTACAGTATCCTGCGCATCACCGAAGCTCGCAAAGTCACCAAGTTACTAACTGTATCTTAAACAATTTAGTGTTGGGGGAGCGTAGAGACCAACGGAGCTAGAAGTAACGGGAAAGGAACTTATGATGCCGGTTCCTCAAGACGCAACCGATTTCTACCGTCATTGAAGCAAATATAGAACACGGCAGAATACAATTCTATAGTTATTTATTTCTATATAAATTACGGTACTACAGTTTAAAATAAAATTACACTTAACGATGGAGAGGAGAATATAAGATGAAAAAGATGGTTGGAGGCGCGGTCATCAAAAAATCACTGATAAGAAAACTTTGTAAATATTTATTAACTTTTCTCTAATCTGAAGAGTTCTATGTATATATGCCAACGTTTCGACCCACACTGAGTGTGGTCCAACGTGAGCCTTTATCAGGGTTAACTCAGTAAAATTACCAAAAAAGTGGAACAAATTATCCAGAAGTGTCTTTTTTATTGTAACCTCAGTGAGTGATGAAGGCCTACAATCTAGGCCGAAACGTTGGCACACACATGTAATAAGTGTTCCTCATTATTGTGATTTCTTGATGACCGTACTCCCAAGCAACTTCTCCACCATCATGAAATTAGATATAATGATTAAACGACTATTTAAACATGTGTTATGTGATAAACTGCATTTAATCAAGTAATCTGTACCTTCACCCATGAAGGCTGTATAAGAAAAAAAAAAATTTTCGAATAAACTGGTCCTCTATAAAAAATGATTACTTCATCAATTTTTAGATGAAAATTTGGTTTTCTAATGCATTGTGATTAATTGAAAGATATTATTTTAATAATGCAGATTATTTAAAAACTTATCTAGCAATATTTAACTGTGATGAACAATAAAAAAACAACTAGTATTCATATCACAATAACACATAAATGGTATTTAACAGTAATATAAACATGAATTGAAACAAAATTACTGTATGTTTAAGAAAAAATTGTATTAATAAAATTCTAATATAATATAATTAGGGTTGTAAATTTTAATGACACTATTATACGACGTCCGCCCGTTATTGCAATTATACTATGAATATAAATCCGTTTGTTTATCATCTTATGTTATTGTCTCAAATTATAACGTTTCAAGTCCCTATTCCTCGCACAAATTATAAATATTATGTTCTAGAATTAGCAACACACAAAATGAATTTTAAAATAATTCTGTACTTGAATTCTTTTTAATTTATTCTTCACCTCTTTTAAGACGAACAAAAAAGCTTATGAAAGTACCCACAAGATCACTTCTATTACTCAATATTTTTTAATGGAATTATGATACAGTTTTAAGCAAGCATTATTCCACGTAATTTAATAGATCTATAAGTATCCCTAATAAAAACTAAATAAATAAAAAATTCCAGGGAATTACCATTATTTATTTTACCTTACAATGATTATTATTTGGATTAAAAATTATGTTTTCGATATAACGTTGATATAATATAAAATATTCATCGTTCTAGAAAACGATCGTTGTCTACCAACCAGATCCACATAATCACATTTTATTTACTTTCACCGTAATCTGTTTATTTCAGTAAAATAAAAATACAATTGGGATCTAGAAAATCATTGAAAATATTATTTTATGTCAGAAATTTATTCCAAGTTACATACAAGAGAAAACTTAGCTGAAATCTATTTTAGAGAACACCAGCAATATTAAAAATGAAAAAGAGAAACAACTCAATTAATATTTAAAAAAAGTTCTTTACTGGAGAAAGTGAATCAAGCTTAGAGGCCCGACACCAGCTGGAAGCCAACCTCATCGAAGGCCTTTTTAAGTCGAAGCGGTCTCAACGTCTCCCCCTCAAGGCGGCACAAATCGGGAATTTCGCTGGGAAAAAGGGAATTTTTTATAGCTGACGGCGAATCGTACAATGGCGCTAAAAAAAATCTGTTTTAAAAGAAACCCGTGCTTTATCGATTCATAAATGCTTTATTGAGTTATATTTATATCTAACTGAATAGAGAGACTTATTGCCATCCCTGATCCGGATTTCATGCACAGGCACCTCAGAAGAAGACGTTTTCGAAACAGGAAATTACTCAGTTTTAAAGAATTTGCTGTGATTATTCTTTAGCAATGTATCTCTTATTGGATTGTTGGACAATGGATCCTTAATATAATTTGGAATCCACATTTAACTGTTATACACCGATGGCCCATGTATAGGTAAATAATAATTATTGAAAAAAAAAAAAAAAAAAATTAAAGGCAGTGGTTTGTCATAAAAAAAAATGATGGTGACTGACACAATACCTTATAAGTTTCATTCGACCCAGAGAACCTTTTCCCATTCAGTCTGCGCGACACCGACAACTTTACGAGCACATTCCTATCGTTATGATATAAATGCCATTGTCTTTGCCGAGTGAACATCACACGATGCCGACATGTCACCTCTACTGGCATTCTTCAGGTAGTTCTTCGAGTATGAACATATTCTGAACAATTAATTTATTTTCGAAAACCTCATGTCAGTAATCCCCCAAAACATATTCCACATATTCATTTTTTTTTTCAAAATCAGGAGTCCAAGATATTTTTCTAGCCGGGGACAAATTTTTTTATTGATATTTCAAGTGGCACCGTATATTATCTAATGTTCATTTTATTTTGGGTATGGCTATTAATATTAAAATATAAGAGAATATTTCTTATTTAGCGTAAAATAAAACCTTTGAAGTGGCACTGAAGGTTATATTCCTTGACAATACATGACTACACACCACCCAAAAAAATAAACTTGTAATAGAAGTTGAAAAAGCAATATACTAAATTATTAGACTTGCGTGTTTCGAGATCAGGGTTTTACAGGAAATTAATCAGGAACAGCTTATTTTAAAAGATACGAGTGCTACTTTACTTGATGTTATTTTTTAATGAAGGTTTTTTGGTTTATTTAATGAAATTTCCCAACAGTATTAATTCAATACAACTAGTAATTGAGATAAATATATGGCTAAAATACATGATAGTTCGGTGAATAAACTACCCATTGGTAGCTATCCAATATCTAATTTTATCTTAGGTCATTGTCAGTGGATTGTCAGGAATTGATATAGAGGAGAAGTCACGGATAAGCGGTAGCAAGGATTTTGGAATGAGAAGTGGTTTGTCTTATTTCATGGTAAGTCTTCAATAAATGGGATATTTAGGTCTTTATGGATGATTTTATTAATGACAAGGAAGACGCATTTAAGGATTTTGGATTGCAAGGATCGAATGTGAGATGGTTTTGTAGACCCCCTTAGCTCAATTCCATAGGTCCTAATAGGCCTAATAATGGTTATATAAATGATTTTTTTGTAATAAAAAAGAAGTTTTGAACGTTTTTCGAGTAAGTGTTGTAGTAATAGGTATTTTTGGGCCGTTTTCTGTTGTTTCAGTGTTCTAAGAGGATACGATGTTAAGCGTTGGTCAAGATGGAGTCCTAATTACCAGATCTGTTCCGTAGGAGTAAAGAAGGTTAAATATATCTTTAAAATTTAATATTTATTTGTATTTGATTACATAAATATTCTTCCTGAATGCTATTTTTTAACTTTCGAGACCGGTTATAGCTTCCTACAATTATTTCTCTTGACTCTTGTATAATTTATGTTGACAATGAATCGTAGAAATCGTGTTGGGTTATTATTGTTTTTATTACTATCACGCTCGAGGTGTAATTACTTGTAAGATCACAGCGTCACAGTTTAAAGAGATTTATAGCGATAAAAAACAATAAAAATGTAGTTGATATCTACGGCAATTAAGATTAATTCAACTTATGAGAAGTGTTTTCATAGACGTCGGTTAGGGTGTAGTCACTGGAGAAATCTGATTTAATTAAGAAGACTTATTTTATGGGACACCGACATTACGACTTGCAATTTAGATCTTAATAAGAGAGACTGCTGAAGAGATTCTTAATTGAAGGTAGAGTTTAGCGTGGACATGATTTCGTTTTTTAGTCTAGTTAAAAACGAGAAGTCGAACAAAGAAAAATTATATATTTAAGACAAGTATACTCCTGGTATGTTACAGCAACTTATTTTATATAACCAAAATCGAACCGCCAATTTATACTAGGAATTTTTCACCTTTTTACGACTCAAAAACAGCTCCAACCATTTTGATTGAACTCACTGTATTGACGCAGCATTGAAAGGGCTGTTATTTAATTATGATTTTCTTCATTTTTATTCTTATTAAAATGATTCAAAGAGCTTAAATGCTAAAAAAAGTTTCTTCTTTCAACGTATTTTTAATTTTGTTGATTTGTAATAATTACCCAATTCTCGATGGACTTTGACAAAACATGCGTTAATATGAAATATGAAAAAATCCAATAACAAAGTGTTAGAAAATTAGTTTTTCGGCAAATTAGAATAGTAATATGAATGTGGGATCATCTGTAGTATGCTGGCAAGCATAACAGTCTTCTTGCCAAAAATTACGCGATCAAAATCCGGCAGCTGCTCCAAGGAGTTTTAGAAAAAAACCTTTGTTATGCCTTCCTTCGGAGGAGGCGTAAATTGGTCGTCCGTGGACCTGTGCGATGTCATTTGCATGTTATAGGTCTCTATTCTAATTAGAAATTGGATTGGATAAATTTAGGACTCCCCGCAGTAGCATCGTCCGAATAGCCATAGTAGCATAAAAGTGACGTTAAATTGATATACAGCCAGTAATATGGATGTATTATTTACTAGTGATAAGCTTTTAAATATTTTTAAAAAAAGTGACATTTAATATAAAATGTTGTGTAATTTAGCGAGAAGTGATAAAAAGCGAATAATTAAAATAATATAATATAATATCGAATAAGCGAGTCATTGTATATATTATGGGTACTCACTACGTTTGCTATAGCATGCTATTTGTGCTATTGTGCTAAACCCATCAATTTTATACAGGAAATAACTGTAGAAACTCGAAGGGTTTAGCAAAATAACACAAATAGCATGATATAGCAAACGTAGTGAGTACCCCTATTAATTTATGCTATTATACTGTTTAATCTAAAAAAAAATGTTTAACTCGAAGCTCAATGTCAATTTTTTTAAACCTTTTGCCACTCTTACTTCATTTAATGGTTCTTAGATTGATTTTATTTTTTTGATTATAACAACGGAAATAAGTGAAATTCGTGTTTGGTAAGCAATATATTTTTTTCTTTATACATTCACTATGATCAAATATTGTACAGAAGTAATGGAAGACGTTATTAGTTTTAGCAAAACTAGCGAACGAAATATACGATGGTCTTATGGTCAGAGGGAAATAAACAGAGAATTTACGACTCATTTATTAGTATTCATCATACTATTATTATACTGTTAGTATTTCTCGCTTCAAGCAAAGCAAACAAGATTTCCCATCAGACAGTGTGGAGAGATGGGGTCACGAAGGGTTGACACCCCACCGAAACGAAGCGACTATGGCACAGTTGACAGTAAAGCATTGGCAATATCCTCAAACGCCGTTTCAAAACTCATGCCGCACATTGTCCTTTCAAAAATAGCACGTTTTCGAAAATCATCATACATTGATTGTTAACGATGTCTTACTTGTTATGGTAAGTGATAGGTGAGTCGAAACAGAATAAAACGGCTCGACATATATTTTTATTTTATTTTTTTATCCAAGATCATTGAATAGGTACGGTATCTTTTTATATGATAAAGTGTGCTGCTTGTTGGTAAATATTTTAGATAGTAACGAAAATGCGGGTATAAACAGTTCGATTATGCTACGGTCGCGTTTTTCAGTTAATTGACATTTACCTCATCCACTTTGTAACGCAATGTTGTGACACTAATCCATGACGAATTATAATTCTTTATCACATCGGTTAATTACGGCAACAAAAAACAATTTTTTTTTAATCAGCCTACTTTTTGTATTGTTAATAGGAATATTAATTGTATTATTAATGTTACTGGTATAACCATAGAATTTTTTATTTTAGTTTAGAATTAAAATATATAAATAAAAACACTAACTAAGTCCTGCACGAAAGCCTTCCTATGCCGGGTTAAATTGTTTACAGTCATTAATATAAATTTTATTTTCACTTACTTATATTGAAATATATAATAAGTAAAAGAATTAAAATCGTAAAAATTTAGTCTAACTCAAAAAAAAATAGACTATAATATAGTCTATATAGACTTAAACCTATGACGTCATGTCCTATAGTATCCTTTAATAATACTCCCCTTATTCGATTCCTACTTAACAAACGTCTAACATGGAACCCACACACTAGGCTGAAACAACGAGAAACTGCTCGCCGCTCTCGGTTACTTCAACACTTACTCTACAGACGCTCTAACCTCCCACTTAACTTTAAAAGGCTCATCTACATGAAAACTACTACAAAAGGCCTATCTGGACTACTAAGTTGAGCTTTGGGGCTCTACTAAACCATCAAATTCCTGACGTCTTTAATCCTTACAATCCAAAATCCTTTGAAAAATTCTCAACGCTCCTTGCTTTATCACGAATAGGCTCATCCACAAATTCCTTAATGTTCCATATGTAGATGATTTAGCCGGAACCGGGTATGAATCTTTCCACGACAAACTGCACTCCCACTCTAACCCGCTAGTTTCAATCCTTGCTTCCTCTTCTATTCCTGACAATCCTCCGAGGCGTCTGAAAAGAAGATCACCACGAGACCTTCTAGTTTAGTTACCAACTAGAGTGCTGCCAAAGGGCAGCTTCTCTTCATGTCTTTTTCAAGTATTTATCTCATTGCTCATTTACTTGTATTAACCAATGCAGTTGTAAATATCAATAAATAAATAAATACAAAAGTCTGAAAATTTATTTAAACACTAGGGGGTAAGTGAAAGCATGTAGCGTGCACCTGATATTTTTCACCGCAGGCTGCTAATAATGTTGTAATAAATATTATTATTTACAAGTTAAAATAAAATTTCTTAAGGTTTAACTTAAAACGCGTTTTACTTTCCAGATAGGATTAGCAGAAGAAAAATTACTTACTAGGATTACTTGGAGCTTCTAATATGGTATGTATGTTTTTAGGCGTCTGTGAGACAATGATCTATGTGTAGTGGACCGGGACCCCATTCCCACACTCCACGGAGTCTTACTATGAAAATATTACACTACTTCCATTCTTCCTATCCTAATCTGAATTATCTGACTATCCAGCTAATTATAAGGGTTTTAAATAGCTTTATTTTAAAAATATATATGTACTCAAAAATAAAATTTATTTATTGATATTTACAACTGTATTAGTTAATACATCAAGTAAATGAGCTATGGGATAAAATACATTAAACTCGGAGGATTGTCAGGAATAGAAGTGGAAGCAAAGATTGAAACTAGTGGGAGTGGAATTTTTCATGGAAGAATTGATACCTGGTTCGGTCCAATTTAGCTACATATTAAGTCAACATTAATGGAACATTTAGGTCTTTATGGATGAGTTTATTAGAGACCGAGTAAGGAGCATTGAGGGTTTTGAATTGTAAGGATTGAAGATAGGAAGAATTTGATGTTTTAGTAGAGTCCTAAAGCTCAACTCCGTAAGTCCAGATAGATCTTATGATGGCCATGCATATGGGCCTTTTGTAGTTAAGTAAAAGGTTAGAGCGTCTGTCTTTTAAGTGTTGTAGTAACCAAAAGCGGCCAGCAGTTTATTTTCGTTTCAGTCTAGTGTACGAATTCCATGTTAGACGTTTGTCAAGTAGGAGTCCTAGGTAGCGGATCTGTTGAACTTGACAAGCGGAATATTAATAAAGGTTACTGTAGGGCAGGATGTTATATGTTTACGACGTTAAAAAGATCCAAATGTTTAAAAAAATTGGTGTTCACAACACACGACTTTAACTTACCTCCATTGTCAATGTCTTTTGAATAAAGCAAGATTTTAAAATCAAGTTTATAGTATAGAGTTTAATATAAAAAGTTTGGAGAATTACATTGTGTCGTTGGAAAATATAAATAACAGTTAAAAATTGTCGTGTACAACAATCACCTAAGTTTATGCCCTATTCGTCACTATAAATTACCTTCCACAAGTTCCTATATAAAATAACATTTCTTGTAAAATCTTTAGCTTTCCATGTTAGACGTTTGTCAAGTAGGAGTCCTAGGTAGCGGAACTGTTCAACTTGAACAAGCAGAATATTATTAAAGGAAACTGTAGATCAGGATGTCATAGGTTTACGACGTAGTTTAAAGGTTATTTAGTGAAAAAAAAAATTTAGAAAATCTGGTGAGTGTATCACTCTTATGTTTAGCATCCTACTCAAAAAATTAAAGGATTTCGTGGAAACATTTATATTTCTTTAAATAATAATAAAACACATTGTAACCAATATATTATTAGCTAGTGAGTCGCCCTGCTTAGCTCGGATTCAATTTGAATGTGATGTCATTTAGGTTTAAAAATAATCTGTTTCACCGAATGAGAGCTTATCGCAGGAAACCAAGAATCGCGTGATGAGTTCATATACAGATAAAGAAGAGAAACGGAGACTTATAAGCATCAATATTCAATACTGAATGAATAAATATGTGGATCAATAATGAATCAAATTGATAAAATAATACAACAAAAATAAATTACTTTTTTACACCAGTGAGTTTATGCTGTGTATAATAAAAAACAAACAACGGTTGACATTTTATTCGGTTGATTATTATTATTTTTTCAAATTAACTATTTACAACACTTATGAAATAATCTATTTAGTTTTCATGGGAATGTCATTTAGTTCACAATGAAACATCTTTTTTTAATAAAATAATCTTTAAAGTAAAAAAAATCTGGTGCGCGCAACGCACGACTTTCACTTAACTCCGTGGTTAAAATCAATAAATAGATTATGAGAATTTTTAAATACACTTAGAGACAAAAATAAATTGCTAAAGAATTGATTACATTGAATTTCAATAGAAACATGTGTTTTATTCAATAATATATTATATTATTATCTACGACAATCAGTTTGATTTATTGGCTTTTCTACACTTCGTTAACTTGTACAATAGTATGTATAAAATAATTTTTTTTTCTAATAAGTATCCATGACAATCAGTTATTTTTATGGATTTTACAAAATTAAAGGTACTTAAGGAGAAGAAAATTTAGAATATCGGCATTTAAGCTCTGTCAGACTATTTTAATCAAAATGAAACCTACATTATATTAAAGCTCATTAAATTTTACATTCATATAGGGAGTTTAATCAAAATTGTTACGAGCCATTTTTGAGAAAATTGTAAAAAAAGGTGCTAAATGTATGGTATAAAGTGGCTCTTCTAGTTATCTGATTTTGATGAAAAAGTTGCTGCATTATCTCGGGGCGTTAACTTGCCTTAAATATGAGATGTAAGTATTATACTAGTATTGGTTTTCGTGCTAGACTTACCAAACACACGGTACACAAACAGACATGCACCTTTTTGTGGGACTTGGTGATTAGGTCTCAGGGAATCCTAAAACGCGTATTTCCGTTGAAAACAGGAATTCAAAATTTTCACGATCGCAATACTTTCCCTTACTATATATTTCATATATAGGTAAGTGAACGAAATAATTATTAACCTTGTCGGTTTATAGGTTTATAACAACTTCGTACCGTATGGAAGAATAGAACTTGTACGATACATTACGGTGGCAACATTGCATACCTTTCATTACCTCCCTTATCACAGCTTTACATAGAACGTATTTTCATAAGTATATTCGCTTATAACAACTGTCTGTTAACTTTTACGACTTATTTTATTTTATATTAAATACATTTTCCAAGAATTCGCGGTTTTCAACTATATATTGTTCGTTTATGTTACTACTCATAGTCTACGAAAAAGTGATAATAGAAACAACTACTACAGTGTAAGAACACAGGTAGACCAGAAAGCATTAGCAAAATAAATAAATATTACTTCCAAACGTGGAAACACCTTTAACAACTTAGAGTAAATTAAAAGTAGACTGAACAATAATCGAAAATTATTTTATTTGATACTGGTAGACCCGCCTTTGAGGACGATATGAATGAGGTGTCATTTATGTCTGAAAGGTCTTTGACTGATTTGAAGTTTATCGTAACGGGAAGTACAATTAGCAAGAAAATAATTTTAATTAATAAAGTCTATTCATTATTATATCTAATCATCGGCAGAAATGAAAAACATAAATCAAATTTATATCAAACCAAAGATAACGGACAATTTAATTTTTTCCCTTTAAAGACAACTCGATTTCTATGGATGTATTCAGCAACTACAGAAATGACTACCGTCCATATTTTATACGGTTTATTACTATATTATATTTTGAATTTAATTTTAAAAGTTACATTAAGTTTTCATAGAAATTCCACTTATTTTACAATTTATATTTTAACCGTGAATTTACTGTTAAACTGAAATCTTTTTTCATGAAATAGAATTGTTTGAACCACTTTAAGGCGTTCAACTACTGGGTCATAAACCCCCATGGGTTTGTGTATTACTGAGTTCGGTTTTGGGTACCCACTTATACAGGGTCGAGAGAGAGCGGGGCGGCGAGAGAAATAGTATAAAATTCGAAATAATTTATAACAATGTGGGCTTATTTATTTTAACAGCTTAGTTACGATTCGGTACGTAATACTTTTTCTAAAATCTTGCGTACTAAATACAAGAATATGAATTGCACGATCCTGTATGTCAGTGGCAACATTTAACTATTATATCCTCCCTCTTTAGAAATAACATATGTTCATCAGTGTATGGGCTAACAACAACTTTAGAATAGAATAGAAAAATAATTTTTATTCCCTTAAGAACAATATGATATGTACAATTAATATATAAAATGTGTCTGGCCACAAGACCAAAGGATTATAATTAATTTTTATTTACAAAGCGTTAAGAAGAAAAGTAGGATACAATAAAACAAAAGAGTAAAATAACTAAAAGAGTAAAATAAATGAATAACTTCTGATATGTTGAACAAAACTTAACATTGAAACTGATTCATAATAATTGATCGATACAGAATCATGAACAATAAATAATAAATTTTCTTTTTGAATAGATATTTGATTTGAAAACTCAGGCTTGTGGAGCGTCTGTTTGAGATGACAATAGGTACTCGAACAGCTGGGACTTGAATGATGGTAGGGAAGAAGCATGGAGGATATATATATATGCTTCTTAACATTTCTAAAATCTTGTGCTTTCCTTTGCGACGGTATATTATACGTCTACGTCGGCTAAACGCATTTTTACTTGTGGCATTAAACGCATTACGTCTTTTTGTGAAGGAAGCTAAGACCAAATACATCATTTCAGACGTGGCTCCAAGATCATTGGGAACCAATATCTCATTTGGACAATATAAATTTGAACAGCTCTCACAATTGTTTTACTCTGGTTCCATGGTAAATTGCAACAATAAAACAGACGTTGAGATCAAAAGGAGAATATAGGCTGCCAACCATTGCTATTTCGAGCAGCGGATGCATCTCCGCAGCCATCTGGAGACCAAGCGAACAAAAGCAAGGATCTATAAAACCCTGATTCGTCCTGTACTTATGCTAGGTGCAGAAACCTGGACAACATCCAAAGCTGAGTACCAGCTCCTCCTAATATTTGAGCGGAAAGTGTATAGTTGAATTTCTGGGGGTCTACGAGAACAATCAACGGAAGCGAAGAAGAAATATGAAACTATATCTATGATTCCAAAAAAAAAAAAAAAAAAAAAAAAAAAAACTCATTTTAATCAAAATCACATTAAAATTGAATTGAACCAATCCAAATTGAAAACAAGTGCACAAAAATACATAATCAACGCCAATATTTTTTTCCCTTTTATTTTGAGTATTTATCTCTATAAATATAAATTGATAACGCAGTTATGGTTTTCTGAAACTCCTCCTAAACCACAAGACTGATTTTAATTAAGGTTTTAATCATCATTTAGGGCATTCTATCCTAAAGCTTTATAAGTAAAATACATCGCAATTTAGCTTTTCTTTAAACGGGAAAAATAATTTTACTGAAACCAAGTCATTAAACAATTTTTTATAAATTATAAGTAGTAAAATAGATACATAATATACCATTGTAAAGAGCAAGATTTTAGAAAAGCTTATATGCAATAAGATAAATCGTGGGAGTTAATATAAAGTTGTTGTAAGCCAATAAACTTATGAGCATATTTTATTGGTAAAGCGGGAGTTTATAACAAATAAATGTACAACATCGTGCAAGTTATGTACTTCCATTTAGTACGCAAGATTTTAGAAACGATATTATTTACCGAATTGTAACTAAGTTGTTAAAATCAATTGAGTTGTTATAAATCTATCAATTTATTATTTCAAATTTAATACTATTTCCTGAAAAAAGATGTTTCACTGTAAACGAAATGCGTTTCCTATAAATACCTAATTTAACTAGTTAAATCTAATTTAAATAGATCAAATGAAATATAAAATAATAATAAAACCAACAAAATAGGAACCGTTGTTATTTCTGTAGTTTGTCAATACATACTTCCACTATGCTTGCGTCACTTTAATATAACAAACGTATAAACTAGACTAATTTTGATATAAAATAAAAAAGAGGATATAAAATATAAATATTTTCTTGCTAATTTAACTTTTCGTTACGATAAGCTAAAACTCCTAATGCAATAAACTCCAAATCGGCCGTATTGAGATTTTTAAAACATGGATAACACCTCATTTAAATTGCATCCGTGCGATGCAGGGGCGGATCCGCTTGTTTTTTTTATAAACTATGCATAATATTTATTAATTAAAACGATCTATTAATGAGTATTTGTTTGTGTTTTTTTTCTTTTGGTTTGATAATAACATAAAAACGTTTTGGAATAAGAATGATTCTCTTTTAGGCTTGGTTATTCGTTCAACCTTGGCAGGTGCCTTCTTGATTCGAAATTAGGGTTCAGGTGCGTCGGGATAGGTAGGTCATCCCTCTCTTGGCATGACGGTCTTCCGATATCTTGATAAGATCATATATAATATATATATATATATATATATATTATATATATATATATATATATATTATATATATATATATATATAGATTGTTTGATCGGTTCTCGGCTGTTGATAATTCAAGTTTTCTACTGTTCATTGGTTTCAGTAAATAAATGAAATTTTATTTACGCAACGTTTCGACAATTTATTGTTCTCATAATCATGCCTTAACAGTGGAAAAACATAACATTAATATTTTTATACAATAATTAATATATTATGTTATTTTTAGAGATAAGGAAAAGAATACATTGATCTATTCATTGTTCAATGTATTCCTTTCTATATCTCTAAAAATAACACCATATATTAATTATGGTATAAAAATATTAATGTTCTGTATTTTGTTTTTCCACTGTTAAGGCATGATTATAAGAACAATAAATTCTCGAAACGTTGCGTAAATAAAATTGTTTATTTATTGACTAAAACCTAAGAAGAATAGAAAACCTATTATATATATATATATATATATATATATTATTTATTTATCTGTCTTTGGGGAAATCCCCCATACAAATACACTTGGACATTTTTTTTAAAGTTATATAATTGAGAAATCATTGTAAAAATTATAATAAAAGATTCGTTCAAATGTTTATACAATTAAAAAAAAACAACAACGATAAAATGAGGATACGAAAGAAGAAAAAGAAAATATTCATTTTTGAGAGACATGTGCTTCTGCAATTGATTTTAAAATTAAAATAAACATAAATAGGTATTTCCTAATAATAATAAGACACATATACGCACTATTTTTCACCAAAAATCAAAAAGTATAATAAAAAATAGTTATACAATAATCAATGTAAAGATAGGAGTAATAAAGAGAGGGGGGAAATTTGTAATTTAAATTTATATAAATTGCACGGTTAACTTCAATTTCTATTATAAAGGCTCCTATTCTTGCGTGGATAATAAATGGAAATATATATATACATACATATCCAATGTTTTATACAAAATCATCATCAAAATTCTAACCGTATATTTCCTAGTTAAATTAAACGTCGAATTTAGCAATTTTAATTTCAAATTTCATGTATAAAGCAATGGATTTTAATCGATTGACTAAAATAGGGTGCTTATATAAGGATTCCTCAAAATTTAAAAAGATTATTGCAGTTATTCTTTTCATTTCATGGATTAGATCCCATCCTTTTTTTAAATGTTCTCTGTGAATATACTTATGTGATCTAATATTTTTTTATCCTGATTATGCTTCAATAGTTGAAACGTTAATTATTTCTTTATTTACTTATGTTTTAGTGACTTTAGGTTTCATTTCGAATCCTTCCAAGAACATACTAAGTAATGAGGCTAACAAGAAAGAACCAATCTTCATCTAATTAAGGACGGCAATGGAGCCTGGATATCTCTTTCATATTTATCAAGGGATCTAATAACCACAATGAGGATAGGAATTCCAGGCCCATCTTCATCTTGGATTTCACTGGCCGACTTGTGAATCCAGTAACACGCAACTCTAACGCGTTCACTTTTCCAGCATCCGGAACAAAAAGAACACCTAAAATGAGCGAATGTGTAGTACTCGAATTGATTTTTGGTGGAGAATATTTAATGGTACGTTAAGAAATAACATTGGTTGCTGTTAAGTGATTTTTAAAATTAAAAATTAGATTATAGGAAGGTTCCCAAAACTTAAGGTTACATCATGCTCCAGATTAAAAGGATCGAAAATGATTTATTCTGACGGAGGTAATAAAAGAGTCCAAGGCAATTTAATTCAAACAGTAATAAAAAGTTACTCACTATGCGTATTGGGGTCACCTATAGCTTAGTAGCTAAGCCGCAGCTTCAAACTACTCCCTTTAAAAATCCTTAGTTATGCCTTCCTTCGGAGGGGAAGTAAAAAGGTGATCCCGAGCCTGTGCGATGTCAGGTACTCGTTAAAGATCCCTATTCTAATAAAACCTTCATAGGCAAAATTTAGGACTCCCACTGTTGCATCGTCCGATTAGCCATAGTAGCATAAGCAAGTGACTTTAAATGAATAGACAAATAAACAATACGTAATAACTATCAGTCATGGAAGGGAAATATCGTAACTACCTGTACCATGTGCAATCTTAATCTACCAGAGGATACATACAACTTTTTGGCGATATGCCCTATCTTAAAATATTTCAGGATGATATATTTGGGAAAAGGCTGGGAGCGGCGTGGTTTAGTGGATAGAGCATTAGGTTACGGTTCGAATTCGTGCTCAGGCAGAATCTTTTATTCTATTAATTCAGCTTTGCAGCGACCCTCGGTTATCCTGGGGCACACCCAGCCTCTATAAAGTGGGTAACGCAAATTAGGGGGAAAATATAGGATCCAAGCGTGATCTATGTCTAATCACTTCACAGTAATAATCTCTATGTATACTAAACCCAAGACCCATCATGGGAGAGGTAAAAGTTACATGTTTGGGTAAAGATTAACTAACTCCGTAATTAGTAATAAATAGGCAAAATGGAACCGATTAGATGAAAGTGGCTATATACAAAAACAAATCAATATTATACCGACACTTCTGGTCCAGCGTTTAAACTATAGAACCATTAATAATGTTACGACAATCATTATTATTGAAAATGGAGGTATATATGAAAACGAGCAACCTTGTAAAACAGGGGCAACTCGATAGGTGGCTTATCGCCATTGTGTCGTGAGCATTAATTTGATAAAATATGTATTATAATTATTTGGTATATTATGAAAATAAAACCATTCATTCATAGAAAAAACTTTATTATTTATTTGTATCATAATTTGATTCTCACAGCAAATCCTAGAGCGGCCATGTTTTGGAATGTTGCTTCTATTCTTTTATCTTCGATGGAAGAATATTTATTTCCCTAATCGAAAATCGATAGGATGGTTATAAACGAAGAATTTAAGCCATACGATGTATGAATATTGTAATTATCCTAAATTTTTATTGTTATTTTTTTAATTCATTCGATAAACATGAAAGAAACTATATAAATATAAGCAGGCACGTCAAATAAGGATGTATTTGTTTTCTAAATAGTAATAACATTATTTCAGTAGATACTGTTTAGTTGTTATAATGGTTTCTTAGAGACTGATGAATACTTGTGGAGGCTAGCGATGGAGTTGAGTTGGATTTGACTAGGAGGGTGGAGGGACGCCTATTGAATGGTAATCAGGGTTCACCACGAGGGGCAGCCACTCCTCGGAAATTTAGATTTAGTTATGTTACGCACGGCAACATTAGTTATCAAATAACACGGAATGTTCGTGTTTTAATTTGAAAAAAAATAAAATCCCATTTCAGTCCTTAATTAAAATATAACCAGGAAAAAAGAACCCAGTATATATATCTATATATTATGTAGAGAGTTCTAGTTTAGCTGCTATACGGCAAGTGTACTGGTAGTAGGGCACTTTTAGTAATACAGGGTACTGCCGATAAGATCAGAGCATTATTATTTCAATGAAAAATCAATAATCCTCACACAAGACTGAAACGACAAGAAACTGCTCGAAGATATCGATTACTACAACACTTACTAGACAAACGTTCAAAACTTCCAGTACATTACAAAAGACTCATCTACATCACAATTATCAGACCTATTTGGACATATGGAATCGAGCTTTGGGGCTCTACGAAACCATCTAATTCCTCCCGCATCCAGTCCTTACAATTCAAAATCCTTCGCAAAATCCTGAATGCTCCTTATTTTGTCACAAATCAAATCCTCCATAATGACCTAAACATCCCATTTGTTGCAGACATAGCCCGTGATAGATACTCCTCTTTCCATTCTAAACTCCCTGCCCATACAAACCCACTTGTCCGTAATTTATCTTCCTCAGATAACCCTCCAAGGCGACTGAAAAGAAGGTGGCCTCGGGACCTACTGTATTAAAATAGATAATGAAGTGCTACCACTGGGTGGTTCTTTCTCAAGACATTTTCATGACTGTTTATATTCATTCTACATATTTACTTATTGTATTCTTTAGTACAGTTGTAAATTACTATAAATAAATTTTTTAAAAAATCAATAAAAGAAGAAACAATAGGTAATTAAAAAATGTTTCCATAAAGCTCATTTTAAACATAAATATATCAGAGAACCGCCTCTGCTTAGCTCGGCTTCAATTTTAATGTGGTGTTATTTATGTTTGAAAATGCACTGTTCGAACGATTTAGAGTTTATATCAGAAACCAAGAATGACAGATAAATTTTTTTATAGATAGAGAAGTGAAAAATAGACTTAAGAGCTGGAATATGACAAACTACAATTCCACTTGAACCCACTAGTTTCAATCGTTGCTTCCTCTACCATTCTTGACAACCCTCCGAGGCTTCTGAAAAGGAGATGGCCTCGAGACCATCTAGTTTAGATTACCCAGTGGAGAGCTGCCAATGGGCGTTTTCTCTTCATGTATTTTATCTGACAGCTAATTTACTTGAAGTATTAACAAATACAGTTGTAAATCTCAATAAATAATTTTTAAAAAAGAAAAAAAAGTGGAATATTCAACACTAATTTTCATGGATGACTTTACATTTAAAAGTATCAAATGGGTAAAATAATATAACAAAAAAAATATGCGTTCTTACCTCAGCGAGGTACAGCGCGAAAAAACAAACAAAAAGAAACACAGATATAACAACGGGTTCCATATTATTTGTTTAATTATTTACTTATTTTTAATCATTTTATTGATATTTACAACTGTACTTTAAAATAAATACAAAAAGTAAATGGGCTACTTTACACTCATGGACGTGATAATGTCTTGTGAAGAAACTACCCAGTGGTAGCACTTCATTGGTTTATTATAATTTTATTTTTCAAATACATGCAAAAAGTTTAATTTAGTTTCCATGAAAATTCCATTTATTTCAAAGTGTAACATCAGTTTTCATAAAATAATCTTAAAAGTAGAAATAATCAATATCAATGTCAGTTTATGGATTTATAATCACTTTCCCTTTATTTTAACAACTTATTTACGGTCTAGTACGTAATATTGTTTCTAAAATCTTACCTACTATACGAAAGAATATTTTGCACGATACTACTGCCACCGTAACACTAAATCTCATAACCTCCCTCATTACAAATAATATGTGTTCACTGGTTTATGGGCTTATAACAACATACTGTTAACTTGTACTGTTTATTTTATTTTATATTAATTAAAAATTTTAAGTATATGCAGTTTCCAACGATATATTATATTCAGTCACATTACTACTCATAGTCCATAAAAGATTTTTTGATACCTTGATCACAGAAAATTTTCCCGTGTAAAGAGAAATTTTATTTCAATGTATTATACCTACCAACATCCAGGGAAGAACATCCGTTCCATGGTTTTGAGGGAGTTCGCAAAAACCAAAAATCATTTTATATATATACAGAGATTACTTAAAAACATTCTGATTGGCAAAACTATACCATAGACGGTATCGTCATTAGATTTGTAAAAGCAAAGATTAAACTATTTGATTTATAAAAGCAAAGATTAAAGCTATTTGATTTATAAAAGCAAAGATTAAACTATTTGATACGAGAAAGAAGGTTATTAGGGCGGACTGTGAAGTTGCAGAGGCGTATCTTCAAATTGTAATCTGGCCTAGATCCACTGATGACATCAAGGATCCACATTGGTCTATTTCCATGACCCTAAGATGTTTTAAATAATAAATATATATAATCTAGCTTGTTAAATTACATAAATGAATCCTTAATCAAACAATATTAACAATACTTGTAGGAAGGATTATCATTCATGTGGTTCCAAAAATAATAAAATTAGAGAAATTGATAATTTTTTTTTATATTAATTAAAAAAATACAAAACCGGGATTAGACACTTTCTATAATAGTATCGGAATATATTTACTTTTTTGGGAGAGAGAGAGAGAGACAGAAACAGAGAGAGATAGAGGGAGAGAGAGAGAGAGTGAGGAAGTCAAAGAAAGGTCTTGGATGAGACATCCCAAGAAGAGCCAAGAACGACTAGCAATCAAAACCAGTTCCAGCTGAAAGAGAAAGTTATGAAATACTCCTTTCCAGTAATGGTTGAAATGGGAATTAGCTAAGTCCATTTCCGATGAGGGATGTCCGTGGTCCGTTCCTAATCAGGAAGAGTTTTGCATTGGTTTCAATAGGACACGTTCGCAGAATGAACGAAGAAGATTCGAAGCGAATGCGACAAATATGATTCGAATAGCTGACAGGAATTGTATAGAAATTCTTCAAAACATTAACACTTCTTAATGAAATAAATTAGCAAGGCCTAAAAAGTGGGATAGAATAATTTAAAAAAACATTATAACAAAGGTTCGTTCTAAACATATATTATAAAAGTTATAATTTAAGGTGTTAAAAATAAATGTTAATCAAAGTATGTTGTAACAGTTTATTTATAATCTTTTACAATAAATTAAATACTTTAATTAACTATTAAGGAGGGAGACATCAATTCGGCGTTAAAGTCTCTCATTGCGGTCGGTGAAACCGATGTTGCCCGAATACGTTGCCGCTTTCCAATCAATTGGACATCAGCAAGGCAAAACATTACCAACCTCATTAGATTTCTGCTTTCACCGACTGCAGTCTGTCAACAGTATAGTTCAGATCTATGCATTTCCGAAGGATACGTAACATACCTGTTATATTACAGAACCTATATTATATTATTTTGATATTGATGGATTCCGATTCAAAAAACAATCGATTAATTTCCTGACAAAATTTTTTATCTCCTAAACATGTGCTTAGGAATGAAACATTTTAAAATTTTAATCTTTAAAAACACAAAGATGTTTTAATTAAAAAACAAAACAAAATAACTGTTTTATAAAATATAATGCTGTAATAGGTCGCAGAAAGAAGAAGATGGCATAAAGTATATGCTACATATTTCCTTTATTACCGAACTATCTAGATTAAAATCAAAGTCATAGACTCAGTAATTAACCGATTATTTTATTTGTAAAAATATTTCAGAAGATGAAACAACAAAATAAAAAAGATATACAAAAAACGTACGCCGAAAACAATCAGGATCTAAAGGTAAACCGTATCGAAGGCTGTTACTCAATCGCAACCTTGAAAGAGAGGTTACCGGTCAACGCTCTACACTTCGACTCCCCTAAATGTCGAAATTCTTGCATTGCTGCCACTACTTTTGGATTTAGTCATTTGCTCCTGATTGGATCATATAAAAGTTTATCAATCTAAATTGCCAACAAAAAATATGTTAACATTGTAATTTAACGATATAAAATCATAGATGAACATGATTTTGCATTATAAAAAATCAATGATTCCTATCTCCTAAAAATATGTTTTGATTTCCATTACTGCTATGGTCTGAAACAATGGATGAAAGCTTGTAAAATAATGAAAGTAGTAGTGTTAAATCGTTTTAGTTTTTGAGAAATCGAGGAAATCCTCATTCAAGTTTTAGTGAGAAACTCTCAAAGAGAAAATGGAAAAGAATGAAGAGGCTTCGTGCCGATGAAAGAAACTTAGATAAGAGGTATTAAAGAAAAAAGGAAGTTTCAGACAACTGTGTTAGAGGCACTAGGACTGTCAAGAACTTATTATTTTTGTGTAAGTTTCATATTTTTTATCATTTTCTATGATTGATTTTTATGTATGTACGTATCATTTTTAAAAAACTATATTCTCTCGTCTTCTCTTCCCAAATATATAATCTTCAATATACCTAGTATAATAAATATAAAAAAATACATTTCCTCTTTATATTATTTTTACTATATATTTCTTAAAAGGATTACGATTTTCTTTTTATACTTGATTTTCATATATATTTTACAGTCCTGAAAATGGTCAACGTGTTTGGATCGAAACATTATCTAAATTAACACTTAAGCTATGTTTCTGAAGTCGATTTCATTTAAAACCTCATGAATAAAATTTGACAGATTTTCGTTTTCTTAAAAGCTTCATGCTAGATAATAGTCCAGAAAGCGGATTTAAAAAAAATCACTCCAAAACGGTTGGGTGATTCACCGAGTTGCTCCATGGGTCTTTTGAGTTAGTCACCGAATCCGGTGTCAAATCGAAAAGGCAATACCAGTTCGAAAGAATTTCATGCTGCAACTTTCACAAGTGAGCGACCATTGCCATATTAATAAAGCACTACCCTTTATCTAATATCCTTATTTTTGTCACTATGGTTGCAAGTAACCAGTAAGGAATAAAAATGTTTTAAAGGAAGATGATTTTGGCATGCAAATCATTTCAGAATCCCCGAGGTCTAACCTAAAAAGTTTAATGATAAGTTTTTAAACTATTTAATGGTAATAACATTTTTATTACATGCGCAATACAATATGTTAATATAAAAACTAAGTTATTTTAATGACAAGCATTTAAGAAAAATTACCCTTCAGCAGCACTTCGATAACTATGATATTAGTTTAAAGGTCACAAAGCCATAGTTTTCATCGAAGAAGAAAGGTATAAAAACTAACGGATTTCTGAATGGCGTTGGAAATGGAGTTTAATAATGGAAAATTGTCGGGATCAAGCCAATTAAGTCAACGGACATATGGAACATAAAGTTCATCATGGTGATTTTATTCGTGAGAAGCATTTGATATTTTTCGAGTGATTTCAGATTTTAAGGTTTAGATGCAAAAAGTTCATTGCGAAAGCATAAAAATAATATAAATAGTGATAGTATATCTTCAATAGGGCGTAATCTAAATATCATCCCCAAAAGTGATCACTGCGGATATGAATAGGCGTTGATTTTATTTTCCTAAATATTTTGTGAATGAAGAGATGGTTTGGGTGGTGGTAAAAAAACAACAACAAAAAAACATATATATGTGATAATTATTATTTATCATCATTATTATCCAACTTTCAATGCATTCATCAGGGCTAAAAAACGAGATAGTGTTGGTGTTTGATATAGCAGAAAAGTGCATAAACAATTATTAAAATTGAAAAAATTAGAACAGAAAAACTTTTTAAAACTAATAAAGAAATAATTAATATATCAATAGTAACAAATGGAAATGATATATGGTTAACAAAAGTATGAAAGGTGATATAAAGTGGAAACCAAATCCAGATGCCTAACGATATATGCTTCACTTCATTTTACCTTAAATGCTTTTGTTAACTATATTTATCTTTCATTCCTCCACATACTCATTTTAATATATTTATTATTTCTTTTTATTCATTTTTTTTCTGTTCTAACGTTTTAAATTTTACTTATTTTTATGTTATTTTTTTTCTATTATCAAACACCTGCACCTTATATTGTTTTTTAGCCCAGATGAATGAACGCGATGTGGGTCGAAACGTTGGATTACAAATAGCAATGTACTGTTATCATATACACATATATATAAAATAATGTTGACTATTAACTTATCTGCTTCTTATTTTTCTTATTATTATTGATAATGAACGGCTTTAATTTTAAATAGTTAATTTTATTATTATTAATTTTATAATAACACACTTTTTTAGTTTTGTAGATTCCTCTATAACGAATATTATCGGGAATTGATTTTCTGAGACATTGTTAACGTGTTGTGTATAGTGGATCTACCTTTATCATCATAAAATATGAAAATTAGGCATATTCTTTGAAATAGTAAAATTAGTCCTTTCGGTGCGTAACCAACCCTCCCTCCTTTAATATAGACAGTCTTATGCTATTTCGGACCGATTCTTGCATCGGGAAGAGAATTTCTATATTAAAAAAGTGTCCTTTTTAGTTTGGTAATCCTAGTTACCAGTGAATTATTTCAATTCGTATCTTTTTAAAAAGAGAATCGAGTCAAAAATGGTAGATCTCTTCCATTTTGAATCGTATCCTAGTCACAATAAATGTCGATCGTTAAGAATCCTTTAACGAGAATGGCGACTTTAACTTAGAATAAAAAAAATAATTAAAACAGTCCTTAAAAAATGAAAAATCGGTCATATTCTTTGAAATAGTGAAATTAGTCCTTATGGCGCGTGAGAAGGCTTTTCAATAAGTAATAATTTCCGCTGAATGTTTGTTATAATCAAGGGGGTTAACACAAAAATCCGAATAGGAAAAATAGCTCTGAAGGGCATCTAATCTAACCTGAAACCTCTTAAAAACCCTCTACCCTCCAATCTCTTCCAGTATAAAGGTGCTTCTAATGCTAATTGAATAACGAAATTAAGACGGATTTACATTACAGTAGAACTGAGGTATGAAAATGGGATTTAAAATCATAAAAAGTCATAATATTGCCATGATACCTTCATTTCAAGGGACTGCGACTATGGAATTTTTTCTGGAATCATTTTTGTTCTAAGGGTTACGTAAGACCCGATTGGATTGGCTCTTGATGTGGAAGACCCCCTGATGAAGAGATCTAGGCCATCCAAAAAGACCCTGGAGGAGTAACAATCGATATATGGGCTGGAAATTGTGGAAGGACGGTTCGATTCCCGAAGCCTGTGACACAGATTGAGGTACGGTACCGTTTCCCGACCGCTAGCTGACCACCCCCGGCCACAATCCTGCGATATCCTCCACCCAGGACATTCTCTCATCAAAAACTCCATGAGGAATAATTTCTTGTCACGAATTTAGTATTATTACCGCTTTAAATAAAAGACTACCACCATTCCCATTATTTTACTTTATTCTATGATTTTAATTCATGAGACGTTAATTTATTATGATGATATATATGCCCCGAAAATGTTTATGAATCAATCTCGATGAAACTAAATAAATGATCCATTCATTTACATTTAATAGCCGATCGCAAAGTGAAATGGATATGCTTGGTGTTCTTCAAGAGCATAAGCCATCTTATAGGACAAAAATAGAACAAAGAATGTCCCTTGTAAGATATCATATTTCTTGCTAGAAAAACAGGAAGGATCATGAAAGTACTCCGCCATAGTGGGGATGTCTTGTATTACCTGTCCTCTGGATTAATACGGCAAAAGAAAATGTCTGAAATCACATCCCCCCTTCCACAAGAGGTATTGTATTCTAATATAATTCAGAAAGCTTCCTGCAATTTCAATAACGATAAAAATAATGTATCTTAATAAATAATTTATAAAAGAAAGTAAATAAGTAAAAAACGTTTTATTTAACAATTATAAACTCCGGTAATTTCAAACATTTCACAACGGAAAAAAATGGTGATGAGAGTGTTATCTAAAGTTTCGTTTCGTTAGAAATATTACCTAAGTAGCGAGGAAATTAAAAAAAAAATAATAAAAATAAAAACTAACATTAACTGAAACTTTTAGCGCGCTGTTAAAAGGAACGTTAGAAAGAAGTTTCATGCCTAATTTATTTTTCTTGTATAGTGTTATCACTATGCTACTTGTCGAAGGAAATGTCAATCTTGTGAGCATAGTCCTTTTAACTTCAGCAATATTTCAAAAGGGACACAGTGAAAAAAAGATGAAACTTATACGGTTTATAAATCTAATTTTAAGTACTGTAGGATGAAATTTAATAATAATAATTTATTTATTTATTCTGAGACAAGTCTCTTTCGAATAATACATAGGAAAGTAAATAACGTATTCGGTGCCTTAGATTAATATTTAAAAAAATACAGTGATAAAGTAGAAAATAAATTTAGTAGCTGAGACCCAATTAGTTCTAGTGATATAAATTTGGTTTGGCGTTGAACAACGCTGGTTTATAATCAATGATTGATTCCCGATGACCAACTGGTTGATAAGATGAGGGCAACTCTTACTAGGCAGCAAATTTTAATGTATTATAATTCTTATACAAACTCAGTATTGTTATTCCAGCCATATAGAGGTATAATATCTATTATTTTCATAATTTTTCACTCAGCCACGATGGATATGTTCTGTTATAAATATTACAGAAATCGGCAACAGCCCATTGTTGCAAATTCACATAACAAAAAAGACATTTCATAAGTTGTAAATAAAATAAGATAAAACAAGTAAATAAAAGAAAAGAATATACAATAAAAATAATTAGGCTATAGCGATCTAAAGATATACAACAATTATCCTGAAAAAGAACACTGGAATAGTCTTAGTTATATAATATGTTAATAACGCGTGTTTGGTTTTCTTTGTACTGGGTATCATATTTCTGTTTTCCTAGTTCGGGACTGGGTATCTTTACATATCTATTTGTTGTTTTTTTTTTCTTTTTGTAATTTTTTTTTCCGTAACATATCTACTATTACCTTTAAAGACCCTAATTAGTCCACAGAAGGTGTATCTGTTAACGGTATAAAGTATAACTCTGATAAACGGTATTTAATCATGATATTGGAGAAATAGTGATTCGGAGAGCCAATGGATTTTATACTCAGGCTAAAAGATACACGTATCATTGGAACCATAGGGTAAATTGTTTGAGCCATTTTTCTTCTCGTTGTATTTACATGACGCTGTATGTATTTACGTCCTTAGAAATGAGTCTATAATATTTTCATATCAATTTGTAATAATTTTAAAACAAATTTATTCACTTTTTGCCCTAAAATTAAAGGTGGTTATGTTCTTTTACTTCAGATTAAATTTTAAATAACGTAACGTAATAAAATCTAGGATCATCAAAACTTATAAAATTTGTTGTGTTCAACTTTAAAAATCAAAATACTTAGGCCTAATATTAGTTCGAAAATCAGTGGTATCCAGAAGTTTGAGACACACATAATCCGTAGAATTGTTAAGCATAAAACATACTGATCATCTAACCAAATAACTTAAGGTATTTCTCAGAGAAACTGCTACTTAGGTCTGTCTACAGTTTTATAGAACCTTTATAATTTTTCGGTTATACGTTTCAAACAACATTCATTCCCATTCTAGTAAATAGAACAAATTTCGAGATATTATATTTCTAAAAATATAATATTAGTAAAAAAAACGAAATTGGATTGAAAATATTTATCATCCAACGACAATTGAGACGTTGATTTCCAAAAGGTACTAAAGGACATTTTTTACAAAATTGATATTTTTACATATTCATATTATCCTCATTTAGTTTTGATCAAAATCTTAAATTTGATTGTATCTAATGAACACTCATGTCCTTTAATAACGTGATTTAGAAATGCTATTAATTTCTTAAAATACTAATTACACATTTATTTTCATTCTAAATCATACCAGACCATTTCATTTCATAACTTTAATTTGGTTTTATTAATATAGTAAAGAAACAATTATAGATTTTAATGCGAAAAGAATCAAATTAAATGGTTTAATAATATACTAATGAGAGATTTTTGCGCATCCTGTAAAATTCCCCAGAATGGATATAGTACCTTTTGGAAGTCAACGTCTCAATTGCTGAAAACTTTCTAAAAACTTATTAAATTACATTCAAAATCATCGTAAACTAACCCAGATTTTTTGAGCTTCCCTCTTCCATTATTTCTTTTAAATCTAATTAACTATTTTTGAGCCCCACATAAAAGTAAGATGAGGAAATACGATATTCAAAATTAAAATTTCCTAAAAGAACTTAAGTGGAACACTATTTCTTGATGAACAATTAATTAATTAGTTAGTTTGATTCCTTACATGCTAAACCATATAATTGTACAAAAGGTTTTACCTACTAGATGTTTATATATGATTAATGCTTAAATGTAACAAGGAAATCGCGTAATTCCGCATACTTTTGACACTATTTTTATTTTTTTTCGTAAAAGAACATTCAAAACGTTAAAAACAAAAGACCTTTCTACAAACATTATAAAGTGGGTAACAACTCTTTAAAAATACAAAAACTAAGTTAAAATGAAGTAAGTTACAAAATTATAGTGAATTCCGAATACTTTTGACCATCACTGCATTAACATCCACAAAAAATTAAATATTTGTGAGCAAACCAGTTTACAGCTAGTTTATTTATATTACAATTTAACTTTACAATATAAAATAATAAATGAGTGGAGGAACTCTGGGGGTTAACATGGAGTACTAATTGAAGGTGAGAAGGGAGCCTAGCAATTAAGACGAGTGGCGGGGATAAAGACGGTGGGATGTGACGGTGATGATGGTTTTTATCGAGGAGGCTGTAGTGAGTATAGCGGCAACCTCTTCCAGGGACCACTCCAGCCAATCAACCGATCCCCTTCCAGCTGCATTGTATATCCCCATCCACTCTCCAGCACCAAGCCGTTTCATCATCTCTCCAATAATGCGGTAAAACCCATCACCGGCGCACACCATAGTCGTAAAATATAGATAATAAAACTTTCCAAAGTTTTTATTAATTTTTAATAACAGTTTAATGCTATTTGAAATAAAATTAAAAAAAAAAATTATTCTGGGACCAAGTTCTCTTAGAACAAGAACAATGAAAACAAAAAATTGCCTACGGTCCAGTTACTTACTAATAAAAAACAACAACAAATTTCATACATATACAAATCTTGGAGCACGCTCTTATATATACACATATTTATACTATAGATACCTATATTTACAATGGAACGGAAGATTGAAATTCAAGTAGGTAATGGAAGAGTTGATGTTTGAAAGACGGCGCGTACTTTTAGGTGGACGAAAGTCAAGTCAAAACTTTGGAATTTTCTAGTACTTCACCTTTTTATTATTATTTGGCAAGACCCTATTTCAATTTTGTTTCCAGTTCATCGGCAATTCCTCCATACACCAGGCAACCGTTGTCAAAATTGGGGAAGATAACAGAGGAAACAAGCAACTGACGGGTTTTTAAAGGTTTTTAAATCTATAGAGCTGTTTGAGTATGATATTGATGTAGAACGCTCAACTAATCTATTTTGAGGTCTAGATGAATTCTGCTAACCATGAATGAATGATCTAAACGATGGTTTAATGGAGCCCCAAAGCTCTACTCCGTAATTCCAGATTGGTCTTATAATCGTCATGTAGATGAGCCTTTTGTAGTTAAGAGGAAGGTTTGACCGTTTGTCTAGTAAGTGTTGAAGTAGCCTAAAGCGGCGAGCAGTTTCTTGTCGTTCTAGTCGTGTATGAGGATTCCAAGTTATGCGTTTGTCATGAAGGAGTCCTAGGTATCGGATCTGTTCAAGAGGAACTATTAAGTGTTATTAAAGGATAAAGATAAAGTGAACGTTTGAAATGTAACAACATAATATGAACTATTAACACCATAAAATTGTCAACTGAGAAAGTTAAAATAATTTTAAGACAAAGGGGAAGCTAACATAATTGCGCCATGCAACTAATATGAGCATTTATAGTTATTACCGAGCTTGGTTTTAATTGTCCATCTTGTGCTAGTCATGTTGTGATTTTAAAACCTTCCAGACACTTGAGAGTTTATGGTTCATCAATGTAATTGGCTATTTCAGGACGCTCAACCCAGAACTTTTTTTATTGAGGTAAGTGATTCCTATTGGAGGAAAACTGTTGTCAAATGTTACGATTATTCTCGGCAAAGCCAGAGTGTAAGATAAATCTGTAGTGTGCTAAATCGAAAACCTCTGATAATCCCTTTTTACTGAGTAAATAAGATAGTAGATATTGTTAATATTTTGGAGGGCTTTTTATCTTAAAAAATTTGGAGCGTGCAATACACGACTTTCACTTACCTCCGTTGTTAAAATCAATTTAAATAGTATTTATGAATTTTCGAATACACTTAGAGATAAAAATAAATTGTTAAAGGGTCAATGACAGTGAGTTAGTTTTATCGGCTTTTCATCACTCTGCATTAACTTTTAAAATTTCGTGTATAAGATAATAATTTTTCGGAAATCTTTAGCTTTCCAACGGTATATTATACGTCTATATTTCTACTTTTATGTTCAAATACACCAACATTGAGTAAAAAAATATTTTTGGTCTTTTCTATTTTAGTTTGATATTGTATTTGTTCAAATTATATATTTATCCGTTTTTTATCAGTAATAAATAGAGGTTATAGTTATTTTTTTTAGATTCTACAAAATTAAAGGTACTTTAGAGGAAGAAAATTTTAAATATTGGCATTCAAGCCCGGTAAGACTATTTCGATCAAAATGAAACCTACATGATATTAAAGCACATTAGGTTTTACAACAATATAGGAAGTTTAATCAAAATCGTTAGAACCATTTTTGAGAAAATCGTAAAAAATGTGCAAAATGGTATTAAGTGGCTCTTATGATTATTGAGTTTAATAAAAAAGTTGCTGTAATATTTTGGGCGTATAGTTATCTTAAATACGAAATTTCAGTATTGTATGAATTTTTTTTTTTCGTGTTAGACCTACCACACAGACAGCGGGACTTAGTCATTTGGGCTGAGGGGACTCTAAAAACTGCATTTCCGGTGAAAGACGATAGCAATACCATTTATATTTCATATATAAGTAAGTAAAAGTAAAAAAAGAGCGAAACCCTTAGAAACAAATCTGAAATTAATATTTCTTTGATTACATAAATGAAATATTTCATTAAAACCATGATAACATTAAAGATTCACAGAAAAAACTTATGATATAAAATTATTATTATTATTATTAATTATTATTATTAATAATTATTTATTAAAATATTTTTCAATCAATTATCATATATTAAATAATTATACAATATTTTACTGTAAACTCTTCGATGTGATACGCATACAGTTAAGGATAGCTAGTGTAGGTTATATTATTAGGCAGGCTAAACTTTGACGCCGGGTCATGAAGTCAGGCGGTCCTAAATAACAGTGGATACTCCATTCAATATTCCATGATAAAAAACATGCATAGCACAATACCGTGAACTGATGGTAGCAGAGGCTTTGAAATAATAAAAAATATATAGTAATCCCTATTCAAATCAGAGTAAGGTTTTAAGCATACTTTGGAAAAATGACCATGAACGAATTCGTAGCAAACCTTCAATATTTAGTTTCTTCATTTTTTTTTTCACACTTGAATCTTGTTTCAAGCTTTCTTACTCTTGCAGATGTCTTGTTGCAACAGGTCTTGAGTCATCCAAAGGTTGAATATTTCAAAATATAAAGTGGAATCGGCAATGTTTTCATTTTTAGCGGTTTTAGAGTATTTTCACCGATAAGCTCCATTGGATGAAAAAACAATTGTAAATGTCGCGTAAAGCAATATTACGGTGTTATTTTACTTATTTTTTTCAATTCGTAACTCAATATCCTTCCTAAAATTTAAATTTTCCTCTAAGATTCCTTAATAAAAATTGTCTTTGCTAATTTAACGACTTGAAGGAGATGCTCAGATAAACATTTTTTCTGTATAATGTATTTTCGGAAGAATTTTAAAGATTCTGACTGTATAGTGTGACAAAATTTTTGTAATAATATAATTTATATATATTTTTAAAATATATATTTAATAAAATTCAGTAATAAGATTTTTCATTATATTTGTTCAACTAACTTTAACTATTGGTGGTTTATATATCATTAAAATTTAAATCATAGGAGAAACGAGTGAGAAAAAAGCTAATTCCAATCGTAAACCATATTTTGATAAGGATGATAGCCAACCCGTCTACATCTGCATAAAGACTTCTCAGAGAAACGAGGACACTTTCCCCATCAAGAGAATCCCGATTCCGGAAAGGTGGGGGGAGGAGGCTGGCGGTACTGTGGAGGCAACCGCACCGGGTCAGGGAGAGGTCTCTAGGTCACTCACCCACCTTCCACCCAAACTTACTTAAGGAATTGGAGAGTCAAAAAAAAAATCCAGTTTTTTGAGTGTCCCAAAAGAATCTAGGATGTTGGAACCACTAATTGGGAACCACATCGTAGAATTCCGGAAACTAGAAATTTTGACGAAGACTAGAAAATAGATCAGAAACCTCTATAAATCTAACGATATCCTCCACAACAAGGTGTAGTTCGGGAGCCGGTCCTTACATGGACCGTTAACAATTCATAATGATAAAAAGCTTGGCGAACCAAAAAATTCTATTCCATTACCACTGATCGATATTTATACATTTCTGATTACCTTTAACACGTTCACACCCCGGCGGGTCACGTGCATCACAGGTGAGTCACTTGTTTTTAGAAAATAAGTTTATTTTATTTTTTCTCAACATTAAATGTTGTAGAAATTAACAAGCATAAGGTTTTTTTTTTTATTAAATATTTTATAACTTTCAACGTGCTCCCTCAAAGGACTCTTATCGGTTAAGTTCATTTGATTACTTTTCTTAAAGAATTTTATTTAGCTGTGCGTGATTTCTTTTCATACTTTTATCCCCATAAGATATAAGAATATAATATAAGAATTATTTTTAATAATAAATAATAATATAAGAATTATTTTTAATAATAAATAATAATATAAGAATTATTTTTAATAATAAATAATAATATAAGAATTATTTTTAATAATAAATAATAATATAAGAATTATTTTTAGTAATAAATAATAATATAAGAATTATTTTTAATTATAAATAATAATATAAGAATTATTTTTAATTATAAATAATAATATAAGAATTATTTTTAATTATAATAGATTCTTTTTTAGTATTTCCATAATTACTTCTTCAAGGCATATGTTTATGTATAAACTGTTATCAAAACAATATCGCATTTAACACGCTGGAAACTTGGAACAGTGTCGCCCCGCCCCACGAAGCATAAGTAGCTAAGAAAAAACGTAGAACGTGTTAAAGTAATCCTCCGACCTACGCTTTGAACGCCCACCGGCCTGCTCAACGCTAATTAACATTTTGGGATTTTGCAACAAAGCTTTACATCGCTATTTTCGACTACTTCTACACTTACTAGACACAAATGCTCATCAACCTAAAAACATAATCTGGACCTGAGGACTGAGGAAGCTGGAAGCTCTCATTCAGGTAATTGGGAAATCGTTATAAATATGTCCTGTAGCAGAATGGAAATATAATATAGCAATTGAAATAGAATATTCAGAACAAATATGTTTCAACGAAAAAAAGTCCTCAATGATTATAGGTTATTGTTTGTTTATTTATTTAACGTCACTTTATTCTGCTATGGCTAATCGGACGATGCAACATGGGAGTCCTAACTTTTGCCTATCCAGGTTTTATTAGGATAGAGATCTTTAACGAGTACCTGACATAGGTACATACCTGACACAGGCTCGAGACCACCTTTTAACGTCCCCTCCGAAGGACGGCATATCTAACGATTTTTTACTCCCATAAAAAAATCCTAGCGCCACCTACAGGTTTAAAACCGCGACCTTTGCCATAGAAAGCTGTTATGCTAGCCACTATTCTAAGGTGACCTCTGATTATATAGGTTAATATGTTTATTACTAGCTTATTTCATTAAAAAAAATTTTTTTTTTAACTCAATAATTTTATTTGCGCCGGTAATAAATGATGCTAGGAGTAAATGTGTTCTTCTGTCATAAACTTGACATGACCAGTGGTGCAAATTGAGCTTTAGGGCTCAACTAATCCATCAGATTCCTCTCGTATCCTAATCCAAAAATCTTCAACGCTTCCTACTCTGTCACGAATAAACTCACCCATAATGACCTTAATGTTCTATATGTACATAAATCATGTAACAAAACATATTTGTATCTATATTTACTTAGTAAATATTGTATATAAATAAATAAATATTATTATTATTTTCCATATGTCGTCTCGCCCGAACCAGGTACCTCTCTTTACATGACAAAATACATCCCACTATAACCCACTAGTTTCTATCTCAGCATCCGGTTCGATTCCTGATAATCATCCGAGGCATTTGAAAAGAAGATGGTCCCGAGAACTTCCTGTTAAGAATATTTACCCGCATAGCTACTCCACAAGTCTGATTCATGACGTTTTTTTTTTCAATTAGCATATTTACTGGTTGTATATAAAATTTTCGAAAAATAGCTTAACATACATAACTTTCATATCCCTTTCATCCGTCGCGGTGATACTCAATTATACAGGCAGAGTGCATGGTTCGTAATTCCTTGTTACGTAACCCTTTGAATTCTCCAGTGGACTCATACTTCCGCAAACCAAATAGTCTACGCAATACCTTATTCTGTTATATCTTAAGGTTTAATTCTTCCTTCAAAGTTAGAACGGATCAACGCCTTTTTTTTTTTTTTTTTTTTACTACATTTTTTACACCTGCCCCTCAAAACCTGGCGCCCTGGGAACTGCCCCATTCTCCCTCCTTTTTCGGCACTTATCACCTTTCTAATGACATATTTTAACTCTAAATTAGATAAAACAACAAATAAGGAATCGCCTTGTTATAAAACATAGAAATTATCAATCCAGTACTTTTCATAATAGTTTAATTAGTTTCAGAGTTACCTTTTATTGAAGTAATATGTTTAGACAAATAAAAATCTTCATCTATTAGTTGGGAATTCATATCCATTTCAGGCTATATGTTCAATCAAGTGTTGACTAATTTGTACAAAGTTATACTAAAAATTTCTGACAAAATGTTTATCAAAATAGCTAGATTTTCCCCTTGAATTATTAATAATAAGCACTTTCCCTTGTCTCACGCAATAAATGTGCATAGAGATAAACATTCGATAGCATAGAATGAAAACCTATAAAATACACATACTCACGTAATTTAACATTTTGAATAGTTATAATGAGCCTCTTATCCGAATTTAGAAAGAATGGCACAACTACGCTTACAAGAGGTACTTGTAAGAAATTTGCATAAGTTCACTGGGTCACTCTTAAATGTTTATTTATAACCACATACATCTCAACTCTAAAGCTTTCAGAAACCACCGAATACTGCTTCATCATGGTATTCACCTAACACAGCTTCTCTGCCTTTCTCCGCACAACGCCGTTAAACAATCACGACTTCTGACTTTCAATTTTATTGATACAATCAGAGGTTAGAACTCACTATGAACCTCGGAGTTAGGAAGATATTGTCAGGACTGGCGAATTTTTAAGGCTCTTCCTTGGTACGGTTTACGATCAGCTTTAAATGCCACCCATGACTTGCTATGAAAAGGCCAGCATAAATTGAGAAAGCAACAAAAAACAAAACAACAACAAATAAATGAGATACCCTCTCTGAATAACTGAAAACCGCTACCATCCATATATTTTAAATAGTCATCATGTAATTTGAATCAATAAAATACCAGTTATTATTTTATTTTATTAACCGGAAGAATTGCAATTATAACCGGGGTAGAAAAATACAATAGTATGCCACTTTTTTATTTTTCCAAATTTTTTAATTAAAAATAAAGTCCAATATAAAAGCTACAGACATCATTAATGTAATTAAAAATAAAATTTAATATAAAGGTTAATTCCGTGAGGAGTCATCAAAGCACTTGAGTAGAAACTTAATTTACACTTTATTTATCAACTTAATTGAGTTTTTGATGACTGCACCGGAATTAACATTTCCCCAATAAAAATAAAATCCAGTGATTAACGTTTCGGTCTACTTCCTCATCTCCAAGATCTCATGAACACTTTCAACAAAATCATTAAAATGTTATTTAATACAAATAATAAAAAAATGTCTTAATAGTTTGAAAATTCGTTTTTAGGTTAAAATAGACATTAAACCATTAGACCTTGCAAAAGGTTGGTTAGGGGCCAACGATCCCCAGGAGTCTCGCAAAAAAAATCGGAAAGTTTGCGGGCTAAAAAGACATTTTATTTCTGGTTCTATTGAAGGTATAATAATAAGATTGGTGTACAAAAACAATATTTTAATCATTAAAAAAAATAAGCTGTTAGATTATTTAAGTTTTATTTTTAGCAATGACCCTACAAATATATACCCATTTATTTCGTACGGTCAACAGTCTGGCCATAATACTACAATGTCTAATAATTTGGTGTTTCACCCCACTGTCCGGGGGCTTATATAGACTTATTTGCTTACTGATATAGACTTATTTTAAGTTGTTTTCTTTTTAAAGCTCAAATTTTTTCGCTTCTATCATCTCGTATAACAACGTACTAGTATAAAAAACACCGACAAGTGGAACGTATTTCTTCATAGACTTTCATTCCAATAATTATCTACTTCATTCACCCACTTGAAACAATAATAAATAATTATCACTGAGGCCTTGTTGATATAATAAATAATTGGGGTAAGAGGGCCTAAGATGCCTGACAACGTAAACACCAGTGGAAGCGGGCGGAGGTCGATGGCCTTGGCTCCCAGCTACAACCTTGATTTGCCTAGCCTTCCTTCGGGGAGGGATCCTACTACTTATATCTTTTCCTTCAGAGGGCTCTTCTACCACATAACTCCATCTTCTAACTGGATTTTCAGAATGACAGATCGGAAAAAAAGACAACGAAAAAGTGATAATAGAACCAACTACTACTCTCTCTTACACAGTCAGACCAGAAAGCATTAGCAAAAGAAATATTTCGGGAAAAAAATATTATTTCTAAACGTGGAAACATCTTTAGAAACTTGGTGTAAATTACAAGGAGACTAAACCATAATCGGAAATTATTTTATTTAATACTGGTGAACCCGCCCCACACAGGGCATCGCCAATTTAGGTGGACAAAAGTCAAAGTTTGGAATTCGTGAGTGCTTGACACTTTTATTATTAGTTGGAAAGACCCTTAATACTATTTTTTTCCGCATTGCCGTGTTTACATATAAATAGTAAATGAGTGAATCATACCTGTTCACACAAGTGCCTCATAACTGGTAGTGGGATTATATTTATCCGATGGTCAGTTAAAGTCTTATTGCTTTTATTTAACAATGGACATCTCTGAGACAGGTAAGACATTATATTTTTACACTCGTTATTGAATATACATTGCAATCTACATGTAGAGTAAAGTTAGCAATTTGTAAATGTATGCCCCTATTCAATAACGAAAAAGTATATATCCTCTAAATTTCCCAAAGGAGATATTTGTAGAATCTGTTTCATCAATCCTTCTAGTCTTTAAATGTTGCAAAGAATTAAAAATCTTGGAGCACGCACTTATATATACACATATTTATACTATAGATACCTATATTTACAATGGAACGTAAGATTATGAAATGATTTAACATACATCTATTAGCAGGTTCAAGCGACTCCGAGCTAACATTAGATTTGTTTTTCATCATTTTTCCCATATTCTGGGACTTCAAACGTAAAATGTAGGGAAGTTTAAGATTTTAGCAAATAAATTTGATGTTTGACCAATGTGCGCTTGCCAAGCGTGTCAAAAAAGTTAATTTGTTTTTATAATTTTTTTATATTTTTCCCATAATCTGGGACCCCAAAAGTTACAGAATTTTGTCTACCTAAATCGGTCATATTTTTCACTGTGCACCCCTGCTTGCACGAGTGCTTAATGAGGTGTCATTTATGTTTTAAAAACTCTGATTGTTTTGAAATTGATCGCTTTGGGAATTTTAGTTTATCTCAAGAAAATGCGTTTACTTTATAACTTCTATTCATTATTATATCTAATCATCGGCAGAAATGAAAAACATAAATCAATTTTAGTTCAAAGCAGAGATAACGGAAAATTTAATTTTCCCATTTATAGACAACTAGATTGCTGCGAATGAATTCAACAACTACAGAAATAACAGCAGTTTCTATTTTATAGTTTATTACTAATATAAATCAAATGAACTTTTGAATTTACATTTTAAAAGTTCAATTAAGTTTTCATAGGAATTCCATTTAGTTTACAGTTGAACTGTAATCTTTTTTCATGAAATAGTAGTAAATTCCAAATAATTTATAACAACTTAGTTATAATTCGCTACGTAATATTGTTTATAAAATCTTTCATACTATATATAGAAGAATATAACTTGCACGATCCTGTAGGACGGTGGCAACATTTAACTATTATATCCTCCCTCTTTACATATAACATATGTTCATATGTTTATGGGCTTACAACAACTTTATATCAACTTGTGCGATTTCTTTTATTTTGTATTAACTTTTCTAAAATCTTGCGCTTTCTAACGGTATATTATACGTCTTTATTACTACTTATGTTTCAGGAATAATTTTTTGATGATTGGTCACAGAAAATTTATCTTTCCCGTTTGAAGAAAAGCTAAATTTCAATGTATTTTACCATTAAACTTTCAGGAAAGAATGTCCTGAATGATAGTAAAAACCGTATCAAAATCCTTCAAATGGTTTAGAAGGAGTTCTTGGAAACCAAGAATCATTTTATATATATTATATATCTCTCTCTCTCTCTCTATATATATATATATATATAGAGAGAGAGAGAGAGAGATATTGAGAGAGAGAGAGAGAGAGAGAGAGAGATATTGAGTGAGAGATTGAGAGAGAGAGAAAGTGAGGGAGAGATCTTCGGAGCTGTTCGATTACACTATCTTTATTTATTTATCTTCGGCTTCCTGGAATAAACTATCGATAATACAGATATTCCAAAAAAGTTGAGATAAATAATTGTGTTTTAGATAAATTAATCTATCGATAAAAAGTATTGATCACTCTCCATAATTTTATACCTCTTTGGATATAACTCAAAATGTTTTCTAAATTCTTTAGCTTTCCAAAGGTACATTAAAGTAGATTACTACTCTTATATTAGGGACAAAAAAATATTCTAGCTTAAACAATATTCCTGCAGTTTTCCTCTTCAAATTCGTTCAAATTGTGTATTTACCCGTTTTTCATCAATCTAAACTACGTGTAACGATCAATTTTTTCGAAGAAATAAATTAGAGATTAGAGGAAGAAAATTTAATCCTTGTCAGACAATTTCAATCAGAATGAAACCTACATGGCATAACACCGCTAAATATTACACTGATATAGTGAGCTTAATCAAAATCTTTAGAAGCATTTTTGAGAAAATCGTAAAAATGTGCAAAATGGTATTAAGTAACTCTTATGGTTCTCTGCTTTGTTGAAAAAGGTGTAACACCTCAGGCATAAACGCTTCTATGATATGAAATTTCAGTTTTTTTCAACTTACATTTTTTGAGGTGAACTTACCACATACACACACAGACCATTTAGGGGGACTTGGTCATTTGGATTCAGGACCCTAAAACGTGTGTTTCCGGTGAAATCTCTAATTCGAAAATTTCTACGATCGCAATACTTTAGAGGAAGAAATTAAAAATATTTGGCATTTAAGCCCTGCCAGACTATTTCAATGAGTATAAAACCTTAATCGTATCAACAATTAAACAGCCCATTTAATTTTACATCAACTTTAATCTTAATTTAATCATAATCGTTATAGGGGTTTTTATTTTAAATGGTATTAGGTGTAAAATGCCTAATGTAAAGTAGCTCTTCTGGTTTGTTGAGTGGTAATGTTGCTGTAACATCCTGACAGAAATATGACTTCTCATTTTTCAGCTAGACTTACATACTAGACGTTAACATCCAAACAATATGACCTTTTTGCAGGACTTGGTCATTTGGACCCAGAAGACACCTAAAACGTGTATTTTCTATTGGAAACTTTAATAAGAAAATTTTCAGGATAGCAATATTTTCCCTTTATTACCATATACATATTAAAGAAGTAGTCCTTTAAAAAAATTAGTATTCTTTAGTGAGTTTATATAAACAGTTTAGTACTCTAGTGCTTTCTATACCCGAATGAAACCAAAAACTCTTCAGGAAACATCAATTGAGTTAACCTCTTGTATATTTATACACTGTCACCCGGGATTGCTTTACAAGCTCCGTCTATTCCTCCCTCCTACCTATTTTCTAATTATCCAATCCTACCTCGCTGATAGATCTTTTAAAATAAATCACAATAGTTCCTATTCTTCCCTGTTTTCTCAATCTGCTGGTGTTCCTCAAGGCAGCATCCTAGGACCCGTTCTTTATACAGTCTATACAACAGCTGATATCCCAACCCATCCAAACACTGTCCTTTCTACCTATGCTGATGACACGTGTGTGCTATCAGTAGATAATGATCCTGTTACAGCCTCCCACACTCTTCAATCCCACATCCGAGACCTTGAAGTATGGTGCCAAAATTGGAGGATTAAAATTAATTCTAACAAATCCCACCAGATAACATTTACCCTTCGTCGTAAACCAATGACGTCCAGCCCTACAGTATCCTTTAATGACACTCCACTAGCCCCTGTTGAACAGATTCGATACTTAAGACTCCACCTTCACAAACGTCTAACTTGGAATCCCCATACAAGACTGAAATGACAAGAAACTGACCGACGTTTTCGACTACTTCAACACTTACTGGACAAACGTTCCAACCTTCCACTTAATTACAAAAGACTTTTATATGACCATCATAAGACCGATATTGACTTACGGAATAGAGCTATGGGGCTCTACTAAACCATCGAATTCTTCTCGTATCCAAATTCTTCTCCTTACAATCCAAAATCCTTCGTAAAATCCTTAATGATCCTTACTTTGTCACGAATAAGCTCATCCATAAAGACCTTAATGTCCCATATGTTTCTGAATTAGCCCAAACCAGTATCAATCATTCCATGAAAAACTCCATTTTCACTCTAATCCACTAGTTTCTATCCTGTCATCCTCTTCCATTCCTGACAATCCCCCGAGGCGTCTGAAAAGAAGACGGCCTGAGACCTTATAGTTTAAAATACTTTTAGAATACTGCCAATGGGTAGCGTCTCTACATGTATTTCATTTCAGTTTACTATGTCCATCACATTTACTTTTTGTATATAATAATACAGTTGTAAATATCAATAAATATGTTTAAAAAAACAAAACATATTTATACACATAGATGGTAATACATGGCTAAATAAGTATTAAGGAATTTATTTGAATGGATATATGATATATAAGATTTATTAAAAAACTGAAGGCACCCGATCACAACGCCAATTATCCATGTTTACTGACACAAACTTCGCTGAAAAAACAACCAACGTGTTGTAATTTTTATTTAAAATATCTTGCTTAAACATAATAATATAATTTATGTATGACCTAATTATTAACAAATATCAAGTATATAATAATATATAAACTTTTATTTAAATTATTTAATTGTCTATTTATCTCAAGTGATACCAAAGCTTTAAAATCAAAAGTAAAGAAACCATAATTGCAAAAAAAAAATAGTTTCATATAATGTCATAATAAATTATGCTTGCAAATAGCCTTATAAGCATAAATTTGAGGAAATTTGTTGATCTTTTTTACAAAATACATTTCAACAAATTTCCAACATTCCCAATATTCTCTACAGGTTTCCTCATTGGGTTTAGTGCTGAATTTCCTTCGTAAGTATAACAATTCAAACCACTGAAATAACTATTAAATAGTAACAATAATAAAATTGTATCTAGAATAATAATAACAATAATTTCATATATATATATTTTTTTTCAAAACTATCACAAATGAGTTTAATAGTGTTATTAAAACAGTGTTACTGAAACTTAAATTTTATTTAAAAATTTATTTGGTTTTTTTAAAGGGAAAATTAGCCTAATCCAAACTAATGATTATTTTGTATTCATTGATATTTACAAATGTATTACATAACACAACCAGTAAATTCCAAACTTAATTAAATTGTAAAATAATTATTTTATTTTATTTTAACACGTCCTGTTTTCATAAAATCCTTATTTATTGATTTAAATTTTTGTTTATTTATTTTGTTTAAACTTTCCTTAAAATTCTCGTCGTTTGAAGAACGATCTCAAACATCAAATATTAAAGAGTTCTAAGTGTTTTTTATTTTCACATAATAAGGAGAGGAAAATGAACTTTCCCTACTACTTCTGTGGAGATCGTATACTTTTGCCTGAATGGATAATTCTTTATAAATATAGTATTCAGGAAAGGTTGTGTTATCTGAGTAATACATATTAAATGAACGGTCTGTTCCGGACGGTCCGGAAAAGAAACATTCCTCACCGTACAACCCTTGAGGTGAACCAGATCAACCATAACCGCAATAAACACCGTCTCTAAAATTTACCGGCCGGTCATTTAAGGAGTGGGATTCGCTTGCGTATTTTAGTCCCAGCAGTCAAATTTGGTGTTTATTGAATATTTATGTAAAAATCTGGTGAGCGAATCCCACTTATCTCCGTTGATAAAAGAAATTTAAAAAGTTTTGATTAATAAATTAAAAAAAAAAACGAAAATTCTCAGGACCGCAATACATATATTGCATAAGTCGATACATATGAATAGGAAACACATTTTTTAGATTAATTAATCCAAATATAAATTATTATACACAGCACTTACTGTGTTTTATCCGCTTTTCATCACTTCCCGTTACCTTATACAACTTTGGATATAAGATAACATTTTTTTTTCTTTAGTATTCCAACGCTATATTATACATCTTTATTACTATTCTCATATTCTTAAAAACATAAAAATAATAAAAATCTAATGTAAAGAATATTTCTTCAGTTTTCTCCTTGTTTTCAGTTGTAGATCAAATGCTTTCACATTTGCATTTATCCGTTTTTGATCATTGCTAACAAGTTGCAATGGTAAATTTTTCCGAAACAATAGAATTAAAGGTACTTTAGAGGAAGAAAATTTAAAATATCAACATTTAAGCCCTGACAGACTATTTCATTCAGAATAAAACCTACATTCTGGAATTCTCTACCTACTCATATCCGCCATGCTGCCTCTGTTTACTCATTCAAATCCCAACTTTTCCAATACCAACTGTGATATTTATATCCCTGAAATAACCCTTTGAAAGAAGATATGTTTTTATTGTCTATATTTAAAAGTTATCTATTAATTTATTTTTTAATTCTGTTCAACACAATACTTTCTAAGAATTGTTTTTATTTTATCATTGTAGATATATTTTTTTTGTGTGTGAATAGTAATTAATTATGTTGCTTCTGTCTGTTGGCCAGACATGTATACCTCAACTGTACAATTCTGTTATTCTTAGGGGACCCAGTCCCAGAATAAAAAAAAATTATTTTTTATTTTAATTTCTATTTCTACATTATATTAAAGCACATTATATTTTACATCTGTATATGGAGTTAGAGCCGTTTTTAAGAAAAACGTAAAAAGGTTCAAAATGCATAGTATAAATTAGCTCTTCGGTTGGCTGATTTTGGTTAAAAAGTTGCTGTAACATCTCGGATGTATTGTTGTCTTAAATATGGTATGTCCTAAGAGACTTTTCATTTTCGTGCTAAAATTACCCCGCACACAGACCTAAAATTGGAATCGTACATTTTTTGCGATTTCAATATTTTATCCTACTATATATTTCATATATAGGTAAGTGAAAGTAAAAAAAAATAGTTGGAATCATCATGGTATAACAATTAAAACTAGTATGATAGACAATATTATTTATAACATATTCAAGTCGGATTGGAAAGTAGAAAACTCCTTCTTCACCTCTGGGAACAAATGGTAATGTGTTTGAAATCATTAAAAACAGTTGCAACCAGGTGAAAGTTTTCTGAGGCTTGATATCACAGTGTATCTTACATCTACCGACTAACACAACCTCACTGCCGTTGTGTTGGGTAACAAGCTATTGACTGACTCGGAATATAAAACATATTGGATAGGATGATGAAGCCGAAACTCAACAGCTCATTTATTAGACTGATTTTGTCTTATAGTAAGATTAAACTCGGAATCCGTTTCAGTTGTATTTAACAATAGCTGTAGATTTTCTTACTTGTTCATTTCAATAGTATATAGAATGGAGAACTATTAATTCTGTTACACCGGCTGCACGCCTGATCCTCATTGATTCGGTAGTTCGGAGACCCTTATGGGGCACACACAGTAAGTGGTAACGCTAAATGGATAAACCTAGTTAGAGATTTATAAATAGCTTTGGGAAGGTTTGTTAATATGCTAAGGGTTGTTGTAAAAGTTACCATTCTATTGTAGCAAGAGCGGGAAGGTGATGGATTCATTCTGTTGATCATGAGGACAAAGATCTAGGGCAGTGCCTAAATGGTTAAACCTGTTGACGATTTTAATTATTTTGTTTTTTCAAATAAAAATGACGAACTTCGTGAATAACCAACGGGTAGAGAAGGAATGTTTCCAATCCGGAAATAATTTTATATTTTTTAAATAATTATTAACTATGTATACATGATTACTAAGCATTGTTGATTTGTGGGTTACCTTTTTAATAATTTTTGTAACATTTTTGAATAACTGTTTAAAACCACCAACAAACTTTTAATCATTTAAATTATAGTTAGTTACTTTAAATGAATATTTAGTGATGTGTTGATATCTCTGATAGGATCCAGAGGATAGGTAACACACCCTGAAATGTTTAGTTTTTTTTTTCTTCTTCATAGAAGGTTTTTTGAAATAAATATAAAAATCAGCCCAATTATTTTATACCTCAAAAATAAATTTGATTTTATCGTTCCTTTATTGGCCCTCTGGAAGTCTCTCCCAACGTATATCCTCCATGCTGCTTCTCTATTATCTTTCAGATCCTAGCTTATAATATAATATACATTCTGTCATCCGAAACAGACGCTCAGGTGTGACATTTAAAAATTAAATTTAAGGATTTTTCGAATGATTTTGTATTGTAAGGATTGAATACGGGAAGAATTTGGTGGTTTAGTAGAGCCCAAAAGCTCAACTCCGTAAGTCCAGATATTTCTTATGACGGTGATATAGATAAGCTTTTTTTAGCCGAGTGGAAGGTTAGAGCGTCTGTCCAGTAAGTGTTGAAGTAACCGAAAGCGGCGGGCAGTTTCTTTTCGTTTCAGTCTTGTGTGCGGATTCCATGTAAGATGTGTGTAAAGCAGAAGCCCTAGATATAAATATTAATATTTGAGAAAAAGAAGTCTAACTACTGTAAATAACAATTAATTATCAGTTGGCCAGACATGTTATATGATTTAATAGAGCATAAATGTTTTTTTGTTTTTTTTAAAGAGTCCAGTTCCAGAATAAAATGATTTTCTATACTAAATTTCAATCCACCTCCGCAAGGTTAGAAGCAGTACTATTTGACTCGAAGTTGCTAAGACGACTCCTTATAAATTATAATTTTCTGCAGTAAATTGTGAGTATTAGAACAAATAGATAATTGGAATAAGTAGTATCTTTTTTAACAAGATATGTTGTAGTTGTAGTTTGGAGGGGGGGGGGGTTCTTTTTTTTCCTCCTTCCTCCGTAGATTGAACACCGTAACCAGTTAGCTGTTGAGCGTGAATGCTCACCACATCACCTTACATAACTGTTGGTCAAGAAAGAGATATTCCTAACTTAGTACTGAATCCAAGATGCAGTCCGTAACAGAGGCATTGTATTTTTTTAAACATAAATGAGAAAGATAACTTATTGCTAAATTACTATAAATACTAATAAATACATGAAAATATTTATAAGAATTTTTAGCCCATATCTACCACAATCATTGTCCTTGACTGTGTCAGATTCTATTATTTTAAATTAATAGATATAATATAAACCTTTTGTTGGCAATAAGTAATGAAAATAAATATATTTATATAAAGAGAGAGACTGGGAAAACTGAAGAACTAAGCCATTATTAAAATAATACAGGAGGAGAGGACAAGAGAAACAACTAAATAGTCTTCCCTACAACATTGTTAACCATTTTATTATTATTATACCACTTGATAAATATTTTAAAATATTCCATTGTTTTTCTTGACAGCCTTCCTTCTGAATTTCCCAACGGACATATATTGATATTCTTAATAAAAATAATACTGTTGTATCGAATTAAACTAGACGAATTATAAAGAACCATATTGAAATATTCATTGAATTATTTTCAGATACCTTAAAACTAGATAAGCTGGTGATTAAAGCTGGTTGAGTTTCCATTTGCCAACAACATGCCCTGATGATGACCCACAATGGAGGTCGAAACGTTGGCAAAAAATAAACTAATTCCTTTTAGTAATTCTCAACGGTCAACTAATTACATCCACTTTTCTATTAATCATATGTAAGTAGGCACCTGAGATCGCATGATTAATTCTTATCCTACACATTGCTCTTATCCATGATCTAGGCGCATTACTGTTACCGAACCATGGTTCCATAGACACAACCGTCTATAACAACAAAACACCCCCTTTTCTTCTTTTTCATAAATTCCCTGCCACTCCATCTTCATGAGAGCTTTCAACTATTCATAAAGATCCGAAAACGGTACTCGAGATCCATCCACCTGCCCATTCGTCGCTTCCTTGGCAAAACCATTCACTAAAACGTTGCCTTTAATGCCTGCGTGTCCCTTACTAGAACTGGATTTAGTGATTATGTTAAGCCCGCGCATTGCCCCTTTAAAGATAAAAAAGCTCCCCCAAACAAAAAACTACATCTGGACCCGCCTCTGGCTGTAAAAGATCTCTCACTCAAGACTTCTAAAAAAAAAATTATTGGATACGATTCCAGTCGTTCCAGCGTTTCGAGGCCATCCGCTTGCTTCGGTATGGCAAATAAACCCGAGAATGATATAATATTCTAATAACCGCGAAGATACTACAGAGGCTCATCATGTTCAGAAGACAGGTAGGTTCCGCTCGTTGGAGAGGCGGGGTCTGGAACTATATCAACTCCTGCGTGTCTCCGTCTTCTCTCCACATCACGTGCGCTCAACCTCCAGCTCCAGCGCGATCCTCCAGTTGGGTCTTGCGGAATTCTAACCGTTAGGCCATCAACTGCGCGAAAATACCTACCGATTTCATTTCAAGAAGCTCTTCAAATCGTTGTAATATGGTATCTTAATAACGCAACAGTATGAAGTGGACAATGTTACAAGATCCATACACCTCATATATTTAGCTGTTCTTCCGAATTCTCCATTGACCCTCTATCAACACAGGTCCACAAATTTAACGGAGAATTTTTCTCTTCAAGATTTTCAAAGCATTTTTTAAGAAGGTGTAAAGATTCCAAGTTTCCACAAAATATGTAACAACTGTCTTACCCACGTTTAGTATAGCATTATTTTTGTCGTTGGTGACAACAACGATGACCGAATGAGTTTTATTTTTGCCTACTAGGCCCGATTATCTGCAATAATCCGCTTATTCACCCCCATCGTAATTATTTTTGTATTTTTTTTTCAATAACACTCTACACTAAGATATGAGAAGAATTTAACTTATTCGGAAGAAAACCCTCAACGCACATATCTTCTCTAGCTCTAGAATCATTGCTTTAGCTAACAAACATGTACGTTATTTTTCCTTTGATCGATTTCTAAACCAAGCTAATAAGAGATCACTTATTCTTAGCCACTAAGCCAATATCATCAGCGTATCCACATATTTGAGTGGACTTAACACCTAATAGATCTTTTTTTAAATTCAAAATCTAGATTATTAGTATCTTGAACCATACAATCTCAAAATTAATGGAGAATTAATGATTTTTGTTGTTGGTTTTTTCTTCAAATGTTTGGTAGATCATTGAAGAATCCAGAACCATAAGAACAATAAGTGCTATTTTTAGGTAACATAAAATACCTATTACGAAATTGAATTTTAATAAGCTTTCTATTAAAGACATTAATCGCATCATTACACGATTTAACTTAATTATTGATTATCTAAATAAGTTTTTAGGTAGTCTATGCCAAGTAGGATTACGTTGTTTGCAATCTTCCTAACATGCAGCCTTCACTCTTCCCATCAAAAAAGATACAGTACTACAAAAGAGCGACGTAAACACTAACCTGTAAAGAGATTGTTTTTACCGAAGTTTTAAATTCCTTTAAACCAGAAAACAAAAGATAATTGAGGAAACACTTGCTGAATTCTAATATATGTAAATTTTCACAAAAGATCTAAACGGGCCGAAGCGAAAAACAGAAGGAATTGCCCTGTCCCGCAAGGATATTATAATAATCAAATATGTAAATTATTATCTAAAAATAGACTAGTTAATTTAAGAAAACTCATTGTTTTTTAAAAATCAATAGTATTCCTAAACTGCTAAATCTTAAAATACAATAAAAAAAAAAAAAAAAGGTTACTGCAGAGTGTTATATTTTTTGCAAGAAGGGGAACAAATTTCCTTCTCAGGAATCATGGAAAGTCATAATCTGTAACTTAGAGAATTCGATAATATCAAACATTCTTATGAGTTTTTTTTGTTTTTTTTTCGTACAAACCAAACATTTACATTTTGTAAAGTGTAGCATTTAAATCATTACGTGATTTTTCTCAATTATTATCTATTCAAAAACTTCTAAAAGAAATATTTACCCTAAAACTGCAACCTATTATTCCATTCCTCCAAAAATGAAATCAAAATCCCGTAAGATAAACAGTTCAAAAATAGAAAAAGATATAAGTATTATATTCGAACATATAAATTTATCTGCTTAGATAGTTTTCATGCCGTGAACTTATTAAAATTTAGGAAGTAAATAGTTATTTTATCTTTAATTGATAGGTTAAGTGTTTAAAATTAAAAATATTGGTAAAGTATACATTGATGCTACATGTACACATCGCTTCTGACAAATGTAGAAGCAACATAAGGATGAATTATAAATATTTCTAACAAACAAATAATATTTTTAGTTTGTGTAGCACTCATGAAGTAGAAGACCTCTCTTACTGTCTGGCTGCCTGTCCGATACTATCATAAATTAGAAAAAAAATGCTTAAAATCTAAATATTTATATTAGGATCAAATAATAGAGTTTATAAATGGAAAAATTGGCTGGTATTGCTTAATTACTCCAGATCTGTTTTCTCCTATAGTGCTCGCTATAAATCATTCATTATCGAATGTGATAAACACATTGGTTCCTATTTGGTTGATCATTGATTAAATAGATAGATTAATGAATATTTGTTTAAATTAAACTCACACTCCACAGACGGTCGATAGACCATGTAGTGCGTTTGATTTTAGGTAAAAATGCAAAAAAATTATTTTATTTTGCACTTTTTAAACCTTTTTTTCTTTGTTTTTGAAAAATAAGAAGACCTTTTTTATCTATCTATCTAATAAGCAACACATTTTGTGAATCTACTCGCGTTCGAAACACCCTCAGTAAGCACGTTTCCGGTTGTATGATGAAGAGGGAAGTCACGACAACGCAGGACAATAAATAAATAATCTGAGAGTGAACAAAAAAGAATAAGTAAATAAATAAAATCGAAAACAAAAGAAAATACTGGAAATTAATAAAGTATGAACAACGTTTAGCACGAATATAAAGTTCAATGGCTGGTTTATCAGTGTGTACGATGGTTAATTTTAAAAATATCAATTATTTATACCAAACATCATACAATATATTTTTAATTAAAAAAAAAAAACTGAACACCATAACTAATAATAATAAATTACATAAAACGAAATAAAAATAGTACTTTATATGATTGACAAGAAATATAGTCCAAAAAATCAAATGGTATAATACGAAAAGAAACGGATGAAAACGAGTTAGTTTAATGCTCCTTTAATGATATCTCACGTTTTGGCGTAAATTGTAGGATTTTGCCAGAATCAAGTAAAATAAAAAAAAAATAATAAAATAAATAAATATTATGGATGATTATTAAGTAACGTTTTTGAAACAATTTAATTTTATATCTTAAATATTAAAAACGACGAGAAACAGCTCGCAGATATTTATGTTTATTTCAACATTTACTTGACAAACGTCCAAAACTTTCCACCTACGACAAAAAACTAATGTATATTACCATACTTAGGTCTATTTGGACATATGGAGTATAACCAAGCTATCAAAGCCTTTCGCATCCTATCCTTGCAATCCAAAATCCTCCAAAAGATCCTAAATGTCCCTTACTTTTTCACCAATAAAATAATCCATAAAGACCTGAATATCCCATTAGTTGCAGACTTAGCCCGAAGTAGATATATTTCCTTTCACTCCAAATTACCTGTCCACCCAAACCCACTTGTCCGCAACCTCTCATCTCCTTCTATTCCTGATCATCCTCCGAGGAGACTGAAAAGACGATGGCCACGAGACCTACTGATTTAAATGAACTCCGAAGTGCTAACAATAGGTAGTTTCTTCTCACGCCTATATAGTACCTATATCTCAATGTTCATATTTACCTAATGTATTTTTTTTTGTTAATACAGTTATAAATATCTTTAAATTTATTAATTTTCTAAAAAATATTGAAACAAGTATTTTAATAAATTCATAATCTCTAGACAATTTCTTATTTTATTAGAAATTTGAGGAAATGCATAATTGTTTTCCTCAAAAGTTAGGTGCGCGCAACACACAAATTTCACTTACTTAAGTCCGTGGTATTTTCAAGTCCGGTTTAACGGTAGCCTGTTTTAGGACTAATCTAATCGAGGTGTTACATATATTCAATGTCGGCCAAGGTTGTCCTTGGTCAAAGACAACAGAAAATACTTTCATACGTCCGTCGG